>JARHVA010001247.1:1710000-1912500 GCA_037957365.1 Torreya grandis | reverse complement strand
ATGCTTAGGATTGATAGGGGTTTTAAGCACCAAATACTTATCAAGCCCCTCAATGGTTCACAGTATCAAAAACAATAATCCAAATAAAATGCAATTTAACCAAACATTCTAGTGTGATGTAGTGTCTTCTCTACTATGACTATTAGCCAAACATGCTCAATTTCCTCTAGAATGTCATAGTAAATTCTAGATACTCTTCACATTTTCTTAGACTTTTGAATGTCTTTTGTAAATGCATGAATTGATTGCTTGTGATCATTCAATATCTATAGTAAGTGCCTAATACACATGTATTTATAGACTTCTTGAGTTCTAATTATGACCCTATTGGCATGCAACCTGACACACAACAAGAAAAAGGGTAGAAAAATAAAGATCCACAAACCCAGAAGAATCAAAAGAAGGGATAAAAAGGCCTAACCCTATAAACATATATTGTATGTTTATGAGAGAAACTCATGAAAATGTGGAGGGAGGAGAGGAGGAAAGAGAGAGAATAAGGAGGAACATGATATGTAACAACAAAAAACATGGAGAAAATATCAGGGTAGATACTTGTAATAATGAATGCAACACAAATATGTTGTATGATTTGTAAAACTTGACAAGAATTTATTTATTAAATAAAAGAATGTCGTAATTTATTTATTTTTTTAAATATTTATTTATTTTTATCTGTAAACAAGAGGGGATCTATTGGAACCCTCACCCAAAACAAAAAATATTGAATAACATACATTCAAAGAAAATATAAAACTATGTTTTTAATAGATCTTTAAAAACCTATCAATCTAAAAATCCAAAGAAACATTTTTTTCCAATTTCAGAAAAAATCCCAAATGACAACATATATAGCTACTTACAAAAGCTCCATAAAAGAGGAAAGATCAATAGTTTGTTGCAGCCATATTCCTCCCCTTCTGATAGAGAAGGGCCTCCATGGTCCACTATGAACCCAAATCAAGTGAGTTCATCACATCTAAAGGTAATATTTAAGCTTCAGCTTTTCTTCATCTATGTTTGCTTGTGGATCCATAATTTGTTATAGACTTCTTGGATTTCATTTGTGAGATGGTGTGGACTTATGTGGAAGCCAAATGATATTTCCTTCTAAATAACTTCACCTTTCTAAATTATGAAAAAAATCTAGTTATGTTATTCTATTACCTTAGCCTCATTTAAAACATCTACAACCACCAAAATAACCACTTGCAAGGCCTTCAAATCCTTAAAACCAACCCCACCACTATTGGGGGAATAAGTACCATAATTTCTACCCATCATTGTATCCAAGACCTTCCTAGATGAAAAACACTCCATAATATTCTCATGGGCAGCCAAAGATCAAGCTTAGGTTCTATGCATAGGATTGATATCAAGTTGCCTTACTTTGAGACTCCATTTATGGGATTGGACTGTTGAAACCCCATACATCTTGGGGGAGGAGTAGTCTAAAACATTGTGCCCAATTTTAATGCAATAGAAACATTTGAAAGGTAAACCCTCTAAATCTACATGATGCATCCAAGGACCATGCTTAGATAAGATCTAAATTGAATGAAACATAGGCTTTTGAGATGTCCAAATAAACACAAAATCTTACAGATTGAGATTGAGACCCATCTGCTTTAGGACCACTATTTACAAACTCTTCAACCTTCTATGCCAACA
The DNA here is from genome assembly GCA_037957365.1 of Torreya grandis. Lineage (NCBI taxonomy): Eukaryota > Viridiplantae > Streptophyta > Pinopsida > Cupressales > Taxaceae > Torreya > Torreya grandis. The sequence continues at coordinate 1,910,829 of JARHVA010001247.1, read as the reverse complement.
TCTTGATAAGACATGGATTTCTTAGACTCAAAGGGAGATAACAGAAATGGAACTAGATGGGAACCCTAGTATTAACTACATCAAAAAAGGGTTTCTAAGGGTATATGAATAACCCAACCCTACCATGAAACTAAGGGCCATTGTTCCACACAAAATCATGATCCTCTACAGTCTATTTAATTATTAAAAAAACCTTTTTGGCAACTAAGTCAAAGATAAGCACACAAAATCCTTACAAGTAGTTCCATCCAGTGAATTATCTCAAAAGAGGAGGATCTATTACCTATAAATCTACCAAAATGGCCCTATTCCCCATCTCGTTTGAAATGTAAGTCATGCAATCCTTGTTAACATAAAACTTGATAAGTTAGGTAACAAATATTTATGGGTTCAAGATGACTTTGGTTAAAGCTAACATTGCAAAAAGGTTAATATTTAGTTATTTATTCCTTATTAGATCATGAAATTATAAATTTTTAAGTATGTACATACATTCACATTCACAATACACATTACATAAGGATTTCATACTCTAACTTTATTTATTCATGTGCGTGTGTGAAACATTTGTTACATCATGCAATTTTCTTTACTTTATACCTTTGTTTCCTCTATTCCACTATATCTTCACCTTATATCAATTAAAAGAATTCTTACGTGTTATATATACTTATCTTTGTTATTCCTCTATATTCATTATATATGTGTTATATCATATACCTTTTATAATATTGTGGTATAAATACCAACTTGATGCCTTTAAAACATCAATAGACATGTGTCTTATTCATACAACGTTCTTATGTTGTTGTAAACTATTGTACCTTACTATTTCGCCTGCTAAGCTAGAATTATCTATTACATCAACCTAGAGATGTATATTGTTCTTGTGGTAAGGTTATGGTTTTCATTGTGGTCTTTTTATGTGTTTACCTTCTATTGAACAATCCTCCTAATATCTCTAAAGATTAATAAATTTGTCTCATCCTTAAGACACCTATGAGGAATTCTGAAAGGTTTAACTCAAAATTAACTCATTACCACTTTGAGCAAAAATGATTAAATTTATATGCTACGAAAGGGTAACATGATCAACAACCAAAACTTAGATGCCTAGCATAATATACTGCAATATCCTTGCTCGACACACCTGACTAGATTTATAAGACAATATTACCCCTTTATATTAAAGTTCAGACTTACTTTTGGTTGGTGAATACCCCTACTTGGGTAAATGCTTCTCATATTTTTATGCCATATAATTTGAAAAGGTATCCCAGTTCAATAGGATGGCCTTAGCTTTTAGAACCTTATGTTCCAATGTAATGGTCTCTTTAGTTATTTTTAGAATATTCCTTGGGGTTGGTGTAGCTTACAAGGTTTTCAAAAATGCCTCGTGCTCTAAAATATTTCCTTATATCTTTTTCCATCTAGCTACTCAAAAAGTGCCATAATCCTCCATTTATTCAAATATGAAGACTCTTTGCACTTTATTTTCCTTATATTCCTATATATATCCATCTACTTCCTCCACCCATATTTTTTGGGATCTTATTGGAATCATAGTTAGTGCATGTTATAATGAGTTACTTATCTAGGTCCTACAATTCCTTCCTCTTATCTCGAGTCCAGATTGACTAGTTGATAGAATATGTAAAGATTGTGGTAATTATCAAACCCATCCTTGTATGTGAGAGAGGTCTTGGCCTCCATGAATAGGTAATTATCAAACCCATCCATGTATGTGCACACAAATGATCTCATGACATTGACTACAATCCATCTACAAATCAACGTAAAATGTTTGCAATAATTTCACTATTTCTGAGGAAGCCTCATCCAACATTGAAATAAGATTCATTCACAGTTCCTACAAGGACTATGCTACCATCCATTCTCTTATCAATCCCATCTATCTTTTCCACCATATTGAAATTCAATCTCCTATACTTGTCAATTGGGGACTGACAAAATCACTTATTATTAGCTTTCCTCCACAATAATCAAAAAATTTAAGAATTCATAACTGGTATCCAACCAACAGAGCATAAATCAACATCAACATATCCTAGGGAACAAGTGTTACTTAATCAAGATGAATCCAACAATCAACAAATCAAAATTCACAATCAACATCCCCTAGTGAAAACCTATTTGAGGCACTATGGCACAATCTAAATCAAATTCAAAGTCAAAATTCAATATCCTTTAGTGGAAACCTCAATGAGGTTCTATCAAACCCAAAATAAAAATTAAAATCTAGAAAAGCAAGAAAGTGAATCCTTTGGTGAAAACATTTTTAAGTTAGCAAGGGACAAAGAAATCAATATCCCTCCTATGTCAGCATAGTTACAAGATAATTCTAAATCATAAGTTGTAAATACCATCAATACAACAAAAAATATCTTAAACATCCAACTAATAGATATTCTCAGTCTCATAGAATGTTAATAGAATCATCTGCTAATGAGACGTCTGAGATTGAATACTGGAAGATCGAACACACAATAATGTTGTAATGATTGAAATCATAATAGAGTAGAATAGAGATTGTAAGAGCATGTATTAGTGAAGAATTTTGCTCTATGAAGCTTACAAAAATCATGTTGACATGCACCCAAGCTCAAAGGCTTAACAGGCTCCCTAGTGCAATAATAAATGGCCTACAAGCTAAACAACCTATTTAACTCTACACTAGACAAACTGCTATACTGTAATACTCCACATGATCTACTTTGAATCCATTTACAAATTCCATAGAGGAGAGGTCCTTATATAGGCATATAAGAGGTATTGAGCCATATTCATTTGGCAATGAGAACACGGCTCAATTGCCAGGTGAATAGTAGACCCGTGTGCAACATGTCAAGCCCCACATGTGAACATTAGTTTCCAAATGAATAGTGAAACTATGTTGACAACAAATAGGCATGTGCATGTGCAACTAATGACCTCATTATTTTAACTAAGTGACCTAATTATTCCAACTAATCAAGCTTAATAAATATGTGTAGGAAAATCATATAATGGATAAAAAACCTACACCAATAAATGTGAGATTGTTGGTCCCAGTCCCTCATCACATCATGATCACATCCCACCTCCAAATCCTTCCCATAATAAACAAACATATTCCATCCAATAAACCCTCCACTTCACCATCCTTGGCAATGCCCTCTATTGTAGGGGCTATGACAACATCCTAATCAATTTAGAAGAAACCAACTTGTAAATCAACAAAGTTTATGATGATGTCACTAGAGTACACACCTAAAGGATCCAATGTTGTGGCAATAAAGTCAAAAAATAAAAATAAAACAAATCAAAAATTAAAAAAATCAAAAGAGAAAGAGAAATAATCCATCCAAAGGTTAAAACCATTATTATGGTGCCTTAGGCAGGTACCATGATGAAAACCAATTTTCTAGCGTCATGTGTAAATAATCAATTGTCTACAAGTACCATGCAATTGGGGGCTAATTCCAAATCCACTAGCCTTGGGGGCAGCCCCATATGCATTGATATCCATCCTATTTTAACCAACATCCCCCATCCTTATCCATCCTAAACAGACTACAACCATCCCATATCCATCCTATTTATGCCCATTCTTTCTTCATATTTTGACCTTGATAAGGAAATGGAGGGAGTTTTGAGCCATGTTTTGGGAAACATCTTGGTATATCCTCAATGACACTTTGAGGACTTAAACTTGGTTCCCATGTGACATGTTCCTTAGAGATCCCTAATCAATTCCTCATTTTCCAAAATCCATTCCCCATCATCGCCCAAAATCATCCAACATTAACTTGAATCCATTTCATTTGTTATCATCTCTCATCCGAGTGTTAGAACAGGTTTTCCCTTTGCTAGTGACCCATTTGTATTCACTTAATCCAAAAAACCCAAAAATTTTGGATAAATCTGTAAAATCCCTAAAAATAAAAAAGTCCATAAACTTAAAAAAAATAATTATATATATATATATATATATATATATATATATATATATATATATATATATATATATATATATATATATAGCCAAAAAAAATCATTTTTTTCTTGTGTTAAATCCAATCAAAATTATTGATCCAACCATTCCAACCAATCTAATCCCCTTGTATGTATCCTTGCCTAGGGACACCATCCTACTATCATTATCATCGAGCCTTCACACCTAGATTTTGACTTGATTAATGACAAGATGCTTTATGTTGCTTTTGTTTTCAAGTTTGTGTGTGTTTGCTTACTTGTTTATTTGTTTGCTTTTTTAATTGTTCCTTAACTCGGTTCATATGTGTGTGACAACATGGTCATAATTTTTTTTCCATATAATGGTGCCTCCTATCATGCACTTGTACTTGAGTCCATCCATCAACATACGTCAATAATATCATCATGATTTTTCTATATTGTGGTGTGCTTTTATCATTTTTCCGTTGGATCAAGGACCATTCCTTATGCACATTACGACCAAGTTATCATGGTGTTTTATATCATGGTGCATAATATTGTGTGCAAAATCACAAATCAAGTTTTAAAATTATGTGGAGATGTGCTAAAATGATGGTATATTCCCTTACAAAAAAATCTTAAAATCAAATCATATTATCCCATTTTTACTATGTCAAAGTCAAATCATCTATTTATCTTCATCTTTTCTCATCACATAACTCCCTTCTTGGGAGAACTACATCGGCCTAAGGTCCCTATAGACTATGTAGGCAACACTCAGTCATATGGGGTTTACAAGGTTAGCTCGAGCATTCTTGTTCTTCTTTCCATTTCCATTCTCATTCTTATTCTTTTTTCTATCTTTTCTTCTAACTAAGTATTTGTGTCTAATCACATCATTCTTTAATCTTTATTACATCACTTGGGGCATCCTCATGTGCCTGGTTTTTTTTATCTTCTTCATTCTTTTAAAATTTATTATACCATCATCACATACTTCTACACTAGCCTATCAAATCCTTGTTATCCATCACCATAATCATCTCATCATTAATCCATGCAGTCGATTAAATCCTTGATATGTGCTTGAAAATTTATCAATCAATCCACCAATTAGTTAATCAATCATCTATCTAATCCAAGCTCGCAACTTCTGGTCCCTTGCATATATCCTTTCTTGGGGTAAATCAAGTGTGTAGCTTATTATTGGGATAGATCATTCCCAAATCTAAGCCCGTAGCTTTTTGGGATATTTCATTCCCAAATCTGTACTTCTTGGGGAAAATCAAAGTGTATAGCTTATCTTGAGATATATCATTCCAAAATTTTCCCTATTTGGGGCAAATCAATCCATCATCATTAGAAATCAAAGCGTGCAAGAATTAGCTCAAGTGGGTTAATCTTATCCATGGGTGAATCTCATATTTTCATCATCCTGCATCCCTTCTAGTTTCTTGCTCTTTTTTTGAGAGTCCATCCACATCCTTCATCCCTGCATGCCCTCTCAAGGGGGCATGATCCATCACATTCTTTCATAATCATCATTTAACCTGCATCCTCCCTTCTTTTTTTTTGGATTTTTATTTATTTGAAAAGTCATTACTCCACCCATCATGTCTCACAATGCCCTTTCAAAGGGGAAAAATGTAGACACCTAAAATCTAACACTTTGTGTCAATTTTAATCCTCTTGCTAACTCATAGTAACATCAATTATCTAACTAGTCTTCTATCTGCATTAATATCCCTAGTTTGACTAATATTCAAGCCCCCCAATAAATTAATATTGTCATGACCAACCATATCAAATCCCATAAAATCATACCAAATCACATTACTTAATTAAACATCGCTAATTAACCAATCTCGTCAATAATGGGAAAATCTATGAAATGAACATTTCCTATTTTATATAAATCAAATCTAATATATCAGGACAACACATCAACTCTAAATCATGGCATCACAAGGCATGGGGGAGGGAAGCAAACTATATAAGACTCATACCTCTTCTAAATCCCAAGGCAAGTCAAGCCCATACTTGGCCCATGCCTCATCAATACTTGGCCTTACATGGCCCATACCTCCCTCAACCATTTGAATTTGACCAATCCTCAACCATAGAACTTGTACCAAGAGCAATGGTTCCTATCAGTTCACAAAAGCTATAAATAAAGGGCTCCTCCTCAGTTCTTAGCAAGTCATAGAATCATAATGAAGTGATGGCAAAATAAAATCTCAACCAAGCAGTCAACCATCAAGCATCCAATCAAATCATCTAGTTTATAAGAGGGTTATGTTGTCCATTTGATCACATATTATCTGCCATAAATGTATAACTACATCCATCACTTTTAAGCATGTCCAATCAAAAAGAGGATGACCAAGGTTGTCTTTGATAAGTGAAGGTAATCATGTGTTTATTTTCATCCTTTTATTTCTCAATTTGAGGATACTTATATTGATTAAGGTAACATTTCAATTTTTTTTAATTTCTACTAATGGACACTAAAATTTATTCATGAAGTTACACAATGATTTTATTTCCACTAGAGGGGGTGTCACCTTATTCCTACCACCTTTAATTCTTTCTCAATGTTCTTTCCCCACGTTCTTTTTTTTGTATCTCTCTCCTAGTTATTAGTTGAGCCTTCTCATCTTCCATTTATTTCCTTATTTCCTCATTTGTCATTATGTTCTTCCTTAACTTCTAAATTATCTCCTCAATCTTTTTCTCTTAATCACCTTAACTAATCTCCTCCTAATTCTGTATTTTTTGTTTTTTTTCAATGTTTCTACATCCTATTTACCTCCGCTCCCAACCATATAGACCAAATATTCTAATGAATCACATATTTTTAGGCCCCCCCTCTTTCTACACACCATCTCTTAGGTGTTTAGGCCCCTAAATTAAATTCCTTCCACTCTTGATCAATCCCTTACCTACAAATAGTTTTTGGACAAGAATTAGTATGCTTTTCAAGAAATTTCCTCATGGACCATCCAATATTTTTGCCTTTTTAATGTTAAAACTTGTCCAGCCTTGGATTATCCAGATGATCAAGAATGATTCAAGTGTGGTCTCAAGCCAATAACCTATCATCTGGGTTTGTGTTTCATCAATCTCTTCAAGGGTGTCTAGTTTTTTCATTATCCACTTAATGGTTTTGTTAATCCAAAGTCAGGATTTCTCAAAATGTTTAGCTTATCTTAGGATCTAGGGCCACAATAGTTCTACAAATGTCACCCAAAACTCCTCATCCTGTGGTATGAAGAAATTAGGTTTTATTGTTAGTAATGATTCACATGTCCTCTTCACTTATGAGTGCATTTTTTTTAGTATTATTTCCTGCCACTCTTCTATTTCTATTAACGTAGGGTTCTAAAATAGTAGTAGATACTTCCTTCTAGACATTAGTTAGCCAGAGTTCAAGCGGCACCACCAAATGTTGACCTAAAATCTAGTACGAGGTACATATATTTATGGGTTCGAGATGACTTTGTTTAGAGCTAACATTGCACAGAGGTTAATATTTAGTGATTTATTCCTTATTAAATCACACTTTATAAATTTTAAAGTAGGTGCATACAATCACATAAACGGTACACATACACAAGTATTTCCTATTCTAACTCTTTATATATATATATATATATATATATATATATATATATATATATATATATATATATATATGAAACATTCTTTACATTTCAAATTTCTCTTTACTCTTTAAATCTACTCTTTCCATTTCACTCTCTCTTTGTCTTGTATCAATTACAAATATTCTTACTTTATTTGTATAGTTATCTATGTTATATCATGGATATCTCCTATATCTAATATATCCTATATATTATATAATATTGTGATATAAATACCAACTTAATACCTTTACAACATCAATATACATGTCTCTTCCTCATACATTATTATTGTGTTTCCACAAAGTGTCGTACCTTACTACATTGCCCAAGAAGGTACAATCATCTATTTTGTCAATCTGGAGATGTGTTTTGTTACTGCAATAAAGTTGGGGTTTACACGATGCCAGTATTATGTGTTTATCTTATGTTGAATAATTATGCCAACAATCATCAAGAAGACACATTTCCATCACTTCATTGGTCAATTTAATAGGGATATCCCCAAAGAAAGGGAAATTAAAGTTTGACTTGCATGTTCGTGGAGATTAGAACCCCCAGGCCACTCATTTTTTGTTGTAAAAACCTTTAAAGTCCCTATTTTGATTGTTTTTAAACCCCTACCATTGATGTCAGGATTTTGAGGGGATGAATGATGCTTAACCTTTCTAAGGTGTATGACGACCAATTTCAAGCATCGTCCATAATCCCCATTAGGGTAAATGTTATTGGACAACATAATTAAATTAGAGTAAGGAGGAACACTGAACCTCAGGTAACAAAACTCATTACATGTTTGACAAGGATTGGTAGCATTAACACTTCTTGGTAAAACAAAGCAGTTATATACCATATCAACTGCCCTAGCACCCTTATCTAATTCACTTGAATCAAATTGCTTTCCATCACCATGTAAACCTACCTATTTTCATGTTACTTCCTCTATCCTTACCACTATCACATAACATTTATAACATTATTCATGTAACATTTATTTATTAATGTTTTATTTATTCTCAAAATTTAATATGGATTTTAGATTTCCAATAAATTAAGCAAATCTAGATATATTTTAGAGTATAAAACATCAAAATAAAATGTAACACTTCATATGTAATTAAAGTGGGTTATACTTTAGTAGAATCTAAATATATGAGTACAAGATATTTATAATACAAACACAAATTATTTAGTTTGAGTAATAATAAATTATCTAATATAAATATTAATTTTCTACTATGAAATGTAGTAAGGTTGAGTTAGACACATTGAAGATTGACTTAAATATTAAAATATCAAAGACTACAATCTAATCAACAATGCCAATAATATCAAATTTTACATTTTGATGAAGTTCAAAGAAAAATATAGAATGATGATGAAATTATTGATAATATGAAGTTGAATTATTTTTTTTAAAAAAAAAATTGTAGGAAACCTGGTTTGACTAATCATATATATATAAATAATTGGGAGCTTGAAAAATAAAAATGAATATTGTTAAAATAATAACTAAAGCTCAAGACCTATAGTAAAACTGGTTGTTAGACTACTCAAAAACACATTGAGGTGAGCACATTTCTAAAATTTGTGATATTAACAAATTTGAAAATGAAAACCATTTTCTATTACCATGCCCTGCCTTAAATAATACAAGAAGCATTTTAATCCAATTTTGTAACTCGACTATTCTTCAAGACCTTCTAACTTTACAAGAATTAAAACAACTTAAGTACCTTCATTTTAGTCATGTTTAAATAAGTAAATCCTATTATTAAAAAAAATTAAGAAGAAACAAGGAGAAATATTATGATTGCAATATTAAGGACAATTTATGAACATGCACAAGAATGACACTTTCTATCTTGAAGAGTTAGAGGACATGAAAGATAAGAAGGATTCCAATAACAAGATCAACACCAATGATAGATGTTGAAGAACCAAACCAATGAAGTTGTAAATTAGATTGTTCTAATGAATGATATAACTTAAGAGGTCCCAAAGACCAATTTAGTCTAAAGGATGTTAAAAATTATCATTGTCATTATATGATTACTGAACTTAATGATAAAATATTGTTGAACTACCTTTATTGAACTTTATGATAAATCGTTAAAATTTCACTCCATTCTTATTGAAAAGCAAGTCTTAATATTAAACTTTAGAAGGAAAAAAACATTTGTCTATTAGATGGACCAAATAAACTCACAATTGTGCTTGCTCCCCCATCTAATACATTAAACAAACCTTATTTATGAGATGGAGTCAATGAATTGGTGATTGTTTATACTTCTCTGTCAAACACGTTCATAAGCAACATAATTCCAAATATATTACAAGTAGGAAACAACCTAAAGTTAATGAAAAATAACATAAACAAAGGCAACACAAAGGTCACATTTGTAGAGAGGATATTGTAAACATCTAAAATTAGCCTCTTAGCTTGTATTTGGCATTATTTTACAATTGTTAGTGTATTTGTCGATGTATGGGCAATTTGGTCCATATTAGGTGTTATTCAATGATTTTGTGCACTTTTATGGCACAAAACCCTCTATATCAATCCTCGTGGTAAGTCTCTTGAGTTATTTTTGAGTTTCATTGTCATGTGTTAGAACTGCCTATACAACCCTGACCCCTATCACGAGTCTTTGTAGATTTCTAACATTTTACTTTTAGCTCCCCTTTCAGCTAGATGGACCCATTTGCACTTTTCCACCTTTCCCATTTCTAATTGTTGGAAGTCAACATGTGCACAAATATCGTAAAAGCTTGAATTCAATTCATGTATGAATAAACATGTGATTAGGTTCATTTGGCAAAGAATCAATAAGGAAACACTTCTCATTTCCTAGAGTTAGCATTTTATTGCAAAGCAATTTTAACACACGTATTGGAGTTATTTCCATTATGCAATCTTTGTTTATTGACATCTTTTTCCAATGCAAGGGGTCTGATCATTAGAATGCTAGTGAGTTCACATTACCTAGTGGCCACCCCCAAACCCTAATGCATGTTTATGATATTTATTTACCATAAAAATTTGGGTCAAGTAGATTTAGGGGACATGAAAGATACGAAGTATTGTAATAACAAGAGCAACACCAATGATAGATGTTGAAGAACCAAACCAATGAAGTTGTAAATTAGATTGTACTAATGAATGATATAACTTAATAGGTCTCAAAGACCAATTTAGTCTAACGGATGTTAAAAGTTATCATTGTCATTATATGATCATTGAACTCAATGATAAAATATTGTTGAAGTAACTTTGTTGAACTTTATGATAAATAAATCATCAAAACTTCATTCCATTCTTATTAGAAAGCAAGTTTTAATATAAACCTGAGAAGGAAAAAAAATGTCTATTGGATGGACCAAATAAACTCACAATTGTTCATGATCCCCCATCTAATATGTTAAATAGACCTTATTTATGAGATGGAGTCAATGAATTGATGATTGTTTATGCTCCTTTGTAAAACACGTTCATAAGCAATATAATTCTAAATAGATTACAAGTACTCTGGTGTTTTTTAATCTGTTCGTTGACATTACAAAGTTGTTAGATCATGTTTACTTTTGTCTCATATTTCTCTCGTTTTGAATTATATTTTTAATCATTTATTATTTTAGTTATTTTTATGGCTTGTGTAGTCCAATTGGAAATAGTCTAAAGTTAATGAAGAATAACATAAACAAAGAGAACATGAAGGTCACACTTTTAGAGAGGATATTGTAAACATCTAAAATTAGCCTCTTGGCCTTTATTTGACATTAGTTTATAAGTGTTAGTGTATTTATTGATGTATCGGTAATTTGGTCCATATTAGGTGTTATTCAACAATTTTGCACACTTCTAAGGCATGATCTTTGTCAATCCTCATGGTAATCCTCCTGAGTTATTTTTGAGTTTCCTTGTCATGTGTTAGAACCACCTATATAATGCTAACACCTGTCACGAGTGTTTGTGCACTTTACTTTTTACTCCCCTTTCAGCTGGATGGACCCATCTGTGCTTTTCCACCTTACCCATTTCTAATTGTTGGAAGTCAATATGCACACAAAAGTTTGAATTCAATTCATCTATGAATAGACACGTGATTAGGTTCATTTGACAAAGAATCAGTAAGGAAACACTTCTCATTCTTAGAGCTAGCATTCTATTGCAAAGTACTTTATTCTTAGAGCTAGCATTCTATTGCAAAGTACTTTTAGCACACATATTAGAGTTACTTCCATTATGCAATCTTTGTTTATTGATATCTTTTTCTAATGCAAGGGGTTTGTTCATTAGAGTGCTAGTCAATTCACACTACCTAATAGCCACCCAAACCCTAATGCATAACTCTGATCTTTATTTACCATAATTTTTTGGGTCACGCAGATTTAGCTCATTATAATAAGTCACGAGTTACAATGTACAAAACTACAACAAAAAAGCTTCTCATTTTTAGAGCTAGTATTCTATTGCAAAGTACTTTTAGCATACATATTAGAGTTACTTCCATTATGCAATCTTTGTTTATTGATATCTTTTTCTAATGCAAGGGGTTTGTTCATTAGAGTGCTAGTCAGTTCACACTACCTAATAGCCACCCAAATCCTAATGCATAACTCTGATCTTTATTTACCATACTTTTTTGGGTCACGCAGATTTAGCTCATTATAATAAGTCACGAGTTACAATGTACAAAACTACAACAAAAAAGCTTCTCATTTTTAGAGCTAGTATTCTATTGCAAAGTACTTTTAGCATACATATTAGAGTTACTTCCATTATGCAATCTTTGTTTATTGATATCTTTTTCTAATGCAAGGGGTTTGTTCATTAGAGTGCTAGTCAATTCACACTACCTAATAGCCACCCAAACCCTAATGCATACCTCTGATCTTTATTTACCATAATTTTTTGGGTAAGTAGATTTAGCTCATTATAATAAGTCACGATTTACAATGTACAAAACTAGAACAAAAAAGCTTCTCATTCTTAGAGCTAGCATTCTAATGCAAAGTACTTTTAACACACGTATTACAGTTACTTCCATTATGCAATCTTTGTTTCTTGACATCTTTTTCTAATGCAAGGGGTTTGTTCATTAGAGTACTAGTCAGTTCACACTACCTAATAGCCACGCAAACCCTAATGCATACATTTGATCTTTATTTACCATAACAAGTAGATTTAGCTCATTATAATAAGTCACGAGTTGCAATGTACCAAACTAGAACAAAAAAAAAAAGAATGAAAAAAACAAACAAATAAACCCAAAAGATCAAATTTTAGGTACAAATATCTACCAAAAGTGATTGTACGACCCTAACAATTTGTCAAATATATTCACATAATTTTAACATCTTATGATGTTCGACTTCATATTTCCATCACAACTTCATCGACGTATTTCTAAATCTAATTTACGAAAATAAAATTGAAAAAAATAAATAAGAACCTTCTATTTCCCCTATTGAATAATTATTGATATCAACATTTCTAAACTTTGCCCTAGAAGAAAGCTCGTGTGGACGTCAATGTATAGTTAAAGCACCCATAAAACGTTTTTTTCAGGTTTCCCCACGTGCAAACTCGAGAGTCCGCCGTCATAAACGACCGAACACGTGTCTGAGTATCAGGGAGCCAAATCTTGTCGAAGTCGTCCAATCAGATCGTCCGTAAATTCACATAATCCTTTTGCAGGCCATCGATGGCATATAAAATTCACGAGTCTTCTAATCACCTTTTTTCACCGCAGTTAAAAAAAAGTAACATGCGAACCGAACCCTCGACTTTGCCGTGTTTCTCCCCAAACGCCCGCAGTTACCGCCGGTCAAAAGTTTAACTGCGGAAAGAGATAAAAAGAGTAGGTGAAAAATGGTTCTCAGAATATTTCCCAAATCACGATGCGATCTTCTTTCTTTGACGGCAGTACGATAATGTTTAACGGTCGTTATCGCGTCAAGTGATTGGAAGGTAGAAAATGTGTCTGTGGACGGGAAAGGTAAATAAATGTCAGATTTTAAATATTTAAATAAATTAAAAAAAAATATATATATTATTGCCATTAGGATAATGATTATAAATATATATACATTAAAAATCTTTAAAAAAAATTATAATATGGTTATGGTTCTTCTTCTTATTAACAGTGTTTGTATATTAAGTGAATCCTCTTTTCCTATAATTAATATAAAAAAATATTAGGAAAAAACGTCATTAGAATATTCAATATTAATAGAGGTGGAAGATTGGAAATCACACCTAACAAATATTTTATTATATTTCTCAAATTTGAATTTGGAGTGATACGTCATAATAGTTTTTTGGCACTTCGACGATTCAACTATTATTTATTTTTGTTTGTTTGCTTATAAAATATTTATTTTTGGTCAATATTAAAGCTAATTTTATACACAAAGTGGAAGGTTAGGTAGGTGATTTTTTCTTCCTCAAAACTACTTTTGAATTTTATCATTGTTACCAATATGAGTAGGAAGCCTAACCTCTATTATAATTATGAGTAGAGAAAGGTTAACTCCCTCGTCTAATATCACATGCACAAACTACTATATTGACAAGAGCTTGAGGCCAAACTTAGCCTAACCCTTGTTACAATAATGAGTAGAGAAAGCTTTAAACACAATTTGAGAAGGTTAAGTGTCTCGCCTAACATCACATGCACAAACTATTACATTGACAAAGGCTTGATGCCAAACCTTTTGTTGAGTTGGCACCTTCCCATTGATCAATATTATGATGTTAGAATTGCATCAACTCACAAAGAATAAATGACATTAGAAAATGTATCTACTAACTGCTACAATATGTGTTCTAAATCAAGTCAATTATGGGAAAAATGATGATAATAAATAAAATTGATAGAAAATGACAACACTAAAGAAATGATGATAATATGATTAGTGTTGTACTATTGATTACTTTATCAATAAAGGTACGCTTTCCAATAAAAAAATAATGAAACTAAGGAAATAATAAAGAATAATCAAAAGTCATTTCTAGATTAAAGTCACAACATTAATTTATAAGACTTTGTTGTGGAAGCTCACCAAAAGATTTTTTTTTCTCCAGATCTAAGGTGTAATTTAAACCTTGCTAATATACATATATATGATGCACAAAACCCTTTGACGCTTAATATGTTGACGCCGGTAATAATGAAAAGCAAACAAACTACAACAAATTTAAGTATCTTAAGCACCCTTTCCTATTTATTGATACTACATTTCAAATTTGTTAATTGATGAAGAATATGTTGACATTAGAAAATGCACTAAATAAAATACACCATTGAAAAGAAAAATGATACAAGCAAACAAACTACAACGAGTTTAAGTATCTTAAGCACCCTTTCCCATTTATCGATACTACATTTCAAATTTGTTAGTTGATGTAGAATATGGTGATACTAGAAAATACACTAAATAAAATACACCATTGAAGAGAAAAATGAAAGAGGGTTGAAAATATGACAATTAACAAGAAAAATAATGCTTTTAAAGAAATAAAAGGTTAAAAAGGTTTTTTGTTATTTTTAGGTCACAATAAAGCCCAACACCGATTTGGTGCATGAGAATGGATTGATAGGCACTTAAAACACGTCAATTAATTAGAATATAATACTTTTAAGGAAATAAAAGATGATGAGAAAAATGAGTATCCCTAAAACTACGTTAATTAAGAAGAAAAACTATATTTAAAAATAAAATAAAAGACAATAGATAACATTAAAGAAATAACATAATAGGTAATAATTAAAGGTCATTTCTAAGTCATGGTCAAGCATGACACCAATTTATAAAACTCCATTGTGGAAGCTCATTGAGAGATTTGTTTTTTCCATTACTCAAATTTTGTACCATTTAAGGTTTTGACACCATGATCGAATTAAGGTGTAAATTGAACCTTGCCAATGTACATATAAGGCACAAAATCATTTGATGCCTAATATGTTGATACCTATGAGAATCAAAAGCAAAGAAATCTTGACAAGTTTAAGTAACTTAACTACCACTACACAAACAAGCCATCAAACTAAGACTCAAACCCAAGGATCCTTTACTACTAATCAATATTGAGTTTAAAATTCATTAATTGACGAGGTATATGATGACATTAGAAAATGCATCAAATACAATACGTCATTGAAGAGAGAAAATGATAAATGCTTGAAAATATGACAATTAGCCGAACACTCTCATATCACCAAACACCATGTAAATATGAACGAGGCAAAAAATATTGTCAAAGAAGAAAATTATTTAAAGTGAAAAGTGTGAGAGAAGCTATCGAAATAGAAAAAAGACTCGCAAATCTAAATAGAGATGGTGGACTCTATATTGGTTGCTCATTGAGGCCAATTTTAATATCTAGAAAATAAAAAGTTTTAGTGTGATTTGTTAATTATTTGTGGATTTTTGATAAGTTGGCAAGCTTCCTTTTAACTCCTTTGGGCAGACCACCTAGTTTTGCACATTGTAGTTACTATTTAAAATTGGTTGGTGCATTGATTTCTTCATAACATATTCAATACCTACTTCTCCTTGAAAATGGATACATCTATTTCTCTGAAACGTCGGATTTAATAAATCTGAACACGGAGGAACCATAAATCTCGTTTCTTAACATTTTACCTCATGAAAACTTAACAAATCTTAACAAGAAAAATGATGCTTCTTAAAAAGTTTTAGTGTGATTTGTTAATTATTTGCAGATTTTTGATAAGTTGGCAAGCTTCCTTTTAACTCCTTTGGGCATACCACCTAGTTTTGCACGTTGTAGTTACTATTTAAAGTTGGTTGGTGTGTTGATTTCTTCATCATAACATATTCAATACCTACTTCTCCTTGAAAATGGATACATCTATTTCTTTGAAACGTCGAATTTAATAAATCTGAACACAGAGG
The DNA here is from genome assembly GCA_037957365.1 of Torreya grandis. NCBI lineage: Eukaryota > Viridiplantae > Streptophyta > Pinopsida > Cupressales > Taxaceae > Torreya > Torreya grandis. The sequence goes on along the minus strand of JARHVA010001247.1, from coordinate 1,894,303 downwards.
AACCATAAATCTCGTTTCTTAACATTTTACCTCATGAAAACCTAACAAATCTTAACAAGAAAAACGATGCTTCTTAAAAAATAAAAGATAAAAAGTCATTTTTAAATGACGATCAAACCCAACACCAATTCGATGCATAAAAATGCATCGACTAAAATTTAATGATGACAAATAAAAATAATACACTAAAAACATATTAATTAATTAGAAAATGAAATTAAAAAACATTATACTAAAATATCAAAACATAAAATAGAAATTGAGATTTGACAAATACCCTTACCTCTCAATATATATTTTTATTTTTTAAATGATAATATATTTTTATTTTTTAAATGATAATTAACCCTAATTTAGAGCCATCATAACAACCCCACCCATGATATACGTTCAAAACCATAAAAGACGTTTGATACGGACGTCAAATTTTCATCCAAACCTTTTACCACCCGAGAGTCCCCTTCCTACCGATCGGAGTGTGATAATGCGCCAACTGACGGATAATATGACAGCGTTATAAAATCCGTCAACCGACGGCAATTGAAAAGCCGTTAGAAGAAACGTCTGAAAGACAGAAAAATGAGATGGCGTCAAAAAGGGATTGTGCGTGTGGTTGAGGATTGGACTATCTTGGACTGTGTGTACTTCCTCCAAAATATTTTTTTACCTTAAAAAAGATTATGTTGGATTTTCATGGATTTCATAATATTCTTCCTCCAATTATGATTAATTTAGGATTTGGCAACATATTCCACGTTAAGTTAATCTTCCTCATCGCTAAAAACAAGGTCTAGGACTATGACCATGACCACCAGTACAACTCCTAGTGGGTTTTGTGTGGAATTGGGATTCAGACAGCTTTATGGAAGCTCTCATGTTAAAAAATGCAGCAGCCACTACAGTCAAGAGCATTGTTACAATCCAAGGTGAAGGAAAAGAAAAACAAGAAGACCTTCATAATTACAATCTTGGTCCTAATCCCATTCCCAATACTGCTACCGCTACCATGGTGGATTGTAGAAGTGGGTTTGGATTCAACAGCAGCAGAACAACAGGTCAATGTTGTGAGGATTCACAATCTGGAGTTTCTGGATTGGAATGTGAGCTTCAGATGGTTGGGTTGAGGAATGAGTCCGAAAATATGGAATTTGATGATGGTGGTGGTGATGGTAGAATGTGGGAGCCACTGATTGAGCCGGACCTGTTAGCTCAAGGTTGCAGTTATTTTATTGGGTTGTTTTTGTTTGGGCTTGTGGCTATGTTGGCTGTTAAGTATTTGTTTTTGGGTGCTCTGGAGAAGGACGAGGAGGAGAGCAGGGTGTGTGTGGGAAGAGCAGGGCTGAATTGGGTTGTGTGGTTGGTTGGAATTGTGGGTGTGGGTGTTGTTGGTGGTGGTGTGTTTTGGAAGACAAGGAAGACATGTTTTTCCTGTCATGATATGGAACTCAGCAGGACCAGGGCAGAGGATGCAGACAAGAGAGCTCTAAAGGCTCAGCGGTCCAAACAAGAATTCATGGCCTATGTGTTTCATAATATCAGAGGTAATTAGAGTTGCTGTTGTTTTTTAAGTAAGCTGACCTCTGCTGCTTGTGGGGTTTTCAGCATTGGATTGGGCTTATTTGGGCATATGAATTCAAATGAATTTCGTCTGGTTGGATTGAAGTGAAGTGGGTTTCCTGCCGTTGAAATGGGTTGGGCTTCATTTATCTGTCCTCCATTAAAATGGGTTTCAGTCGTATGGATTGTATTGGTTGATTTTCTTGGTTTAGGATTGCATTGGGATGGGGTTTTCCTCGTTTTTATTGCACTGCGATGGATTTTTAATTCATTTTGGATTGGGTGGGGATGGCTTTTTCTCATTCGCATTGCATTGAAAATGGTCCCATTTCATTTCAAAAGGTTTCATCTGTTTTGGATTGCACTGGGACGAGTTTTCCTAGTTTGGCTTGCGTTGGGATGGGTTTTCCTCATTTGGATTGTATTGGGATGGGTTTTGCTTTTCCTCATGTGGATTGCATTTGATTTCGTCTCATTCCATTCGAATGGGTCTCATGTGTTTTAGACTGCATTGATATGCGTCTCATGTCTTTCAAATGGGTTTCATGTTTGTGGCCTCTGCCGGAAACGTATTTAGATATATGGGCTAAATTTAGATCGGCTTAATGCCTTTGGGTTGCAGCTAAAGGGATTCTATTTATTTGGCTTTCAGGATTGGAATGGGTTTTGCTACTTTGGATTGTAATGAAATTATATCATTCCATTCTAATTGTTTTTTTCAGGTTTGGCTTGCTTTGAAAGGGATTCTATTTATTTGGTTTTCAGGATTAGTATGCGTTTTGCTAGTTTGAATTGTATTGAAATTGTATCATTCCATTCTAATGGCTTTTATCTGTTTTGGGTTTCATTGAAGTGGGCCGCATGTCTTTCATTGAATAGCTCCACTGGAATAGGTTCTGCTATATGGCCTCCATATAGAAGGATTTACAGACTTGGTTTGCAATGAGATGGGTTCCATTTATTAAAGGTTTACGCCACATATTTTTTCAGCATTGCGGTGTGTTTTACTCATCATTCAATTCAAATTATTTCCATGTGTTTTGGATTGCATTTAATTAGCTCTAATGTCTTTCAAATGGGTTTCATTTATTTGGTCTCCACTGAAAGGAGTTTCAGTTATATGGGCTCCGTAGACATGGATTTTAGTTATATGGCTGCTTCTAGGCGGGTTTCATGCTTTTGGGTTGAATTGAAAGGTCATCCATTAAGTTCTTAGCATTGGGATGGGCTTTTAATGGATTGCAATGAATTCAGTGTCATTCTATTTAAGTGAGTTTTATCTGTTTGGATTGCATAGAAGTGGGTCTCATGTCTGGCCTCCATTGTAATTGGTTTTGTATGTATGGGCTGCATTTAGATGGTTTCGTGTGTTTGGATTGCTCTGAGTTGGGCTCCATTTATTTAAGGTTTATGCCAGATAGGTTTTCGCTGTTCAGCATTGCGTAGAGTCTTACTTGATTGGATTGCATTGAAATAAATCTGATTCCACTCAAATGGGTTTCATCTGTGTGGATTGCATTGAAGTTAAGGGTTGATTGAAATAAATCTGATTACATTGATAATGGTTCTGTTTAGTTAAGGGTTGCAGTCTATATATTTCCAGCATTAGAATGGGTTCTACACATTTGGTTTGCATTGAAATTGGCCCCCTTTGTTTGCCTTAAACAGGTTTCGTTTGTCTGGATTTTGGTGAAGCAGGTGTTCTTGTAATCCTATCCCATTCAAATGGGTTTTCATTTCTGACTTGGCGAGTGCTTATTTGGGTTGCATGGAAAATGGTCGTATTTATTCATGCCATACATTTTCAGCACTGGGATGGGATTCATTTATTTATTTGCAATTAAAATTGGCTTAGTTTGTTCTCCTTCCATTAAAATTGGCTTAGTTTGTTCTCCTTCCATTCAAATGGCTTTCATTTGTTTGGAATACAGTAAAGTAGGTTTTCACATATTCCCATTCCATTGAAATAGGTTTCATTTATCAGACCTACATTGAAATGGGATTTCACTATTGGAATGAGAATTGCTTATTTAGATTGCATTGAATTGCTCTCTTTTGTTTGAATTCCAATCAAATGGGTTTAATCTATTTTTAGGGTGGTGAAGTGGGTTTCATGTGTTCCGATTTTGATGAAATGGTCTTCATTTGTTAGGCCTCCATTGAAAAGGGTTTCCAGCTTTGGAGTTGGAATTACTCAGTTGTATTGGATTGGAATTGGAACCGGGCTTGGTTGTTTGTCTTCTGCTCAAATAAGTTTCATTTGTTGGGTCCGTAGAAGATGGTCTTGTGTATTTCTATTTTGTTGAAATGGATTCATTTCCCCAGTCTTCATTGAGGTGGGGTTTGGTTATATGGACTATATTTGACCAAAGTTCACGCTTTTGGATTTCATCGATATGGGGTTTGTGTGTTTGGATAACATTCATTCAGCTTGTTGTGCTTCAATTGCATTGAAACGACTTTCATTTGTTGATGTTCAGCTTCTTTTAAAGTGGGTCTCATGCATTTGATTCTGGTTCCATTGCTCTGGGTTTTGTTTGTTTAGATCTAGTTCTGCATACCACACATTCATTTCACATGGATTAAATATTTTGATAAGTGTGGGGATTCTATTTTTAGTTGGTTTTAGGTTTTATACTGGTATGGGAATCCTTTATCCGTTATTTCATTTTTATTAAAGATTTGAATTGGTTTTAGCCTTTTATGTTTTGTTGTTCCATCAAGAAAAAATAAACAATTCTGTATTGATATGCACAGTGCCCTTCAATGCCATAGTCCTTGGCCTGGGATATTTGGGCGCTACCGAACATGGGGATGCCTCTTCTGTGGATGTTAAGGAAAAGATGGATCTTGTAAAGTTGATGCTTGATTGTGCTGAGACAATGACAAATGTGCTTAATGATGTTACGGATTTAGGTTTGTGTACTTCAATTGCAAAATCTCAATTTCGCAATGTGTCATGTTGCAAATCTTGATTTTATTTTCTAGGCATCCTTTCTAATTTTGAAATTACTGCACTTGTAAATAAAACTTTGTATTTACATGCTTGAATTGTAACATCAAAATATATAATTATTCTTTGACAATTTATTAGTAACACTGCACAGAGTTGCATGCATTCTTGTATCTACTTTTTGTTACCCTTAATTGGGACAAAATCAAAACGTGGTTCTATTCATGACCGAACAGGGCAAAATTAAATACAGTGATGCATCAGATTTGTAGGGTTTATGACTAATTTCTGTTAGTCAATGTAAAGTTTGCATTAATGCACATTGCCTATTTATTTTAATATCCGGCCTATCCCACTGAAAAGTGAAAAGAGAGAGAAATGGCAAATATAAGCTATTTGAAGAACCACGTTACCCAGCAGGAACTAGGATTTGGCTGGCCATAAGGGTGAAATACATACCTTACATCTACATGTGAATGGCCTAGCAGTTCTAGTGATTCACTGTATTTGTTTGTGTTGCGATGTTCTGGTTGGCAAGAGTGCAGGGATCTTTCAAATATGATTAACATGTTAACTATTTAAAATATAAAATAGTAAAACTCTAAGAGATGCAACAACTACATGGACACCAGTCTTGTCCTGACTTACTTGTATGCCAATATTTAAACATACTTTGATTGCAGACGTGTGAGTTGTTTTGGGTCATAGTTTTAATGACATGGAGATGAATTTACTGCAGGGCACGATGAAGGTGGGGCAATGGCGCTTCACATGGAGGAGTTTTATTTACTGGCAGTTTTGAAATTTTTGGTTTGGGGTTTGAAGGATCTTATATCCCACAAAAATATTTGTTTTAAGATGGATATTGAACCCATGGTTGAGAGCCTTCTTGCGACATACCATGTAGTTGGGGATAAAAACAGGGTTGTGCAGACTTTAGGTATGTTGCAACTAACTTCCATGCTGATTGCTGATGCATGCTTTACTGGGTGTTATTTCAGTTTTTTGGACTGTGATGAGGGATTTAGTTTTAGGGTTTCCTGCCACTGTAATGCAGGTTTTTTCCTTAGCAATGCTGTCAAATTTGCTCCAACTGGGGGCAGCCTAGAGCTCAATGTAAGGTGTGAAGAGGTTGTGGAGAGTGCATCAATAAACTTGTGGCAGCAGACATGTTTGCAATCAGTAGCATCTTCACAAAGTTTGCAGCACTCTCAAATGTTGCTTCAGGATGATGTAGGTGTGAAATACAAGGTCGCCAATGTTGTCCTTTCTGTGAAGGACTTTGCCACAGGTGAGAAAACAAATACTGAATTCTTACCAATGTAATTAATTATAATACTCATCAAGATTCGCTATTGAATTGGAAATTTAGTAAAGTTAGATTATGGTGATTTGTCATATAATGGATGCATTAGTGTGTTCTAATGAGATGATGAAATTCAGGAATGACGTCTCAAGATCAGTCAAAGTTGTTTGAACCCCACTCATTGGCAACTAGCTGTGTTCCAAATTGTGGGCTTTCTGGTTCAGGATTCAGCATGGCAAAACGGTTTGCTGAACAAGTGGGTGGCTCTATTGGACTAAAATCAATAAATAGCAAGGATAGAGCTTTCTGCTTGTCAATGCCCTATCTTCTGGTACCAGTTGATAGACATGTGAAATCAGATACAGAAGTGAAGGATGTTTTTAAGCCTGATGCAACAGATTGCAGACCAGTGTGCATTATTGAGGATGGTCTTGGCAGTACATCTCAGACTGAATCCAGAACTCCAAGAGGCAGAAATATCAAGTTCAAAAGTTCCTTATCATCCCAGGACTGTGGCTCCCGGAGACGTGTTTTGCTTGTAGAGGACACAGAAATTAACAGGGTATGTATCTGCTGCTATCCCAAATTTTCCAATTAGGTTGTCTAAGGCTTCATGGTAGAGGACTTATGTCAATAACTATTCATGTTAATTGTGTTTGTGATTGTCTATAAATTGCAGATAATTTTGAGGAAAGTTCTTCAGAACCTTAATCTTCATTGTGAAGAAGCTGAAAATGGAAAGGTAGCAGTGGATTACTTCAAGCAAGGAAGAACTTATGATCTTGTGTTGATGGACAAAGAAATGCCTGTCATGGATGGACACGAGGTAAAACAATGTTTTGTGTTTTAATCCATATAGTCATGTTTTATTTCACTTTGCCGGTCTGTTCAAACTTGTAAATTAATCATCCCGTTAATCCAAATGTTGCTTTGACCTCTATTCATACATATTTTGTATCTGAAACTTCTATGTACATCTTATATTAGGCAACCAGGCAACTAAGAACAATGGGAGTTAAGACGCCCATTATTGCGCTGACTGGAAATGCCCTGCAATCTGATAAAGACCTTTTCTTTGAGGCTGGTGTGGATGACTTTCAAACTAAGGTACATGTCTTTCAAGTTTATTTTGCCCTTTCTTATGCCATGACTTGCAATGAATTGTATTTTTCCTCATGGTATTGAATAGTGTTTGACCTTCGACTTAATTGTTTCCAATATTTCATTTTCATTTTGGTTTTACAGCCTCTGTCTAGAGACAAACTCGTGCAGTTGCTAGCTCGATATGGTGTTGAGAGTTCGTGTCCCGATAATAGAAGGGGCTGAGTAAGAACAAGCTACACAGCTTCAATGTATCATAACAGGGATTTGGCTTCTTTATGGATAAGCAACAGCGAGTGGAACCAGTGCAAGAGAGGCAGAGTTTTCAGCTTTTTAGTGGAGCAATTTCTCCGTTTTGCTGAATATTTTTCCAATATCTGAGACTTATTGTTTTGCAGTGTATAGCATGGGCCTTATATAATGTAATTACATAATTGTATACATATTGGATGGTTAAATATATCTTTGGAAAAGAAAAACAGAGAATTTGTGGGGAGTGCTCCTGTGCCAATATAATACCAATTTCCCCCTTCAGGGGTGGCATGCACAATTTTGCATCCCCTACAACACAATATAAAGAATGATAAATCTTGTATACCATATTTACAAATTTACAAACCCAAACGTGTTTTTGGGTCTTCTCGATCATATGAGCACAAGTTTTCCTTGTAACGCTTTGTACCATGAAGGGATTTTCATTTCATTTGCTTTGCACAGCATTCTGTAATTGTTTTTCTGATATGCAGTAAATCAACAAAGATTGTCTAGGGAAACTTTTAAAGTATTTCCTTACGAAGTATCGTGCAAAGCTACCTAACAACTTAAAGAGAATGTTTGGTTTTTTAAATTTACGCTGTTTCTAGTTAGCTTTTGTCTAATTGCTCAATTTGCTTAAAATTGTCTTTGGCTACAGTGAGAGTAGAGAATGTAGGTAGTTAATATTTTTCTGTACAGTTAAAAATTATTATCAGGAAGAACAAATGAGTTTGGAGGTTTTGATTCTAAACAAATTGCTAAAACATGAGAGCCAAAAAGGCATATCACAATAAACCATAGTTGCCAAGGAGCACTCCAATATAGGGAATATTTATATATAATACAGCTGTCCCCTTATCAATATAAACCTGATTTGAATGGCATATCCCCGTCCACATGCCAGTGTCTGCACCCCCATGGCCCCTGGTAACTATGCAATAAACAAATTGGAGAAGCATCACAGGCAGTCATGGATAAACCAAAAGCAGAAAAGTGACATCGATGATTTTTTTGGTTTGTTTTTCTCTGAAGGGTGCTGCTACAACCAAGGAAATTCAAGCTGGTGAAGATGGATGGACCACAAAAGCCCATGCTGGTGAGTAAATCAGCAACCCCACTTTCTCAGCCAAGCTTAGGGGTGTACGAAAGCAAGTTCTTAGAGCTGAACCATCCGACTTGGTGAATGAGAGTATGGTCAGGGCCCTAAAACAAAAGCAGAAAAGTGACATTGATAAATTTTTTTTGTTTGGCTTTCTCTGAAGGGTGCTACTACAACCAAGGAAAATTGAAGCTGGTGAACATTGATGGACCATTGTTTCTCAAAGGGAGCCAAAGCACCACAGAAACACATCCCAGTGAGTAGTAAATCAGCAACCCCACTTCCTCAGGCAAGTCTGGGGGTTTAGGAAAAGCAAGTTCTTAGAGCTGACCTATCTGAACCGGTGAGTGAGTATGGTCAGGCCACCAAAGCTGGAAAGAGCAGAGCAGCAAGCAGCTTGATATCAGTCCTATTTGAAAAATGCCTCTGCTACCTTGGAAGCGGTACAAGTAACAAGAAGAAAAAGTTACAGGTCGCTAGGCTATACTTCGATCCCCAGTTATTCAAAAAAATAATAAGAAATTTGTGTAGAATTTATCATAGCTTAACTTTTTAAAAAGAATGAACCGATCAGTTCCAACTGCTTCGGAGTAATGGGCGCTCTTGAAGGGTAATAGATGATTCTCATTGATTTAGATTGTGTAGTTTATAAATTTTAATTTTTAGCCTTTTCTCTTGAATTTAGTTTGTTAGTTTTGTGGTTGTTTGGTATTTTTTGGCTTTTAATGCATTTCTATTTATTTTCTTGATGGCTTCTTTTTTTTTCACTCTGCCTGCTACCCAAATCCTAGGGCCAATTTCTCTTATTATTCTCTATCTTTTGCTTGAATAAAGTGATTAAATACTATGAATCTTTTAGTTAAATGGTGGTGTTTGATTTCTTTAGAAATATTTTTTCGGGATCAATGATAGTATAATTAAATTGAGATCATTTATCATCAATTAACGAAACTTTTTTTTAAAAGGTGATGGAACCCTTCAACAAGTAAAATTATATGACAAATTCAAAATAGATGCTTAGAGATTGATACATCTTGATTTTTAAAGATTCAGGGTAGGGCTTTCTATCAATTCAAAATCCCTTTGGTGGTCTCTTTCAATCAATTTTCATAATGTCCTTTTTGCCTAGGGTCCTTGGATTAAGAGCCTTAGGCTCTTCAGATGAGGGATCAAGACTATTGGGGACTTGTTTTGTCCTTAGAGCAAGGATTGGATTCCCTGGGATCAATGTAAAATGAAATTCAATTTGCTTAACAGTGATGTTGAGTCCATCAAGGAAATTCAGGGAGCCATTTCGGAGTCTTTAATCCACAAAATTGGTGTCTCCACTGGAGCTCCATGGTGGAGGAATTGGGATTGGCCTACGGCCACCCTTCCCAGAAAATACACTCCCAACGTGGGTTATCAAATTCTTATTTCTAAAGGTCTTCCCTTGGAAAAATTGAACAAAGTTTGGAATATCAAATCTCACCATGTTGTGTGGGCTAGAAGATTTCCCAGGGTATGGAGCATGCCCATTGAGCCTAAAAAAGCTCATTTTCTTTGGTGTTTGTTCTAACCATGGACCCTGTTGGGAGTGCAGCACAAGCATCTTAGCACTGCCAATACCTTGTGCCCGGCGTGCAGGGCCTTGAATCAATTAAGCATGTGTTCCGGGTTTGCTTGTATGCCCAGTCTGCTTGGAAGTGGATTCACTCGTCATTCCAACCCTTTCACCTTGAGCCCTTCCCCTAAGAAATTGCTCCCTGGGGTCCTCGGTCCTTTTCCCTGCAAATTGCAACAAATTTTGGATTATTCTTCGTGCTAATATATTTTTTTGTATATGGAAATATAGAAATAATGCTATTTTTAACAAGCAACATTTAGATAGAAATTTCTCTCTTGCTAATAAAGTTAATGTTATCTCCAATTTGTATTTTCAACATCTTGACTAGACTGATAAAATTCAAAGGGAGTAGTCTCATCTTCAGTGGTTGGAGTATTGGGCGGGTGCCCTTTGTGCTATTAGTCTGATGCCTCTCTTGCTTGCTTCTTGTCGTGGTTAGGCTTTGACATCGGTATTCGGTTCGAAGAGGTGGTAGTCCAGAGGCCAAAGAGGGCCGGCCTTGTCCCTGCGTGGTACTAGAGGGTCTCTGTCAAGAAGAGATTACAACGTGGTGCTACCTTGAACATTCATTATCATTAAGATCGTTGGGGATCTCAAACTCAACGGCAGACGAGTGGAAGGGGGGATCCCCCTTATCAGAGCCCAGCGTGATGGATGGGATGCCTCGCTTCCTCTGCCAAATAAGTTCCCAACGCTAGCTTTGGCCATTTCTCCGCAAAGCTTTGTTGAAGAATTAAGGAATGATAATGAAATTAATATTGGTTGATGGGAGCCTTTTAATGACTCTGAGGATCCCCCTGCTAATGTGGGGTGGGGAGGAAATCATGACAGTGCCCTGCCTCTATGTTCGCGACGACGGTTTAATTATGTCTTTTCTTTGCCCTTTTTGGTTGGTAGTGTTTATTAGCTCTGTTCGTACCTTTTTCGTGACCGTTTGACACGGTTTGGTACTATGGATGTGATCTTTTCACCCTCTTTTTTGTATGATTAAATATTCTTTTTAATGGTATGATATAAACTCTTTTCAATTAAAAAAAAAATCACAAATAATTTCAACCTCAAATTTGATGGTTAGTTGACTATTATACAAGAGTTTTTTTCAATGCTTAGAGAAGGCATATGGTGGAATTTAGAGCTCGTTTTATTTTCTTAATTTTTTATAGAAAAAATTATCCCTCCAAAAAAATATTGAATAAAATATATATTTATAAATATAATAATTTTTGAAAATTTAATAATAAATAATAAATAATAAATAATAAATAATAAATAAATTAATATAAAAAGAGTATAAAATCCCTCATATATTATGTATAAATTTGAATTATTTAATTTTAAACTATTACTTCAAAAAAATATTATTATTATTATTATTATTATTATTATTATTATTATTATTATTATTATTATAATATTGACTATTGCCTTATTTTCTTTGATTATAAGGTTGTTAAAAAGTGGGAGATACTCTTGAGTCGACCAAACAATTTATTTCGAAGGTTAAAAATTGTTTATCTTAAGAACACAGTTTGAATCTTAAATACATATTTTTTCAATTCAATTTTTATAATTTATTACTTTTTATTAATTATTTTATGATATATGTTTTTTATTTAATTTAATTTTTTCACTTTTCATTATTTCAATATAGTTTATCTTTAACTAATCTATGGATATAAATTTACTTATATCACCAAGATGTTGGAAAAGGCACTTAACATTTTTAATTTAATGTTTTAAATAAAATATATTAAATAAATGTGTAACTTTTTAATTATATAAAAGGTGTTAGGAAAGGTGCTTAAATTTTTAATTCAGTATTTCACATAAAATAAAATATGTTGAATAAATAACTTTTTGATTATATAATTTTTAATTATAATTTGTAATGGTTTTATAATATATCATGTCAAATAAATTTACATTTTTATTGAGTGGATAAATATAGATTAATAATAGTATAAAAGTTAATAATAATGGTTAATTTTAAATTTGAAGTTAATTTAATTATTGTAAGTTGAATTTTTATAGTTTTTTTTAATCGATTTGGGATGTTTAGTTTTTTCATTTTAATTTTTTTGGTTTTTTTTTTTTGAATTTGGTTTGTTTGTTTTATCGTTATTTAATTTTTTGATTTTTTGTATATTTTTATTTTATTTTAAGGTTTCTTTTGTGTGTTTTTTTTTTTCTTGGAAAAGGTAATTTTTTTTGAAACAGGGGTTATGAATTGGATATTGTTTTTTTATCAGAGCTTTGAATTGGTATGGGACACAAATGGGATTCCATTCCTACAACAAGAAATAAAGGAAGACAAAAACAAGAAACACAAAAGGCACTCCCTGTTAAAAGATTAAGAGAGGAGACACTGAATTCATCGGTCATAAAACAATAGCACAAAATGCCCTAATAATCTAGAAGAAAGAGAATAAAACTCTGAAGAAACCCCAAAAAGAAGATATAAAAAATAGCCAAACCAAGATCTGCGAACCGTCCTTTGGGAGGACCTATCCACAAGCCGGTTCTGCTCGACGTCCTCTTTTGGAAAGAAGGTTTTCCAAGTTCCATTGAGAGCCATTGTTGATGAGAGAGTGTGCTTTTGCCCTGAGAAGTTATGGCTCTGAACGACGACCCTTGTTCTTAGAGGAGACACCAATAATTTGCATGACGCTTAGAGGGCCTAGAAGGGCGAACCCAGGAAGGATCCCTTTAGGGGGGGGTTGCCCTGGGGGTCTCCTACAAGGGGACATCCGAGGGGAGGGGTGATATGGGATTGGGAAGGGGGAACATCTACGAACAAGGGAGGGAGAGGAGGGATAGGGGGAGCAGGGCCAGGATCATCTGTAGTAGCATCAACCAACTCCACCCTGTGAGAAAAGGGGGAACAAAAGAACTTATCATGGTTATGCCATTTAAAATTCAAATCAGGTACTTCCTCTTTTCTTTTCCAAACAGTTTGAGGATGTTGGCGTTTCTTAGATGGACACTCAACGATGCGATGGTTGGGGAGGTGACAATGGAAGTAGCGGAAGGGAAGGCCCTCATAATTGAAATGCTAAGTCCATGAGCCATGCGAGGATAACAACTTAACCAAGAAGGAGAGAGCCCTAGAGAGGTCAATGTTTCTTTTGTCTCTCTTATTTTTATTATGGAGTTTGACTTTTAATTTTAATTTTTTTTTCTAAATTAACATTAGTACAACAAAATTGATGTCATCTATCATCAATTAATGAAACCTTTTCAAAGGTGGTGGTGGAATCCTTTAATAAGTAAATATATATGACAAATGCAAGATAGGCACCTCAAAATTGAATCATCTATTATGTTAATAGATGTAATTTATATTGTGTGGCCATGAAATGTAATCGCGTAAGATATTAATAAAAACGGTGCATGTTAAAATTGATATCCATTTTATTATCACAAATAATTTTAATTTCAAATTTGATGACCATTTAATTATTAAAAGTTTTTGGAATTTAAAACTCATTTTATTTCCTTAATTTTTTTTTCGAACTTAATACACTGACACAATTACATTATTAAATATAAATCAATTTCCTTCTAAATATAAATCCACACCAAAATACCAAATAAATAGCTTTAAGCTTGCTTAACATATAACATACCATTTATGAAATTTGAATCTCTCTCTACATAACTTATAATTGTAAATCCACTTCAATCACTGAAAATGTTGGAAAAGACACCCTTTCTATTTAATATATTATCTTTCAAATAAATTGAATAAATTTAAAAATAATATTTATTCATTTAAAATCGACCATTACAAATTTTAATGTTTTTTTGGTTTGTAGAATATCATTCTAATTTTATCTTTTTAAATTGTATATCATTTTTTTTTCCTCACTCAAAAAAATTAATGAATATTTTTAATAAAGACACTTAGATCGAACAATCCATATTTATAAATATTTTTTTTAAAACCCCAAAACAATAAATAAATTGCTTTATATACAACACTATTAAACCAAATTTAGGGTTTTATTGGATTGTGTGGATGCACAATTATGTCGGCGAATTAAAATAATCCTCATAATTATTATTATCGACAAATCTAAAAGTATCAAAACTGTCGGGAAGATGTCGGGAAAAGAGGCAACCCAATCTGATACGGAAGCGGACAGCACATCAGACAGCCAGACAGCGCATCTCATCGGATCAATCGCATACAATCCCAATACATCATCAAATTATTATTTTCTTATCTAATTCAAAATATGTGATATATTTTATATAATTAAAAAAAAATTGGTGATGAAATTTAATAATTTTATTTGATTGATAAAATGATAGTAATAACTATTCATGGTTTGGAACTTTAAAATCAGTGATTGATTCTACATTAAATTAAATTTTTAGAATAACGTGTTCGTCTTTTTTCGATATTTGGAATCGTCGTGTGTGATTTTTCATTAAAAAATTATATCACACTTTTCAATATGATAATAATTTAAAAAAAAAAAATTAGACGACTTAACGAATCACATGTATTCAATTAAAAAATTTCAAAATGGTTGTTTTTTTTAAAATGGAAAAACAAATCTAATTTTAATGTTGCTATATTTGTACGAGTTTTAGTGGGTTGACTAACTTAAAGTACAATCACATCAAAATGCATTTAAGTGTTACTAATCATACGTATAGATATAGATATATGAAACAATTAAATTATATGGTTTATTTGTCTTCATATTAAGTATCTAAAGAAATTTATATCATCTGGGTAATGGAACAAATTATCATTTTCATAAGTTGGATTACAACCCTTTTAATATATATAAATATATGAAACAACTAAATTTTATGGTTTATCTTGTATTTATACTAGCTAAGCTATTTAGAGTATTTGTATCTTCGTATATAATGTAATGAACCATCATCTTCATAAGTCAGACTACGACCCTTTTAATATATAGAAATACATTCGATTTGTTACTCTTGAAAAAAATAAGATTTGCGTTTGAGAAAATAAGAAGTATTTGTATTGTAAGTAAATTTTTTAAAGAAAATCTAAAATTTATAAAAAATAATGAATGTGAATAAAGATTTGAGGCTTTCACAATCCATATTATAAGAGTAGAGTTTTTAAAAATATCTATATTTTAAATTATTGATGACAAATCACTAGATTTAATTCAATAAATCTAAATACATTTTTAAAAAAAAGTTGATTCTTTTTTCCTCTACTTTATAAGAAAAAAATGTTAATAGTTTTATAAAATATTGTTAACTAATGAATATAATATTTATTTTTAATGAAAATTTTGTGAAAAAAAATTGTAATTATACTTAAACTATAAGGTATTTTTATTATAGTTATACTGACATGTAACATATATACCCATAATACAATTAACTCGGTTAATTAATTTAAAACAAGAGAAAAATAGATACATGCAAGGTTTTTGATTATTTGATTTCTAGGAGTAATTAAAAGGCAATTGTCATAATCTGAGAGTGAAAAATATTACTCAAACGTAATTAGAAGATAATTCAGAAAGTTGGTGATGATCATAGAAGAATATAAAAAATGTGGTGTTTAAAGTGTCCACTAAATGGAATGTCAAGTTCTGCTCTTAACACAAAATTAAGTATGTGAAACTGGTTTTGACAAATGTGTTTGTTATATTTAGGTTTTTAAAAACCTCACTCAGTTTTCCATACTTTTATTTAGATTGTTGAAAAAATGGCATTCTTCTCCCTACCCCGATTAATTAGCTATTAATATATAATTTGTGACTTGTGTTAAATTAGGGCATAATTGATCTATGTTGATAATTTTTAGGCTCATTAATGATATATAATATAAAAAACAACACACCAATAATTACACTAATTAATCAATGCAAAAACTATTATTGTGTGATTGTAAATACTCAAATTGGATCACGAATAATTGATAATGTTAGTTTTGGCCCACATTTACCTTATTTGGCTTGAGCCTTTAAATTGGTCTTATTTTTCCACATCACTTTGTCCTAAGTACAAACCCATCCCTTCTAAGTTGTCATTTTACACTTAAAAAAAAATTCTTAAGTGCTAAAAACCATTCCAAGCATCAGTACGTAAATTTAAAATTATTTACCTTCTCTAGGTTAGAATTGACCCATATAGGTTGGGATCATCAGTCAACACTGATCTTTACAAGTCGATCTTGCCCCTCCCAACAACTCTTTTTTAAAATTAAACCCTTACAGGTTGGTTCGCATTTTTAGGATAGATAGCGTGAGGTTTCATCCATTTTGGATTGCTATAAATACACATCTAAGTTAATTATTCTACTACTTGGCAACTATGATATTTTACCTATTTAGACACATTTATACTACTGAACACTGAACAAAGCTTCCTCATTCTTTTCAAATTTAATTTTATTCATTTGAAGCAGCCCTTAGCCAAGTCACAAGCTTATTCTTTCTAAGTTGAGGAAAGAATTATCAAATGTTGAAGCCATCTCTAGATACATATGTGTAGCAAATGAGCACTATCACACTAAGCACTCTAAGTGGAAGAATATAGCGTGAGCTTAATTCTCTCTTCGGAGTACTTTAGATACATAGACAATGTGCAATTATCATGGGGGTGATTAGGGTCAGCTTGGACCATTACACTCCCCCTTAATTTTTACAAGTTTTCAACTATCACAAACCCTAGTGAGCTTTCAACCTTGAAGAGGTCATTTCCATGTCATTCGTACAAATCAGAAGGTTTAAATTACATATATAATCATATTTCAATTAGGCATGGGTGACTGTGCCGTGCAGATCAAGATTGACTCATAAGGGTTAAGAGCGACAATTGATATTGAATTTTTCCAATCTATTCTAACTTAGAATAATGATAATTATTTTTTTTATACACCCATAATCGAATTTGATTTGATCATTTACAATCATCTTTTAGTCACACACAATCAACCTAACAAGCAATAATCAACTAAGTCTTTTTTCTTTTTATGCTTTACATAATTAGCTTATTTCCTTCATTTGAGCTTTGCCCATTTTACTATTTTACTTTCATTCTACTAGTTACACGTCATTTATAACACTTGCTATTTTTTAAATCATTATATCTTAATTAGATAATATCCCAAAAATGCCAAATTCTAATAAAACATATTAGTGAACTCTTACATTTTATTCGAACATTGATTCAAATTTTCTACCTTAAGGTTTAGATGAATTCTTGAATATCTAACACTAAAAGAACTTTCTTTCAACCTTGGATTTAATATATAACCCTAAAATAACCCTCTTGACCTTGGATTTAATATCTCACATTGAAAGAACTTTATTTCAACCTTGGATTTAATATCTAACACTAATAGCAATTTATTTTGACCTTAGTTTTAATATCTGACACCGAGAGAGCTTTATTTTGACCTTGGACCTTAAGTGTCAAGGGAATTTACCAATATCCATACACAAAAAAATCTCCTTTTGCTAGGACCTAAATTTCAACATTCTATTGCTTGTTTTTAAATTCGTAAAGAATATATGGCTATAATGGATGATCATATTATTTATTTTTTGCTTCAAGCTTTCCTAGTTTTCATTACATGTCTTCCTCAAATAAGGAAAATATTTAATAATCATGCAATAAAATTGATCAAATCTTATAAGGACAAAACAACTAGTGAATAACCTCAAATATTACTCAATTTTTATTGCTTTAACATTCACTTAGAGCTTTTAATGGTTACTATTGGATGACAAAGGATATGTTTGAATATTTTCATTATTCTTCCTCCTAGATCTCAAGGTTATAATAGATACCATTTCGCTCTCACTATTTGCCCACGACTTAGATTTCGTAGTCCATGTTATTAACACCCGAAGAGGTAGGCCACCACATCATGGAAGAAGTCAACATGTTCCTCCTGAACCCCCTCAACCTCCCACGAAGAAAGCAATTCAACATAAAGGGTATGGTATCATGGATCAAATAAAAACTTCCCTTGCTAAAACTTATATTTTTGAGATACTAAAGAGTTCATCAGTCTATAGAAATATTTTATATGTTGCATTGTGAGATAATAGTATTTTTAATGATACACAACATGTCACTTTTGTTTCCATAATGAACACCTTTAAGGACACTAAAAAGGTTATCACTTTTGAGGAAGAAAAATTTCCAACACAACATGTAATCACACAAAATATTTCACTCTTTATTCATGTTGAAGTACAAAATAAATGAATCAAATGAGTATTGATTGATATTGGTTTTGGAGTGAACATTTATAATAGTGTTTTACCCTAATTTGAATTAATTATGTGAATTAACCCTAATTATGGTAAATAAAATAAAATAAATTAGAAAGTTAAAAATTTACTTTCAACACATATAATAAAAGTAAATGATTGAAATCAATGAAATGTAAATGATTACAAACAAAGTTAATTATGAAAATGAATGACAAACTTAACTATTTTTGTTCATCTAATTTACTGTGTTGACCAATAGAAAATTGGAACAGTCATTGTAGAAACCCAAAACCTAAAATTGGTGGAAAAATAGAGTTAAAACTATCCAACCAAGGATAGAATAATTTGCCACTCCTGACCCAAACTTGACAATTTTTACCCTTTGCATAAAATAGTGTAATTAGGGCACAATCATGTGCACCAATTGAATTTAGGTATGTGGGCACAAATTTGACCTTTGGGGATGTGTGGGAGACTTATAAATAACTTTTGGAATGTTGAAACTCTAGTAAGGTTTTACAATGATTGAAAATCTGCAAATAGAGAAAGGTGGAGTGTCCTTGAGCCAAGTTGACCCAAATTACCCCCATGATGACTGAATGTTACCTATGTATCTCATAATTTGAAGAGGGAATTCAAGCCCACATTTTTCTCCCACCTTGAGTGATTTGTGAATTTTGCTCCTTTAATTATGTGTAGGCATTTATAAATGGCTAGAATACTTGATCATACTTTGATTTAGGTGGAGTAAAGAAAACTTGTGACTTGGATGAGGAATGCTTGTAATGTTTAGAATTGGAATTGGGAAGAAAAGGAAATCTTTTCTCAATGTGCAACAATGTAAATGTGCCTCTATATTGAAATTGTCAATTAGAATAATGAGAGAATTGAATGTTATTTTATAACAATCCAAAAGGGGAAATCACATGCTTGAAAGCCTAAACACATGAAAGATGACATAAGGGAGGGTTGAATTTTAAAATATGACCATTCAAAAGGCAAAGGTTAGAAAATCCATGTAGGGTTGGGGACCGTTTGCCATTCTCAACCCAAACTAGATGGTTTTGACCCTTAAGGAAACATGTTAAATTTTGGGTTTGGGACTAGCCAAACATATGTTTAGGGGTATTTTTAGTTGATATAATATTTTTGTAAGTGATGGATGACATATTAGAAAATAAAAAGTCTTCACAAGTGCTTAGAATAGGCCAAGGTATCAAAATAAGTCTGAATTAAGTGTATAAGTTAATCAAAATAAAAAGGGATACAACTCATATAATCAAGTATTTGTGACCAACTTTAGGTGTCTACATTTCCCCCCTCTTTAGCCTAAATATGAAATTATTAGATTAAATAAGAAATGTACCTTAGTGTGTAACAAACACTTTGTATTTAAACTAACACTCCAATTGTGCAAGGCACCGTAGTTTGGTAAACCCTACAAAAAACATGAAGCAGTTACATTATTATTTTGATAAATGAAATTTGAAAAAACTTGAACTTTGAAATTAGAAAATTTCTTGAACTTTGAAAATTAATTGAACTTTGAAAATTTCTTGAAATTTGGAAGTTTTAAAATTACTTGAACTTTGAGAAATTGAAATAAAAACATGGAAGGAATATACCTATACATGTGAAACCAAAATTGTTTTTGTGACTTTGCTTGGAGACGATTCTTCTTTGAAGCCTTGAAGAGTTTGATTTCTTAGTTGAACCAATGGAAAAATTTGAGAGTGATCAAACCTAAATCTTGAATTTGTACTTGTATAGAAAATAAAACCCATTGAGGAATGCAAAAACATCAATTTAACTTTGTCTTTGTAACTCCAAAATGTGAAGCATGCTGAAATCCAAAATAAATTTATAGATATAATACTAGAAGACACTAAACCTATAAGTTATGCATTATACACTTAAACTAAATCAACCACTGTAGATGTCTTGTATAATCAATTTCAACTTTGTTCTTGAAACTCATGATCAAAATAGAATGGAGAGCATCCATGCTCTTATCATGTTCACAACTTATAAAATAGTATTATAATTTTGAAGAAATAACATGTTGTGCATGAACTTGTATCATGCATTCATTGATAAATGTAGAATTTAAAATTGTATGTATATGCCAATTTTGAGTATATTAATGTTATTAGTGCATGATATGGATAATGACACTCATAAAATTTAACAAACTCAACAAGCACACAAGCAAAATGATACTAACGTCAAACAATAAGGCCAAGGCTTGCACATAAGGGACATGTTAAAATGTCACAAAATTTAAGATTGCACACATAATGGACATGAATAATGTTTCAAACAAGAGACATTTTCAAATTTCTCTCATAACATAGTGCCAAGGGCCAAATCAAGGACATGTTAAAATGTCACACACAACAAACAAGATCTCAAATAGATGTTCAAATAATTTCACACAAGGACCAAGAGTGAAACACAATAGATAAGCAAGATGTAATCTACTATGTACAAGTGAATAACATAAATGGAACATATAACTAAAAATTTAGTCTAAATCATGTATATGTGATGTGATCATATCTTAGAAAAAAGCATATCCATGTACATAATTGTAAAGGGATGTTAGCAAAGACATTTTCAAAGATTGTATAAATCAATAATATACAATTCATAGAATAATAACACTTACATATAGTGCCACATGTGGATAAGATGCCCCTAATTTAGTAATAATATTGAGTAGAGGCAAGTTCAACAACTTGATCCTTGCAAAGTTTGCATGTCCTGCATAACACTCATGTACACTAGTGAAATATGTGTGTGATAAAAATAAATAATATACTATATACTATTGATGGGATAAATAACATATGCCCATGATGTAAACTAGATGTCTAATCATGATCAGGGCTTGATTTTAAATTTTTAGTATGTCATATTTGATTTGATTTTTTTTCTCCTTGAATTTGGAAATTGAAAACATTAGAAACTAGTACCAATAAAAGGTTCGATATTAGAAGAAAGAAGAAGAATCTGAACAACATGTGATCAGAATGAACTCTAGGAATGCAGATCCAAGTGAATGCACTGATTTAAGATGCAATGTAAGATGTGTATTGTTTAAGATAATATAGAGCTAACACACATAACTAGAAGAATGAACCAAAGAAAAATGAAATCACTAAGACAGGAATGGTCTAAATAATCCACACAATATTGCATTGAAAATATGAAGGGAGAGAGGTGCATATATAGATTGAAGAGGGAAAGATACCATACAATCCAATGAATGTGGTACTAATCATTCCAAGTAATCAACATGACCTCTAAAGCCCTAAGCAAGATAATACGATTAATCGTGTAGCCAAAACCTAGTGGAAAAAAGGCCTACACCAACACCTTCCCATAAGCACAGCTTAGGTGGGTGATGATACAAAAAATGGGTCCTAACAATAAAGGCTAACGAGGTATCCATGTAATCCATGTACAATGCAATATCTCATAAAGTAGAGAAAAGAAAAAGACCTGTAGGAAAAACTCTCCCCAAAAAGAGAGACATAGAAGAAGTGAAAAGGCTAGAAGGCCCCCCTAAAGATGATAAAGATGTTGAAGTGGAACACACCCCAAGAAGAGCTCTTGGATGATTGAAATTTCTCTTAGTGAAGGTTTTGGTGAAGATATCAACAACCTGCTCTGAATACTTGAAAAATACTAAGTTAATGACCTGTTCATGAATCAACTCTCGAATGAAGTGCATGTGAATTTTGATGTGTTTGGTCCTCTGATAAAGGATCAAACTCTTGCATATCTGAATGGTACTCTAATTGTCACAAAATAAGACTATAGTTCTCCTGATATAGATACCAAGATTAGAGAATCTCTTAAAGCAAAATAGCCTTAGTAGCTACGTTAACAACTCCCTTATACTCTGTCTCTATAGAAGATAGAGAAATATCATTCTGCTTCTTGCTTGACTAACGGATGGGGCTAGAACCCAATGAGAAACTATAACTTGAAGTGTAATTATGACTCCTAGTGTCACCATCCAAATTTTAGTATATGTAGCTAACTAAGTCAAAATCAGAACCAACCCTGCAGTGTATCCCATACCTATGTGAACCCTAAATGTAGTACAAGATCCTCTTAGTTGATTTCCAATGTAGCTCATGGGGTTCCTATATAAATCTCAAAATAATGTCAATAACATAAGAGATGTCTGGTCTGGTGTGAGTCAAGTAAATAAGGCTACCAATAAGTTGTTGATACAAGGTAACATCAACCAATATAGTAGAATAATTTGCCTCAAACTTGACTCTAGACAGGAGTAGAGTAAACAATGGTTTATAGTCAACCATATGAAATTGTGCCAATAGATCAAGAGGGTACTTAGGATATGAAAGTGAAATCCTTGAATCTATTTGATTGATCTCAATGCCAAGGAAGTAGTGTAGTAGGCCCATTTTAGTCATGGTGAATCGATCCTAAAGAGTTTTCTTTACTAGTGAGATAGTCGAGAAGAACTCCCTGTGATCAAAAGGTCATCAACATACAAAACTAGTATCAATAATGAATCATCATACCATAAGAAGTACACATTGAGGTTTGAGTGGCATCTAGTGAAACCTTAAGTAATAATGAAGGAATACATTTTGGCATAATAGGCTTGAGGAAACTGTTTGAGGCCATACATTAATTTTTTAAGTCTGCAAAATAAAGAAGAATCCTGAACAAAACCAGACAGTTGCTCTATGTAGATGTCCTCCTCAAGGTCTCCATAAATAAACACACTCTACACATCCATCTGATGCACACTTCATCCATCTGCTATGGCTATAATAAGTGTGAGTCTGATTGAAGTCATCTTGGCCATGGGTGCAAAGGTCTTTGAGTAATCAATGCTGGCTACCTGTGAAAATCCCTTGGCTAAAAATATAGCCTTGTACTTATCAACACACCCATCTACAACATAATTGCTTTGATATATCTAGTAACATCGAACCATCTTCCTTCTCTTAGGAAGAGAAGTCAAATCCCAAGTGTGATTGCTAATCAAGTAATCATATTTATCATCCATGGATCTATCCCACTCAGGTATGTCTGAAGCATCTGAAAGTCTGTGGATTCAATGCAAAAACAAAAAAGACATGTGGTCCACTTTGAAATTCTACTTGTGTATGTATGCAATCATCTATATCCCTTACCCAAGTGCCTACACTCTCAAGTGTCTGCCTAGCCCAAAGAGGTCCAAAAATGGGTGAGTCGAGTACCAAATCCTCATCCTCTGATGCATGCCTAAAAGTGGATGAGGATGACTCCACATCACTCTACTCGTTGTTAGAAATAGAAGAAGAAGAAGAAGTGACCTCTACATTAGGAACTTACTGTGAATGATTTGAATTCTCAAATTACTCATCCAAATTGAGTGAAACTAATGTAGAGGGAGAAGTGTCAAGTAAAGAGTCGGTGAGACTCTCCTGAAACCTAAAACTCCTCTTGATGAATAAATGATGAGTCATAAGATGAAGAATTATCTAACCCTTGAACCCATTTTGATAGCCAACAAAAATACAATGTTTAGATTGAACCTCCATAGCCTTGCATTTCTTTTTAGGAATGTGCACCATCATTGATGATTTGAAGACCCTAAAATGCTACACCTCTAGTTTCCTCTTATGCCAAGCTTCATAAGGAGTGATTCCCTTTAAAAGCTTTGTGAGGAACCCATTTCTAAATATAACATGCATAGTTGATGGCTTCTATCTAGAACTATAGAGCTAATGATCTAGAGTGAATCATACAGTTGGCCATCTCATTTAAGGATTGATTCTTGTAATCTACTATGCCATTATGTTGAGGAGTGTAAAATACTATCCAATAAAGATCAATCCCCTTGATAGTACAAAACTACTCAAATATATAGTTGATGTACTCCCCTCATTATCTGTTTAAAGTATTTTGATGGATTGTCTAGATTGCTTCTTAGTTAGAGCCTTGAAGTCTCAAAAATTATCAAAACATTTAGACTTTTATCTAAGAAATTAGACCCATGTGTATCTGGAAAATTCATCAATGAAGGTGAGGATGTATTTGACATTGGTAAAATAAGGATGGGGAAACTGTCCTATGACGTCATTATGAATCAACTCAAGAGGTATTGAAGCTCTCTTAGCTTTGCCTTTGTTAAATTTCTCTTCTGGATGTTTGCCAAGGGCACAACCCTCACAAAGTTCCTTAGAGAATTTAAATCTAGGCAAGCTTGTAACCATATCTTGCTGACTCAGCTACTTAAGATAGCGGTAGTTAAGATGGCCGAATTGCTCATGCCATAGTCTACTAACTCCATTTGAATCAGTAAGTAATGTGATAGGAGGAACACCTGAAGCAAAATGGGAGGTGTATATCCTTAAATAGTGATTAGCCCTCCCCAATATAACTATAGAGTCACTATGTAGCTCTCTAATCTCAACTGAATGTGGTGTGAACTTGACTCTCATGCCCTATCCTATGTGGATAATCTGATACATTGAAATAAGATTAGTTGATAATGAAGGCACACTAAGAACATTTATGAACGTTCCACCTTTGACTTCAATAGTCCCTCTTCCTGAAAATTTTGATGGAGTGTCATCACCCAAAGTGATAGAGGATATGCTACAGGTCTCTAAGTTAAGAAAGTCAACCTTTGATGAACTTATATGGTGTGAAGCACCAGAGTTCATAACCCAAGATGAAACAGATGTGGAATCCATTGAAACTAAAAATTTTCTCTTAGGTTTCTCCTTCCCTTTTTCCTTTTCCTCAAAATATTCTTTGGCTCATGATGACTGTTTGACAGACTCAAATACCACCATATTGTTTTTCTCTAGGAGATGTGTAAGGTGGTCTATTTATTTCTTCATACACTTGTGCTTATCGTGCCCATTATTATTACAATAGAAACACTTAACCTTTTATCTCTTAGTCTTCCTTTTAGAGGAAGAGGTTTTAGTACTAGTTTTTGTAGTGGTTTTCTATTCTTTCTTCTTCTAAATATCCTTACTCTTCTGTTTCTTATCCTTATTGCTAGAGGCTTTCTATTTCCCATTCCTGGCAATGAGGGATGAAGGTTTGAAAGACTTGAAAGTTCCAATCTGGATTAATTTATCTTGTTCTTTAGCTAAATATGTAATGAAGCCATCTAAGGATGGAATTTTTAAGTTGGCTCCTATGGCTCTCTTGGTAACATAAAAGGTAAAAATAAATACAGAGTAATTAGGTCCTAGTTTTGCAAGCACAAAAAGAACTAATTGCACATCTTTTTTCTCTATTCCACACTCTTTTAACTACAATATAAGTGACTTAATCTTGGTGAAGAAGTCCTCCAATGTGTAAAATTTGTTAGGACTCAAACTAACTAGCTAAATCTCAAGCTCATGACCCGTCATGGTGTCGATTTTCTTAAACAATTTTTCTAGGGTGTCCCATACTTCTTTGGGAGATTTGGCTAACTCTATGTGAAACAGAAGTTTTGATGACACTATAAGACATAATATTCTAAATGTTTCATCACATTTATTAAACCATTTTATCTTGTCTGCATCTACTGTGGGCTCAAATTTTACCCCCATAGTTATTAGAAACAACCCTTTACTTCTAAGAACTTTGTAATCTTATTTTTCCATTCTTGGTAGTTGAAGGATGTGAGTGCATTAATAATGCCAAGATCCATTGTCGAATTAAGATTAATTTTTTTATTGTTGTTATAAAAATCAAATGTGTGAAAAATTAGAGAATTTACAGAACAAAATCACAACCACAATACAACCCCCATAAACTATGTCAGATAGCCCCCCAAAAATTTGGCACTTTATAAAGTAGTGAATTTTATAAGGAAAATTGGCCCAATGCATGAAAAATAAGAAAACAAATACTTTTACGAAAGATGGTATTCAATTTTGAGTTACTATTTGCAAGATATTAACAAAATAATTTCTCATAAATAGGCGTAGACAAAAAAACTTGCACTTGAAACTTAAAAAAAATTACTTTTGGAAAAGGTAAAATATGCCTTCCAACCACTCGTTAGATCTATAATTTTTCCACAAACTTAAAAAAAGCCAATGGAAGTGAAAAATTGTTTAACCAGTTGCCTTACTATGCATGAAAGCAAGTGTGGCTTCCTCTTTAAACAAAAAATTACAGCTTAAATAAAAAATAATGAAATTTACAGTTGTATAAAGAGGAATAAGAAGTGGTTACAAGTGTCTTTAGTTGAGTTCCAACATGAAGATCCAATGCAGGTAGGCAAAAGATAATGCAACAACGCCTCCTCTTTCACAGTCCACACACAGTCCTCAAAAGGCACCAAGTGTTGCAACAGATCCAATGCAACAAAAAATGTTTTAAATCAGATCGTTTTAGTACAAATCTTAAATTCCATCCACATAAGAGTATGTTTCAATGAAACAAATCTCCTCCAAGCATAGGCAACACCTCCTCCTCAGATCCAACACCACTCCTCAAGTTTTGCTAAAGAGAAAACTCAATGTAGCAGTAAGGAAAAAGCACACATTCTTTAGATGCTACATAGGTTTGAAAAAGTAATGCCTCCTTTATAAAGGATGTGTCTTCAAGTGCCAAACTAGTAAACAAAATGCCAATCTTTTCTTAAAGAAAGTGCAGATCTGATGACCAGAAATAAATGAGGAAAAATAAGGATGCCAAGATGCAATATTCAACATCTAACAACATATCTGAGAGAAAGGAATAAGAAAATTACAATGTTTTGGCTTAGAATGTTTAGATTTCTCCATACAATAGAAAGGGATCTTGATCTGTAGTAGATCCAATGCCAAAACTGAAATACCAAAGTAGATCTGCAAAAATAAGACAACATACTTGCCTTTTTCCAATGCCAAGGCTTCAAAGTGTGATGCCAAAGGCTGGAGATTGTGATGCCAAAGGTTGGAACAAATATATTTCAACAAAAAACAAAATCTAATGTCTCATCTCATATCAGAATAAAACACCACAATAGATCATATTAGAATATTAGTTCTAAGTTCAAAGAAAAGAACACCTTTGCTAAAAAGTAAGATGCCAAGTTGGAAAAATTAGATCAACCTTGCCAAATCCTTGTATTGCATGTGTATACCATGACAAATATTGGATCATTTTATATATCATAACCTAGATGCCAATATAAAAAATAATACATGAAAATGCAAATACAAGCAATATGCAAATTCCTTTTAATAGATTTGAAATGTAAAAACTTGTAGAAAAAATAAAGCAATCCGTAGATCTAGATCTGCTCTGATACCATATCAGAATGAGCTCTAGGAATGCTGATCCAAGTGAATGCACTAATTCAAGATGCAATGTAAGATGTGCATTATTCAATACAATACATAGCTAACACATGAAACTGCTAGAATGAACCAAAGAGAAATAAAAACACCAAAATAGGAATGCTCCGAATAATCCACACAATATTTCATTGGAAATATGAAGGGAGAGAGGTGCATATATAGGCTAGAGAGGGAAAGACACCACATATTCTAGTGAATGTGGTACTAATATTTCCAAGTAACCAACATGACCTCTAGAGCCCTAAGCAAGCTAATACAACCATGTAGCCAAAACCTAGTGGAAAAAAAGCCCACACATGTATGGTCCTCTAAAGATGATGGCATCGCCATGTATGAGCAAGATGGCCACATCGTATTTGAGTTGTGACCTTAAAAATTTATAGGACACCAAAAAATGTATGCAAAGGATTGATTGTGCATCCTCATTTCATCAAATGTACACTTATCAAAGTTTGAAGCATGTATAAATAATATAACACATAAAGAGAAAGATTTTAAATGATTAAGCACTAATATGCATACTAAAATTGATTGAAAAGATAAAAATTATAAGTATTAAGGTTGTGTGTGCTCTATTTTTAGTTTCTAAGTGAAAATCTTGAGAAGGATAGGAATGTCAAACTAGGGTCAAGAATGGAAAATGTTCCTAACTTCTACTAGATGGTTCTAAGCTTAGAAAAAATTGAAGATTTATCATTGAAAAATGTGAAAATAGGGAAACAATGACAAAAGATGGAAAAATTGGCCATTATTTTGGATTGTTTAGATTCTAGAAAGTGAAAAAAGAACCAAAATCCTAACAAGTTAGCAATAACATAGGGCTTAGAAGAATTGATCAAATGATCAAATTTTCAAGTAAAAGTAGAGTATGATGCAACAATAAAGAAGCCATGTATAATCAAATTTTTAATTTTTTTAATTTTAATTTTCTTTTTTTTTAGAATATTTGAAATTGCAACAAGCTAACCAATGATTCCATACAGATAAGAATCAAAACAATTTGTGATAAGTGGTAAATGAATAAATTTATTTGAATGAAATGTATAAAATGTGGCTATATTTGAATCATAAGATGTATCATGTGCAGTAAAAAATCTATCTAGATCATTTCTTGTGTAATCCTATATAAGAGGAGTAACTCAAGGAGATGAAAAATGATGTGAAATCTTATGAGAACTAGTAGAAGATTGTGCCAAATATTGATATGTTTGTATCACCCATTTAGGATAGATTACATGTGATTTTGCCTGTTGGGATTTAAAAGCCTTTTTGTTGATAGATTTAATTTTGTATTGGTTTCTTTTAATCCATTTACACCTTTTTTTTAATTGGTTGATTAAAAACCTTTTTCTTAGGTGTAATAACTATAAACTAGTTTTTTTTTTGAATAGATGTATCATGAACTATGGTGGATGATGGGGAGGAGGAGGTACCATAGATTCTAGAGGGTACTCATATATGATTCCTTAAATTTTGATAAATTGATTACAATAAATGTAATTTAAAAATCTATTTGCTATAGAGGGCATAACACAAAGCTTTTGCAACCAAGGGCATCCTAATATCATATCAAAGATCCCATTTTATGGTAAAAATATGAAATGAGTAGATAATAGAGCAGGGCCACTTGAAGAGGTAACATAATATGTCCTTTTTGATGTGGGTTTTATCTACACCTCAGAAACCTTACGAGGTAGACTCTAAAATTTCAGTATCTATGAATGAAATTCATTCTAAGGTACAAGTTGTGAGGTATTCAATTTTGTAAACACCCTGTTGGTGGAATAGTGGCAAGTGAAGTAGTTTGTTCACCTCAAATGGGTCAACTATGGGTGAATCTAAATATACTTGAGATGGGTGGATGGATGTGGTTCTAACCTAGGTTGGGTAGGACTTCAAAATAAAACCCAAAAAAAGAGGGAAATGTAAGGTAGAAAAAGAGGCTTGTGGACCACATCGGATGAAACCTTTTTAGGTCAACACTCAAAGTAAAGATTGGACAAAGAATCAAGGACCAATGTATGCTACAGGATATTGTAGCACACCAATAATCAAACATAGTTAGGATTAAAAGGGAATCAAAATACAACAAACTTAAGCAAATAAAATGAAAGTTTGCTGCGTTTGTAAGATTGCATTAGCACATCTATAAGGGTGGATTATGAATCATATGCAAAAGACATTAAAATAAAAAATAACTTAATATGAATAATAGTATGTTAAAATAAATAACTCATGCATAACCAAAAGACCAAAAAAATGAAATGACAAAACTTATTACAAAATCTACAAATTTGGAGAAGAATCAATATTTGCACATCAATATCAATTGTAGAAAATTCTTTAGAATTTCATATTAATTTTAATTGTAGAACATTCCTTAGAATTTCATATTAATTTCAATATCCAAAATTCTCCTCCTTTTGAGGCTGGTAAGTTGCAAGTATACACACACACACACACACACACACACACACACACACACACACACACACACACACACACACACACACACACACACACACACACACACACACACACACACACACACACACACACACACACACACACACACACACACAAACAAACACACACACACACACACACACACACACACACACACACACACACACACACACACACACACACACACACACACACACACACACACACACACACACACACACACACACTTGGGATGTGGAAGGACTCATTTCTTAAGTGAAGTCTAAAAATACATGTCCAGAAATAACACTATATACTAACTTGCATACATGATATGCATGTACAATGATGGTTACTCAAAATAGAATTCTTCACCTATAATATAGTATACACACGCTAAATAAATTAGGAAATAACAACTCCATCTCAACTAGAACATGAAAATATAAATGTATCTTTAGAAAGGTGAAAATGTGGCACCACTATAAGAATAAAACTATAACATAGCCATTGTAGAAGCCAAAGTGGGTGGAGCTAGAGTTGTAACTTGAGTTATAACTAGAACAGGTACTAGAACTACATTTATGCTAGAAGTGGCCACCAATTTAGTTTTGACAATAATTTTTGTAAGTGGTATGTAGGTAGTCCCAGTCTATGTATAAAATAGTGTGTATAAAGGGAAACTGAGTGCCCTGAGGTGGAGTAAGCATGACCCCTGCTACTCAAGTTGTTTTCTTGGTGGCTTCCATCTATAGATATAATGCATGGATTGCTTGAAATTCAATG
Organism: Torreya grandis; assembly: GCA_037957365.1. Classification (NCBI taxonomy): domain Eukaryota; kingdom Viridiplantae; phylum Streptophyta; class Pinopsida; order Cupressales; family Taxaceae; genus Torreya; species Torreya grandis. The sequence continues at coordinate 1,863,638 of JARHVA010001247.1, read as the reverse complement.
GATATTGTTTCAAAATCAAGTAAAGCTCTCTTGAAAAACTGTGGGAGCTTATCCATAAACTTATTATGCGTACCCAATGTATCTCTAACCTCAACATGTAGTGCCTCAGTTCCTATGATTTCATCTCTTGTAAAATTCACTAGTTGCATTATTTCATCATTGGTTCTATAAATGGTGCCCTCAATATCAAATCTAAAACTATTAAGTGCTACTCATTGGAAATTTTCAAAAATGGGTCTAGGCACTTGTTGCCCCTGTGGAGTGCCTACCTAAGTGACTCTTAAATATGTTAGGATAGAGATTACTTCTCTTTCTTGATTTTCAAATTATTGAACTAGATCTTACATATCTTAATGCTACTCAAGTAAGCTACCCCTTTTGGCAGAAATATAGTTATGTACCTAGATGCAACCTCAAATGCTATTGTTAAATTCAAATGATCATAATCTTTATTACTAGTTTCTTATCTTATGAATCATATCTTTCCATCAATGTCATTTATTTTTTTAAACAATTGAATAATATATCGCCACTTAGGTTGGGATGTGGCCTTCACAAAACTTATTAAACTAATAGTGTCAAATAACTTTCTAGCCATCCCCTGTAGGTTGTTCACAATTTCCTTAGGAGCTTGGATAGTGCTCCTTTTTGATGGCCTTTGAATAAGCTTATCAAAAATTTTAAACATCTCTTCTATAACCCCTCTAGTAACATCTAAAAGAGGGCAGGGATCCTCTCTGTATCTATTCAGGTCTGAGGGATTTAATTTTGTTAAAGAGAATATGTCTTCTATTTGTTCCAAATTAACCTATTGACCTTCGATAACCATAGTATTTCTCTTCACCTTTCTCAAGGTGTTAGTCTATTTATCAAAATGTAATTTAACTATGGGTTACTTGATAATCACTAAATCCTATCTTCCTATTGTAATTATTGAATATGTGAGTGAATGTTCAATGTAACTTGTTTCTCTATTTAATATACTTGTTCTATAGGAGGAGTTGAATGAGATTACCCTGGAGAAATCATAGTTGTGGAGGAAGATGTCCCTACTATAGGAAAAGGAGGTATAGCTTTCCTCCATCTAGTAACCTGCATTTGGATTGGTATATCAATTATATACTTGGTCTTCCCTAATGATTTGTAAACTAAAACCATGATGAGTCTACCTTAGGTGCTTGGCCAATATGCATATCTAACTATGTAGTCAATTGGGGGGGTAGCTAGTGTAGCAAAAATTGATGTGGACACTAGGTTTTTAAAATGTACCATTTTGCTTAGCTCAGGGGACCGAGGATTGGTTCCGCTAAAGAAAGAGTAGCTCATTGGGGTGCTCAATAGGTTTTGAAAATAATCAATGATAGATGTGTATGCATCTCTGGTAGTCATAGTAGTAGTGGTAGGGCCCACAATAGTAATCTAGGATGTGGTAAGAAAAATTAGCATTACAGTTGCCTAAAGCTACTTTATTTAACTTAAATAATGAAAAACATGTAAAAAATCTACTATACCAATGGTAGCTATAGTAAATTTGGGAGTTGCTAAAGAATGATGACTTGGAGGATTTACAACCTGGGGAGAGATAACTAGGACACTGATTGCTATAGTTGTCATTGTAGTGGCCTAAAGTGGAGAGCTTGGAGGAGTAATTGGAGATGGCCCCTATGTTGTAATATGCACTTTTGATTTTGCATCTCCTTATCTATATGAGAACAATTTAATAACCACTAAGTTACCTTCTCCTTGGTTGACTTCTTCAGATTATTCGAGTAGTTATGTTCTTCCTAACTGAGTGCTTTCCTTAATCATCTATTCATCATCTTTTTTTGTTTTTATAGTCTCATCAAATGATTATGTTTCTTCTGTGTCAGTCTTAGAGACCCATTATTCTTCATCTCCCCATATTTTATTCTCTTCCTCACTATCACAAATTTGAACATGGTCTGACCCTAGTTTACCCTTTCTTCTTTTGTCCCTTTCTTTGGGGAAAAACTACTTATTTATCCTTCACTTCCACCTTTTGAGGTGAAATATGAGGGGTCTTGGGATTCCTTCTATATGCCATTATTGGTTTGGGAACAATAAAGATTGGCCTTGAAGGAGAGGGAATGGGAGATGAAGGAGCTGTAGTGGTGGGAGATGGTGAAGGAGTAGGAGGAATGGTGATCACTGGAGGAATGATGGGTAGTAGAGATGGAAATCTAGTGGATTGAGGCATTACCAATGGAAGTTTTATTGTAAAAATGGGTGTTGACCCAAGGGAGAAATAATATAAACATCTGATAAGAAAGCATGTAGACTTACCTATTTTATTTTGGTCAATGGAGGTAGAGGAAGCATGGAGAAAAGTCTAGTGGATGTGTTGGGACTTGTAGGTCTCTGCTCTTTAATTATGTGTTGAGGGGAAGAAGTAGCAACTATATGTGTAGGGGAGTTTGAAGGTATTCCAACTCTTTCTTCAATGTAAGCTTCCCTATATGGGCCAACTTGTTATTGCATTTCTTCTTCTACTTGAGGGGGGGCTTGATTAGATCTGGAAACCCATTCTTCATTCTCAATTTTCTTGTCATCCTCTTTAGTGATAATAGGATCATAGTAGATCCTTTGTTATGTAATCATGGACATTTTGACCTTGTGCATCCTTGTATATACTTTGGTATCATCTTCTGCATTTATGAACACACTATCTTGATCAGAGGATTGATGTCCATAGTTGGTTCTCACTTTTCTTTCATATATTTTGATATGTTCTATGACATTTTTCCTAGGGTCGCAATGTCTGAAGGGTGTCAATTTAAACCCATAAGGTGTCCTAATCTTTCCAAAAAATTGGACGTGGTCCCACCTTATGTATTGTATTTTGTCTATATTGAGAGGGGTTGGATGGACAAATGCTTACTTGGCCCTCCTTAATTTAGTGTCAATGTTGTCAGCTAATTTAGCATTAATTTCTTTCTCAACTAATTTATTAGGCACAATCCTTGGTAGGTATAAAGGGTGTGTCCTAGTGCCATTAATTATGATTATAATACACTTATGGTATAAATAATAGTCCCCCATCTTTCAAATGGTTTTCTTTATGGGATTAGATAACCTGGGCATGTTCTTTTCATATATTACTTGATATACCATAGGGTAGATGGTCTCACTTAACTTTTTCATGTCCCTCCACTTAGGGGGACCTTAAGCTAAAGTTCAGAAGACTAGCAAATCATGAGACATGCCCCTTGGTTAATATTGGTGGAAACATCGTAGAAGATTACTTGGAGGCAATTGGGTTACTAGATAAAGGTAAAATTTGCTATGGTAATGTGTTACAGAGTTTCTTCTATTTCTCTTGATTGCACAATTGTTGTGCAACAACTGTGTTTGGCTTTGAGACTGATCTAAGTCTAAAATTGTGTGATCAAAGTTAATTCAAAGGTGAAAATCAATTTCACATTATCAAGCCTTTGTATGGCAAGATTTCACACTAAGAGTCAAGGAAATGGTTTCAGATATACTGAAAAAATTCATAAAAGGAGGATTATTAATAATTGGGTAAAAAATATTAATAATTGATTATTTTGTTTTAGGGTTTTAATTGACAAACCATAAAATAAGCTAACTTGAGTATTGTGTGCAAAACATATAATCTTTTATGGCAATTAAAGGAGAAATGGAAAAAAATCTATAACTTATTAGATGAGCTTGGGTAGGGACTAAATCAAATGTTGAATATGTAAATGAACGTACCAAATCAGTTGCAATTCACTAATTCTAAGACCAGCCAACCCATTGGAAGCCCTAATATTCTAGTCAACCGATTGGAAGCCCTAATATAACTCAACCTTTGCCTTCAATTATTTCCTAAACATTAGTGATAATAAGAAATCATTGAGAATTGGTTATATCTATTTAGATTCAAATAAAGGAACTTAATTATTAATAGTAGAAAAATCAGAAGAAATAATCATGCCATGTTTTCCAAAGTATATACTTTTAGATTCATGTAGTATATAATGTAAATATTGTTAACTGTGATGAAAGTAGGGAAAAATCAAAAGAAATAAACTAAAATGATATAAATATATAAAAATGACTTTAAAATTTTGGAAAAAATAATAACTTGCAAAGGGGTTTTCAAACATTGTATATGACCCCACCAAAAAAAACAAAAAAAACTTCTCCATCATTATGTACGCATTCCACAAAGAAATTCCAAATTATATAATTATGATTTAATAATGAATTAATAATGACTTTATGACTATTTTTTAAAATTATATAATTATGACTTTATCTTTATTATTGTGTTTTCTATTGTCATGTTTAATTTATTATCATGTTGTTACATTATTCATTTATTTTTGCATTCAAATTTAGTTAAAAATTCACAATTAAACTATTTTCCTTTTTATGTATGGTATTAAAATTGAATTTAACATTATAATTATATAATTATACACATAATAACAATAAGTATATAATATAACAACATTATTTTATAATTAATAATATAAAATAATTTTAATTAACTAATAACTATTATATCTAAATATAAGTTTAAAATTTAAAATAGTCTAAAGTCACATTTCAAGTGAATTCGGTATGGCACTTAAATTTATACTTAATATTTGATTTAATGTCTCCTTTATGTCAGACCTAGTTATGTTTTTATTGTGACCTTCAAGTCAAATCTAGTGTTGCACTTAAAGTAATATTTAATGATAGATTTAAAGTCACATTTAGTGATGGATTTAAATTCACATTTATTGACATAGTTAAATTCATCAAAAAAATGCTATAAATATTCACAATGGTGATGTTGGTAACATCACCTTTTAGTCACCTCCAAAGTCATCACCTATTAACATCACCCAGGTGACATTAACAAGCGACATAGGGGTGACTTTAGAGAAAGACTAAAGGTGATTATCCAACTTAAAAAAGCGCTTTAGGGATGAAATTTGATCTTTGGAATTTTCTTGTTTTGTGATTTAAATGTGTCTTGAAAGTGATTTAAAGGTGTACTTATATTTATTTTAGAATAATGAAAATATTTTAGTGAAACTTATAAATCGTCTCACGATAGAAAATGACCCAAAATATTGAAAAACATGTCAACATGATCCTAATTTGGACTAATAAGCAACAAATACACAACCACCTTAAAATAATATATAAATTTTCATTACTCACTAATCCAATTTAGGGACACCATCTTCGAGTGTGTTTTGTTACTCATTGAGATAATGAACATTTGCATTTTGAATCCATTTGTTTGTAATGATTTTAATCTCTAAAAAATGCATCCAAAAGATATGAAACATTTTTTTTTTAAATTTTGAAATTTAATTACTCAAGTGGATTAGTAATTAAACACACATCGTATTCTATAAAAGATAAAATTTTAGCATGTAAGTGAATTGACTGGAGCACAAAGTGTCATTGAAAAATTTATGCTAGACAAAACTAGCGATACAATCCTTCAAGTGACACATCAGTGCATCAATCATAATTTGTATATACTAATAGTTGCCCCAAAGGTGCAAGTTACACTAGAAGGGATGGATTTTAACATTATTCACCATGAAGAAATATCAAGATCATAATAATAATAAGCACTTACAATCAAACTATCATTTTCTCTTGTTGTTTACTTTATCCCAGGCCCTTTCTGTGATTTTATGGTCTGGGTTTGAAATTTTGACATGTAAAATTAAGGTAGCGATTATGCTTGTGTTTGAAGGAGAAATGAGTACATGTACAAAACAACTAATGTAACCATTGTACATTATCTCTGCATTATAAAGTTATGAAATATTGTTATGCTCTACTTGGAGATGTTTGTTGAGGGTGGGTTAGAGTACTTTGTACTCAAAATCAAATCTTGAAAATTATAATACAAACAATGATGGAGACTATAGTTTACAAACCCTACCTACATGTGATTTAATTCGACCCCTCACACTCATTGTGCATCAAGTGTTGGCTTAAGGCTTCAGTGGTTCTTTACCACTTTATAGATTGAGCCAACCCAAACTCTTTGGTTTAATGATAAAAGTGTTGAGGTCATTGGGTTGGCCGATGAGTTAAAGCTCACCATACATAGGGAACACTTTTTATGTCCCTATTTATTGTATATGCTTGGAAAATTATCGCCATGGGTCTACATCAGTCTTGTAGGATGTTGCACATTGTTATTGGTGTAGCCCAGGGCTGTAACTCTAGTCTCTTGGAATATGTGTAGCCTCACTATTGATTGGAAGGACTCAAATTGAAAGGACTTTTAAAACAAATAATTAATAGGTTACTACATTCAAATAAAACCGAACATGAAGTAATAAGAGTCCATTAAGATTTTGAAGTATTAATATTAAGAGATGTATTTCAAGAGCCCAATATATAAAAGAAAGGTAACTATATCATAAGAAAATAATTTGCAATTGTAGACATTACATTTTAGTAAATCCTATACATATTACAATTCTTATTTTGGGGAAAAAGTATAGAATGTTTTATTAATTACATTTACAGCTCCTATAAATGTTGTGGAAGAGGCAATTCTCTCAATCTTCTTTCCTCTAATTTATGGACATTTACATATTGACTATATTTCATTTTTGCAAAATGATCAAATGTAAAAGTAAGGGGAGATATATATCATTGAATGAGCATCATCTTGATACATTAGTGGAATTCAACCCTTGATGATGAATGTTACCAATGCCAATTATTTCTTTATCAAGTGTCATTCCCTATGCTTTATGTATGGTTAGACCCCATGACATTTTGATAGGCATTTATCGACGACTGCCTCATCTAATAGAGGATACTAGAAGATGTGAAGGATTGGAACTATCCCTTGGGAGACCAAAGTATTATTTAAATGCAACAACTATATATACATGGGTAATGAGGGTGGATTTGAATATACTTTGTAGACAATATGAACAATTTATCCAACCGTTCCATTAATTAAACCTACTTTCACCCATAGATTCAATGCTAACATAATTTTTTTCTTGTACATAGAAGCATGGTTCATTCAAGTTGATTATCATTCTGGTTAGATTTATATGTATGTTTGTTTTATTCAAATTTAAATATTGCAACTGGAGTGTTTAAGGAATTTTAACATTTACTTATTATTTATTATTGATAATATGTTAGTTGCATATAAATGTGTTGAGTTTTTAAACATTTGTTGTTCTTATGTAGGCATGAACGATGTTGTTCTTGACATGAGAATGTTTCAATCTTCCTCTATTGGGTCTACATTTCTAATGTTGGTTAGCAAATTTTTGAATTATAGCTGGTCTTTTATGCATCCTTGTTGACAAAAAATGTTTTTAATGTGATAATTATATCAAATGTTTGCCATAGTGTGTGATCCAAATACCTCCCTACACACATTGGAATGTCATTTATAGGTGGAAGTTATCCCAGGTCCCCAACAAGTATTATCGAACAACCAATAAATTCTCAGTTATTATGATGAGGAAATGCCTCACATAACTGACTATTTATATTACTCAACATCTTTGGGCCTTTAAAGCTCATTTCATCTATGAACACATATTCAACATATCTCATTTCTTCTTGAAAAAATGTTAATGCATGTCCATCAAGTGATTTCATTTCCTAGATAATATGTGGAACATTGAATGTATTATTGATTCATTTATGTTAAATGTTGTAACACTAGTTGGAGCAAGGAAAATTAGTGAGGACTTGCCTTTGGTTGCAAATGCATCCAATGAATGTTTGATGTTGTTTATAAAGTAATATAAATATGTGTACATGTTGTTATCTATATTATCATTCTAAATGGGGTTGTTTGTGGTCTTTTTTGGGCATGCTTCCCAATTATGATGAATATTTTTTGTTGGTTACCTAATAGTTGATTCATCATTGGTTGGCTTGTGCCACCATTTTCTATATATTTGGCAATTGTGCATTGATAATCTATGAAATGTTGTGCGGTTGTGTGTAGGCTGAGTGGTACATCAGAATGATTCCAAATGTGCATGTTGTAGAAGTTCCAATATCTAATCATTCCAATATCATCTATTTCATTGTTCTATGATGGGTGCATTCATGATAGAATTTCCCATTCATTTATTTCCATATCAAGTTTTATAAATTCTATGTTGTTAATGGTATCATTGGTGGAACTGACATTATTGTCATCCTCTACACATGATCACTCAATATGCCATGGACTGTAAGAATCCTTGAATTACTCCCAATGTGTAATAATGTCTTCCCTATTTAAGCCAATGCCCACACTAATATTGAGGAATGGTTTGTAAATTTAGATATCCACTCGAAAAAATAGCTCAAATGAAGGAGAATCATAAGAGGGTTTTGAAGAGAATTAAATAAATATTCAATGAATCATCTAAGTATTCCTTTATCTCAATTCATTAGTTTTTATTTGACTATTGTAAGACCATGATCATGCTGCTTCAATGAATGGTGTTATCTCTAAGAAAGAAGATCGATGTACATATGCATGAGTGTAAGACGACATATTGTCTTTAGTAAATACACTATCTAGGACCTTTTTGAAGGTTTGATTTCCAATAAATAAACTAACAAATGTTTACTATAGGATGTCAGAGGAAACGTTTGTAGCATGTGGCCTGTTTCCTATGCATCTATGTCATAGTCAACAATAGTTTATGAGAATAACTTGTATGTGGTCATTATTGGGCTCTCTATTTCAATTACAAATGATATTATAGTTAGCAAATGGTGTTATCTTTCATATTTGTTTTTAACCTTTGTTGCATACTTTGCTATATATTTGAGTACAACATGGTGACAAACAACTAGTTGGCAATTTACATTTGCATGCCATATTGAGATCATGCTTGGGTTATGGATTTTGACTCTATCATCATTCCATGTTGGGAGGTAAGTTGTGAGCCCTTCATTTTTGATAAGCATAGTTATAGTGGCCATGGGGATCTGTATCTGCATTGGAAGGTGGCTCCTTTTCCTCATAGATATGTTGATTCACTACATTTGGTGTGATGCTACACCTAATTTAAAATTTCCTCATAACATTTATTAGGATTGACACCAAATATTTGATTAGTGGTGAGCAAACATGGATCACCAAGATCAGAATGATGTATATTTGGCAATTATGTGTTGATAATTTATAAACTATTGTGTAATTGTCTATAGGTTTAGTGGTACATCAAAATGATTCTGATTGTGCTTGTTGTCAAAGTCCTCGTGGCCAAGCATTCCAATGTCATCTAATTCATTGTTCCATTATGGGTGCATTCATGATAGAATTTCCCACTCATTCATTTCCATATCAAGCTATATATCTTCTTTATTGGCAATGATGTCATTGATGGAATTGACATTGTTTCCATCCTCTACATATGATTGTTCAATATGCCATGTTGTAAGACTCCTTGAATTTATTTGAGTGTGAAACAATGTCTTCCCTATTTAAGCCAATGTCCACATCAAAATTGCATAATGGTTTGTAAAGTAAGAGATCCACCCAATAAAAAAGATCAAATGAAGGGGAATCATAAGAGGGGTTTGAAGAAAATTGAGGAAATATTTGAAGAATCACTTGAGTATTTCTTTGTCTCCATTCATTAGTTGTAAGACCAAGATCATGTTACTTCAATGAGTGGTTTTGTCTCCAAGAAAGAAGGGTGATGTACATATCATGAATAAAAGATGACAAGTTATCTTTAGTAGATATGATTTTTAGGACCTTTTTGAAGGTTTGTTTTCCAACAATAAACTAACAAATGTTTGACTATAGGTTGTCAGAGGCAGTGTTTACAACATGTGGGATGTTTTTTGTGTATCTATGTTGCAGTTGATAATAGTTTATAAGAATAACTTATTGTATGTGGTCATTATTGGGTTATTTATTGGAATAACAAATGATATTATAGTTAGCATATGGTGGTAGCTTTTAGATTTGTTTTTAGCCTTTGTTGCACACATTATTATATATTTGACTACACCATAGTGGTGAATAACCAGTTGGCAGTCTACATTTGCATGCCATATTGAGAGCATGATTGCATTATGGATGTTGATTATATTAGCATTTTGTGTTGGGAGGTAAGTTTTGAGCCCTTCATTATTAATAAGCATGATTGTAGTGGCCATGGGGCTTTGTATCTAGATTGTAAAGTGACTCCTTTTTTACATAAACATGCTGATTCACTATATTTGGTGTGGTGTTGCACCTGACATAAAAGTTACTCATAATATTTATTAGGATCGACACCAAATATTTGATATGTTGTGAGCAGGCATAGATCATCAAGATCAGAATGATGTATTCTATCATGGATTGTATCGATGTTGCATGGAATCCATGCTATTACATGTTAATCAAAGAACATCCTTATAGTGTCAATCTAAAGTGGATCTTCCCAATTTAATGTATCCATGTTAGGTGTTTTTTTTAACCATTAAAATATATATATATATATATATATATATATATATATATATATATATATATAAAGATATTTATACTAGATAAATAATTACACCAAGATGCATCACTACATTGATAAAAAAAGGGTGGGAGAAATGAATGTAATAGTGTGAGATTTCAATAATAATGATTGAGCTTAAATTTGACTTCTATTTGATTATTATATAGCAATTTCAACCTTAGATTTGACATCCATTTGAATTTCATTTATATATTTTTTTCTTTCTTGAAGAAGGTGATTGAAAAATAGGATATTGTGTGTATTGAATGAAAATTTGGTGCCCTTATTTTAAAAAAATATTTTTTAGAACCATCAATTCATAAATTTATATAATATACAATAAATTCAAGATAAATACCGAAAAATCAATATCTTTTAATATTTTTAAAATAAATATATTTAAGATAGATTTACTAGTTAATTAATTAGAACCTATTAATTAATTAAATAGTCAAAACCCAAATAATCAATTACTGAGTTTGTAACGAAATGAACCCAAAGAATGAATTTGTGAATTTGTGGATGATTGAACCTCAAGTATAACTTAACATTAATCCTCATCTAACATTAAACCTCATCTCTATAACCATGCCTTGAATAGAGATTGACAAATTTTTAAAAAATACAATTCATTATAATTTTTATATTAAATTTAAATAAAATTATTTTAATATTTGTATATTAATCACAATTTCATTTTTATACTACATGCCAAGATTCTGGTAAACATAGACACTTCCAAAGACCTGCTTGAAAAAAATGTCTTGCAAGTGGGTGAGCACCCCTAGTCCCAATCCCTTGACTATGAAGGACTTATTTTTCACTACCATAACTACTTCAATACAGGACACCTAACCAAAAACTATAACACCCTTAGAAGAAAATATGATTCTTCTTAGTGGATGGACTCCCTTTGTACCCATCTTATAGTTATTATTGATCCCAAATGTGAGGGTTCAACATCATCTTTGGAAGATCCAAAATCCCTTGCATATAATAAGGTATTGCAGTCTCGTTTCTAGACTGAGGGTAACTTGATGGTAGATTCAAGGAAGACTTTCAACATAGATCTAAAAACTTGTGAACCATATACCTCAACAAAATTGAATCTAGAATGTGATATATTTAGGGTATAACAAAAAGAATATGCATCAATAGAAGTCAAATCTCAACCCCCTAAACTAGTTGACAATATAGTTCTAGTTTAGCCATAAGTTGAGGAAGACATGGGAGAATGGACCAAGGTTCATAAAAAGAAAAAAATGCAAAAGAGTTGTGATTCAGTCCTCAAGTATGGCTCTTGTTGGGATTATGTTCCTTTAAATGGGCATGTCTTTCCCCTGTGCACACCTAAGTGAATAATAGTTCTAACATACTAGCGCACTAGAATTTCATGTAAGAACAAGTTCTTGTGTGCTCACCCAAAGCATGTAGCTTAGGATAGGTTCCCACTAATTTTGTCACCTGAGAATGTGTTTATCTAACTTCCTAGACAAAGGTGCTCGAACACATACTTAGTACTAAACTCTTTCTCAGTCCTATATCTAATTCAAATTACTTGTTCATTACTTAATGATCAAAATAAAAAGATGGCATAAATGATAAAAAATAACATCAATCCCATAGATAACTAAACACAAGTATTATGCCAATACATGCTTCTTTCCATCATATTCATAAGTGATATCAAAGAGTACAATGATTCAAAGTTACAATGATAACCAACTTATGATCAACTCATCAACTTATTAACAATAACCAAATAAATAAAAATATAAAGTACATCATGGATTTATTTATACTTGATTCTCCTTGACCAATCAGTTATATAAGTAGACACAACTAGGATGACTCACCAATGATCATCAATAGAATTGAGTAATGGCATCTATTTACAGTAAGTTCCTATGGACTTGATCCTATCTATCCATATAATCTCTATTGATGTTGGATCCTCATCACTAAGTGCCAATCTTCCTGTGGGCCGGTGCTAGATTCACGCTTGACATAGTCTTATCTTTTGTCCCTGTGAACCACTTCATAACTGTTTTGACTTTCCATGCTTTCCCCAAATCTTCCACTAATTTTTGAGTCCTTCATTCTTGGGTTCTCCATTTAACATGCAAATTAATTCCATAGGAATTGATCCTTACATGCCATGGAATCCCATGATATGGTTTTCTTCACCATGGGCTTCCGCATCATGTCTCTCTATGTTACTTATTACCAAAAATCACTTAGCCAAAATTGGGGGCCCAACATCACCCGACACTAAGCTAATAGTCCACCCTAGATAATGTATCATTCTCAAGTCCTTCCAAAAACTTAGGTCCTGTCTACTCAATTTGATTCTTAACACCCTCTTAAGGGTTTAAGGTGTTCTATAATTGGGATGTGATTTATTCTATCACCTCTTTAAGCTTCTTTGTCTCTTTAGGCTACTTGAGACAATCACCTGCTTGAATGAATAAACACTCAAGGGATGTGGAAGCATCTTTAAGAACATTTTTGAGCGAGGTGACTTCTATTATAACCTTCCTTAGAGTGTCACAAAATTTGCATTAATCTCTTGTTGGTGAGTGGTTATTTTATTTTCCATAACCTCCATATCTTTAAATGATTTGGTGTGCTTCGTGCGGTCTTTTATTACTAACGTGTTGTTAGATAAATATTGTCTCTGAAGCTCCTCTGCTTAAAGCCTTACTTCCAAAATTTTTCTTAGCCCCACTAGATTTGCAAAAACCCCACCCAAGATGGGCATTATGTCACCAACCCTATTAAAAAATATTTTTCAGACCTCCACAACTTTAGTAAATTGCTATGTTACCCAAGTTTGATCATTGTGGGGGTTAGTCTAGTCTTTGCATATATTCATCAAAAGTTCAACGAGGGTATCTAATTTATTAATTGACTCACCAGTAAGGGATACGCCATCCACAAGAGCTGGATCTTGGCTCAAAATTATCTCTTAGAGGTTCAATGTTTTTACTTTACCTGTTATTTTTATCTCTAATTGGAACTTTACGTCGACCAGTTCCTCTTCAAGTTTTATTCTCATGATGCACTCATTATGATATAGAGAAACCATTTTTAAATGCTTCTTTTGGAGTCACCTAACATCAAATTTAGCTAAGGCATTTTATGATAGGACCTAGGTTCCCCAAAGCTCTAACACAACTTGTCAAATTTAAGAGCACAATTGATTACCATGTACAAGTAACTAAACATGCGGAATTATACCAGAAGTACAAGTAACTAGAAATAGAAACAACACAGAATATGAGAGGCAACACACAATTGTATTCAACTCAGTTAGAAGGAAATTACAACAAAGAGATCACACTCTTTCATCCACTTCATGGGCATACCAGTAATCTTCCCTCAGGAGTAATCTTCTCTCAATACAGGTCACAACAAATGGCTAACACAGAGCTGTTGTTCACCTCAACTACTCAGTACAATACCACCAGTGCAACTGAGTACGAACCGGTACTCCAATTAGATCTCACCATGATCTTGCTCCTTGATGTGTTGCTGTCACCTTTGATCTTGCTCCCCCGCAGATCTACTTTTGACCTTGCACACACACACCCCTACAGACCAACCTGATCTTACTTACCACATGTAGATCTCCTCCATGATATTGCAACACCCTGCAGATCAAACCTGATCTTACATACCTGGAAGAACCCTTGTGATTCTACCAATGGAAGAACTCTCCTAGTTCTACACTTTACAATACAGCCCATGAGTCTATTATATAGATCCCATGCATACAATAATTAGACAAGCGGCTCAAGACTCGAACTAGTCTTTAACATGCAAACAACCCGTTCAACTAACTGACTATTCGTCAACAACCAGTTCTGGAACCGCACAGGTGACCGACGTCAGTCGACTCCTGCCGATGTCGGTTTCCCTTTGCACTGACCCCTGACCGACGTCGGTGATCCTGCCGACGTCGGTGACTGTGACACTCAACAACCTCCATGTTTGCATTCGGGTGAAGATTTTAGCTCCACAACCTAACATTTTCCTTAGTTACCTCATGTGCAAACTTTGGAGTGTTGTGCTTGCTTGTGTCATAGTACACATATGAGGATCTACCCAAATTGTATCTAGAAGTTCTATCTTTCCCAGTTCTAAAATTAGTCTCTTTGATGGAAGCTCAAAATTATGTTATTGATTATAAAAATCATGGTAAAATGATGATTATCATCAATTTTTCTCATATGAGTGTTCAGATGCAAATTATGAAAACATAAATAAATACTTTTTTGGCACTCCCTTTTGGTATTGGGCACATAGGGTCATGGCTGAATCAATTTTTTTTGCTTGTGTTGGACATATTCATCAACTAAATCTTTCCCCTTAGAGGGTTCTCACTCTAGTATCTTGACATCTATGTCTTTATTGTGGTGGCTAGCCCCAATATCAAGTCAACTCATTCCCAAGGCCATGTCTAAACCATACCTCTCTTCACTAGTGGGATCTTTAGTTTCCACTTGTGCCTTCTTAATGGTGGGTTCTTCATGGCACACTGGTGAAGGTGTCTTCTCATATTCCAAGGTAATTTTCTATTCCTATTCTAATTCAATAGTCTCTTTTTTTGATGTTTCATCTGGGATTTTTATATTTTCTTCTAGATCATTATCCTCAGGCGCTGATGTTTTATGTTCCAAAGGAATAGATTATGTTGCTGGTTATGGGCCTTCAGGTTGACCTACTAGCAAAGTTTCCTTGGTGGTGTAGGGGTAGTCCTTTGTCACTTTGTTTTCTCTAGTTGAGCATTAGTATTGACATCATGCCTTTATCCCTTCCTATCTCTTGTAGGGGTGGGATTGTTTCCTTCACATGGTCCATGTTCCCTGATGTTTTATTTCTTAGTTTCAACATATAAAATAAAGAACAAATGGAATTACCAACCAAAATATTTTAGACCTTTATGTCAGTATTATCTGACTCCAACCTTTCCCTGTAAGCCTTTTTCCCTAGGTAAATGTATAATACACAGAGTGTGAGTCTTCATGTCAATTTTCTTAGCAATAATGTTAATCGAGTGTGTGTCATAGATCCTGTTGATGATGTTCACGAAGTATCTAGTGGTGAAAAAATATGGAAATTTAAGCCATCTAGACAATTCTCTTAAGGGAACCATTTAGATGCATGCTAGAGAGTAGTGTTACTTGACCATGAACTTGACTTGGTCTCTGAGGTATCTAGGCAAGTCCTTGGGGATGCCCCACTCGTTCTCAAAGGTTTCCTTCATACCATCATAAGACCCCTTCAATTTATCCTTATAGGAGCAAATTATCATGCCAAGGTAAGTGAACGCTTTAAATCACCTTACATGGGATTTGTGCTCAGGAGGGTAGGCCCATTTAGTTTCTCTAGTTGTGTATTAGGTACACCAACCTCATAAAACATAGTAACAAAATGATAGTTCCCCATGCAAACTTTTGGTTTGGTAGGCAATGGGCTTTTTTTGCATCTGTAATAATCTTATCAGCAGAGTATTGTGCCTAGTTATACTTCACTCCTAGGGTAAATTTATGGGAGACATATAAATGTGCCATGTCCACCTCTTTTCATCTATCCATTCCCCCAAAATTGGTCAATATTATGTGTGCAACCACTCTAAGGGCGAGAAATCAGAGACTTGTAATGTATATTACATGGCCTTATTTTTAGTATTCAAATGCCATTAAATTCTTCTCAATCTCCTTTTGGTCCTCCAAGTCTAAAGTAAGGTCAGTGCTTGAGCATTAAAAAACATATAATTCCAAAAATTACACATTATTTTTGAAAGCTATATAATTCCCAAAAATATACATTATTTGTGAAAGCTATATAATTCCAAAGATCAATCTCGTCTTAGTAAAACATTGAAGCTACTAATTCTTTTGTAAACACACTCCAGAAAATAACAATCCACCATCTACATCATTTCATATAGTGTATGAACATTTTGAAGATTATGGAATGTATAAATTAATAATTCTTATAAATTTAAATTCACAGAAAAATATTAAATCGATATGTCTGGTAAGGCATTTATAAATTAATAAATAATATTCTTCAAACAATTCTATTTATTTATTTTTGAAGTTTTATATGTAAGCCTATAATTAATTAAAATCTAATTTGTGTAATTATTGATTTGACTTGTGTAAAGTTATACCAATATAATTATTGGAGTTTACACACTTTCTATATGATAGATTTTTTATATTATATATACATGTATGTATATGTATATATATTTTATAATTATTCTTACTAAATATCTTTTATATTTGTGTCGATGTGATAGTGATCATTCAATAATATATATGTAAATTTTAATTAATTAATAAATACCTAAAATTTAATATTATTTAAATATTACAAAACAATTTCAACTTTAACTTTAATTGTTATAATAATTTTTTCTCCTTAAAATTTTTATAACAAAACCTTTACTATTTTTTTATTTAGGTTAAAGAGGGGATTTTTTTGTACTAGGGTCCCCAAATCCTAGGAGGAGTTCAAATACCAAAGAAACAACAAGCTAACCAAGCCAAGAAAAAGACCCAAGACAAACACAATCCAAAAACATCTAAAAAATAGCTCATAAATAACCACAAAACAATAAAATAACTAATTTAAATCTAAGCTACCAGATACATCCTCCCATCATGCCTTTATCTTCTTGAGATTCATATCAATTTGCATCAACAAATTTTCACGATCAAGTGTGTATTGAGAACCACTACTCTGACCTTTCTTGTCCTTCCCTTTACTTGTATAACTGGGTTCAAACAACTCTCTAAGATGTGCCCAAAGGTTTTCAATGTTCTGAATTCCTTCATATATTATTGCTTAACTAAAAATAACTAAAAAGCTAATCTTATAATGTAGATTTTCATTAACTTATTCTAACAACTCCACTCTGTAAGCTAGTCCCTAAATTTGGTTGTCTTCCTCCCTAACTACCAAGGTTTGGGTCATCCTTGCATTCTCTTGATGTAGCACATTCACCTTGCCCTTTAGCTTAGTAATCACATGCACAAACCACCTCATGATGGATTTTTTTAGGTCAAGTTCTTCCATAATTTTGTCTGAGCTCTCCTTGCCTTTGAGCAAAGAAACCAAGTTGTTGAAATCTAGTTTTGATCCTTTTGGTTTAGGGAAGTATCCCCTTTCTCTAGAAAGGTATTCATTGTTTCCTCAATCCCCTTTTAGTTCTCAATTTCATTCGGTTCATGTTCTAGTTTACTTCCCTTCTCCACTTCCTTCTGATACTCTCCCATCTCCTCCCTATCATTTTCCACATCAATGATAGTCTCCTCTCCCTTATTGTTATGAAAATCATGAGGACCTTTGCTATCCTATTTCCCCTATTTCACTTTACTAGGCCCTGTAGATTTTGAAGCACTTTTAAGTCTTTTCTTAATATTTTCTTGGTCTTTTTTGTTCTTTTCAACCTCCTTCACACTAACATTCTCAATATAATTTTTATTACTCCCTGAGACCCTGCTTGGGCTCCCTAGATACTTTAACCACACTTTTTTAATATTCATTATATCTATAGGCCCCTTCTCAAGAATCTCCTTCTAGGTCTAAGGGATATCATGTATGATTTGATTCATGCCTTTAAAGTACTTAAAAATAAAGTAAATTACTCCCTCATGTCTAGGAGTGGAGTAATTTCCATGCTTAAATTTTAGAATTAACCCCTCCATAGAGTTTAGGTTAAAGAAAGGGAGACTAAAAGGCACTCCATGTCTAAAATAGTTTAACATTCTAAATAGAGATCATCTCACAACATTATATCTACCTTTTTAAGTGACGTATTTCATTAAGGATTCCTCTGTAATTGGCCTAGGTAAGGATTCTTTATCGAAACCATTGTGCAGTGGCTCCAATTGCTCACCTTCCTCTAGGAAAGCCTCTTTGTTAGGTTTGAAATATCTCAACATATAATAGCTCTTCGTCTCCTTAATCACCAGTCCAGTCACATAGGAGATAAGTTCCTTTGTAATATGTAAATAAACTCCATTGATGATCACTTATCTGTCTTCCCAAGCCTTCACAAACATGATAGAAAAATGTCTGTCAAAACCTTCTATCTTTTCCATAAAACCCACCAAGCCATCGACCTTCAGAGCAACTCATAATATTTCATTTTTCTTGACTTTCCACTGTATTTTTGGTTCAATTCTATTTAATAAACCCATTTTGTTTCTCTCACCTCCACTCCAACTAACTCTACTGTCATAATTCTCTTGGGAAAAATAGAATGAATTGTAGTTGTAAGTTGTGTTTTGAACATCTACAAGTTGTTTTGGATCTTATAGAGGCTTCTCCTTTGAACCCTTGACATTCACATCAAAATACATGAGTCCCTGACTCACCTTAAAAACAAACAAGCCACCTCTAGGCATTTAAGGATTCACTCATATGTATAGGATTAACAACATTATTATTTCCTTCATTATTAACCTTTAAAAACAACTCCCTAGGGAGATCCTCATGGCCTATCCAAATATTAAAACCCACAATATTGATTTCCTTATTTGAAAACCAATCAACAATCCCATTCCCTTCCTTATAGGTATGCTAAATGCTCACCTACTAGAATGAGTTCAAAAGGATTTTAAATTCATCTATGACATGCTTGGTAGACCAACTAATAGCATTTTTTCCAGTAAACAATTCACAATATTCATAGAATCTCCTTCCACCAATAAATTTTGAACATGACATCCATATAAAAACATAAATTGTAAATCCATTATATGAGACCATTTTTTGGACATCATTTTTTTTACTCTCAAAATATGGTCACATCAAATATTTTGAAGTGTGATAAATAAAAAACATAAGTTAAGATGTAAAATTTTCATATATCTAAATTACACGAGACCACCTAAATATTCAAGAAATATTTATTTTTAGGATTTTAATAATATATTAATATTTATAATTAACTTCTAATGATAACATAATATTTCTTAAAATATGATAAAAAGTATTCACTAAGTTAAATTATGCCCTGATCTTAATAGAGATAACTCTGAATGTTAACAACCTCTTTGAATGAAAATTAAATTATTCCACAATTCATGGGAATGACTATTCAATTTTTTTTGGAATTGACATGAATTTATTAAACATTGTAACCTAAGAACACAAGATAACCTCTAGGACCAGGTTCTTGGCCTCTCGTTAGGCCTGATCGACAAACACACCACCCATCCTGGCCTCAATAAAACCCTTCCCAATACAATAAAAATGTAATTTTTGTTAGGTGAATATTTTGTCACCAGCTAACTGATGGGAAAAATAAGTGTTTCCACCACAACATAGGGAGATTTATCGACCAAATGTGCAGGTCAACCACATCAAAAGGGGACAAATCTCTCCTCTCATCAAGGGGAGGTTCCCTATAAATATGAGGTGATATATATATATATATATATATATATATATATATATATATATATATATATATATATATATATATATATATAAGATGAAAATAACACTCAGGGGTAGGATAACATCATCCATCTCTCTTTTTTCAGAGATGATCTTCACAAATCAAAAGAGAAATCTTGGTGAAATGACAGAAGGCACTTCTCTTCTTTCAGAAGTGTTGTTTAGCAAACAACATGAATCTTTTTGGTAGTGACAAGTAACTGGTAACAGGGGGTGTAGTAACCAACAGAGTGAGGTGTAGTGCAAAGTCTACACTTCCACTTCCAAAGAGTGAAATACGAAGGACAATGGGGGCACAAAGTCATCCCAAGGCCCTTTACATAGAAAGAAACTAAAAACACACACACTAAAGACAATTGTGGCAGCACAAAGTCTCTCCACAGTTGGCTTCAGGACACCTTCCTGATTACTTCCACTATTTTTGCTTATTTCATTAAAATAGACAAGAACTCATTCAAGAAATAGACATAATAACAATCTCTTAAATGACACAAGCTATTACAACACAGTCTGGAAGTAACCTACGTTCTCATTCATATAAAGAAATATTATCAATAAACTAAGCTCAAAGTCTCAATAATCGCCTTTCAATTTTGGCAGAGTTTTGCTTCTATATCCAAAAAGATCTCCCTTGCATAAAATAAAAGATTAAAATATATAGTAGCCAAGAAAGGCTTGGCACTTTGTTTCATGGAATGGCCCATGCTGCATTCAATGCCTTGAATGCATTTTCAATTTTGTCAGAGAGGGCCATGATAGAATAGGGCATCTACCTTAACTGTGGCATGTCAGTTCATCTCAAATGTCTTCTCCTCAGTATGGGTTGTCTGGTCTTTCACCAAAAATGTACACGACTATCCCCTCACTTTTATCCCAAGGGAGAAAAATAGGCTACGCCTTTAATGTTTGCAAGCTCAAATATCTACTTGGTGCACTGTTCCACCTACTGGAAATAACTTCTATGTAGATATTTTTGGTCTTTCCCTATTTTCTATTGCAATTTGAGCTCTCAGGCTATCTTTTCCCCTTTCTGCTGGCCTTTTCAGCTCCTTCTTCAGTTGGTCACTGAGTTTGTTTCCAAGTTTTGTGCCATATTTAAAAATCAATGGATATTTCATTACCTTGAATTTGACATCTACAGGGACATCATTGGTTCATTGTTTCAATAGTTTGGGTGGCCTTCTCAGCTCCTTAGTTCCATTGCTTTCCTGGTTCATTCACTTTCCTTTACTTAGAGCTTTCTTTGAACCTTTGAACCTATTGAACCCGTTGAACCATTTTGGTTCAAGGTTCAACAATTCATCCTCTTCCTTAGAAGCTTTTGTTTTCTCTAAGTCCATCGAGCTTTGAAAGAGTCTATAGAAATAACCCTGTGGAGTCCATAGAAACAAACCTGTGGAGTCCATAGAAACCAACTTACAGAGTTCGTAGAACCAAGCATGCAGAGTCTGTAGAATCAAGCCTGTAGAGTCCATAAAAACCAACCTATAGAGTCCATGTAAACTAGTTTGTAGAACCAAGCCGCAGAGTCCGTAGAACCAAGCTACAGAGTCCATAGAATCATTCCTTCAATTTTATAGCTTTGGGACCTCCCGAAGGGAAGGTGTCCCTTTGTGCTTTGAGAAAGGTCCATTTCTTGGTCACCGAGAGCCCCCTGCAAGGGTACCTACCCTTCGAGATCCTTCAAATGGCCTTCTTTGAATCCTTCAGACAAAATGTCCAAAGGAAATCTTTCCTTTGCCTTAGCTACTTTTCATCGAGCTTTTGATCATTCCTTCAGACAAAATGTCTGAAGGATTTACCTTGTAAAATTAACCACAAAAAATATTTTTGAAGGATATCTTTTTGTTCCCTTTTGTTCACTACCCACAACAAGGGCACTTGGCCTTTGGTTCACTACCCTTCGCAAGGGCACTTGGCCTTTGGGCTTTAGGGGACTCCTTTGAACCTTTCGATTGAACCAACTTTGGTTCAATGGTTCAATGGTTCAATCTTGTGTTCCACTCATTCAATTGACCACTTGAACCAACCGCTTTGAACCAATCTCATTGAACCTTTGAACCCATTGAACCTTTTGGTTCAAGGTTCAATGGTTCAACGATTCTTTTCGTTAAGTCTTTTGAAGCCGTTGAACTTTGAACTTCTGCCAAAGTGCTTAACTCTTTAAGCTTGCCAACATCATTGGACCTTTGAACCTGTTGAACCTTTGAACCTTTTGGAAGTGGGGTTCAATGGCTCAATGGTTCAATCCTTTGTTTGAAGCTTGTCGATGAACCTTTTGGTTGAACCTTGGCATTGAACCAACCTTGAAATTGCCTAAGTGTTGGGAACTTGTTTCTTTGAGAGAGCTCGCCTGCTGAAGTCATTGAACCTGTTGAACCCGCTAGTCCCTTAGCTAAAAAATCTTAAATAATGAAGAATTTGAATGCTTAGAATAATTTTTGAGAAGGGAAGAGAGAATTTTGGTCTTGCAGGACCAAAATAGTTCATATGTTGTCCCAAAAATGAGTGACAGATTTTGGGAACAACATCTAGCTCCAGTTGGGGAACTTCCTTTAGTTGAAATTTCGGAATAGTTGAGGGGAGTAGAAACCAAAATCTCCAGTGCCTTTAATTATGCCATTGGGCTACGGAGTCATGCTAGCCAAAAAAGAAAGGCGCAAAAAACAAATAAAAATGAACAACACAAAACAAGCTAAAGACTATACAAAAATTATACATATGTACACGCTGATCTTATCTGATACTTTAAAGATTGAAGTGCTTCAAATGCCACCCACTGTGAGACAGTGAAAATGGCATTCTATCTTGATATATCAGTAATAAACCATTTTCTCCCCAAAAGCGATGATTGGCAAATGGACCTCTACACCAAGAATCAAATTTTCTATGCATTCCTTTTTCTCTCTCCTCTTGCCCCATAGCAAGACTTGATTTCCAGTCTGAAAATCATGAATCCTTGTTCTCTTACAGAAGAGTTCTTTTACCTAATTTTGACATGTAGCAGTATGGTCGATTACCATAATTTGCTATTCTTTTGGTTCAATCCAGCACATGATTTGATTGTCAACATCAAACACCTACCAATGATTGGGATTGTCAGGCACACTTGGTTGAAAGATTAGCTCGATAGTGTACTTCTGCTCTTAAAAGTCTTTGTGAGGAACTGAGAGGGTCGTAGAGACAGCTAATGAGCATGCATGACTATAAAGCTCTTTGGGCACTTCAGATATATTGAAAGCATCAAAAATTTTAATACAGTCTCATACCAGATTATGGTAATGGCACAATCTTTTGTCCTTGGTTTGACACAGGTTCCTCACCTGAGAAACCATCAGTTTAACATCTCCTTTAGCATGAAGGAGTTCAACACCTCTATCTTGAGCTGCCTTCAACCCAAGTAACAGAGATTCATACTTGGCAGTGTTGTTGGTGTTACTAAACTACAACTTTTATGAAGAAGAAAAAATATCTCCTTGAGGAGATATTAGAACAATCCCAGCTCAAGCACCGGTAGAAAAGCAGCTACCATCAAATTCTAGAATACATATGCCACTAGAAACTACTCCTTTTTCAGATTTTCTTTCATTTGGAGGGGGAGTCCTTCTGCAGCTATGTTGTGCTTTATTAGTTCTTCTGTTGTCTCATCTGAATTAATTCTTGGATTGCCACCTACATGACTTTCATCTACTGAACATGAACATCCTCTGTGGTCAAGAAAAAGTTACCCATTCTTGAAGACTCAAATAGAATTTGAGCTTCAGGGGCTGATGTTTGGGTGACAATATATTTTGCCTCCTTCTCAGGAAGTAGCCTTTGCATGATGCCTTTGACAGGGATCCTCACCTCAGATAGGTCCATACTTAACTCACCCCCAACATCTTTACAAGAATTTTGCCCAAGAAGGATGCTGTATGAGGTTGGGATGTCAGCCACCAGGATTGTCATCTTGATCCTCTTGTCTGGGAATGCCATAAATACAAATTGGGTGTCCTTGATTTGTCCCAGTAGTGGCACTTGTTTGTTATCCATAGAGAAACACCTCCCAAATGTCTTGGTCAATGTGAGACCAAGGGATTCAACTACTTTGGCAGGCATGACATTGTCAGACACACCTAAGTCTATGATGCAATTGTTCAACTGATGTCCATTTATCAGCAGGGAAACATAAAATGGTTTAGTCCTTTTAGGAGCAGTAGGAGGAGCAATGACAAGGTTATTCTAGGTGGACATGGGAGTTAGCTTTGGAATAACTGGTCCCATAGGGATGGTTTTATTCTTCACACATTCCACTAACTTATCCAACTGCTCATGGTTGGATTGCAGGAATTCAAATTTAGACATTTGGATTTTAGTCAAATGTTTGAAATAAATTATGATTATGGGAAGGGAGTCCATCCTTCTAGTTTTTAGGGGGGGAGGACTGATCTACAAAATTGAAGTTGAAGGTGAAGGCATACTTGAAGTACTTACTTTTTTAGCAATCATCGGGTCCTTTGGCTGGAAAGGCGGAGAAGTTTCTCATTTGGCAATTGAAATTTTAGGCTAAGCTTGCTCCTCTATTTTTTCTTTATCAGCTTGCTGGGCTGACTGGTTCTTGGACCGGGTGAAAATAGCGTATGATCCATCAAGTGCTTTACCTTCACTTTTAGGTTCATCCTAGTAATTTAGGAAACTAATGTTGGAGTCGCCATCTAATTCTTCTTCTCCCTCTATGAAGAGATTAACATCATCTTCAGGGTTCAACTCAGGTTGGAAGGAGAAATATGATTGTACTTCAATATATCCAACTGCTGAATTGGTTGGAGGTGCTTCAATGGCCAATTTTTCCTAAGTGGGAGGAAGACGATTTGGCTGCCCTTGATTCTTGGCAGCATTGCCTTGGTATGACTGATTAGGGAATGTCCTCCTTGGTATATCTCTGTACAAAGGAGAAGATGACATCCCTTATGTCATTTACTTTCTAAGAGCAAGCAACTCATTTTCTAGCTTCTACACCATTGGATCAGTGGTGCCTATAGATGGATATTCAGAAGATGAAGAATATTTACCTTTGTTAGGATCTCTCCTTATCTTTCCTACCAAGATAAGGTCATCTTCCACCTTAGTGGCCAAATCCTAAGCAGTAGCAAGGTCTATGTGGCCAGCACGTCTCAAAAAAAATCACTTCAGGTAGCTGTGAGTTGATGAAGAAACATTTAAGGTTCTCAAGTGTTGGTTGAGTAATTGTAGGAATCCTGTTCCTCAGCTTGTTAAATTTGGCAATGAAGTCCCTCATAGGTTCATGAGGTTCTTTCTTCATCTGTGTGAGCTGGTCTAGTGGGGCATGCGCATCTTTTGTAGGCTTAAACCTAGCTTCAAATTTAGCGTTGAGAGTGTTCCAATCAGTCACAGTCTGGGCCTGTAGATGATAGAACCAGTCTGCAATAGCACCTTGCAATGTTTCCACAAACAGCGTAACTTTTATGTCCTCATACTCCACGCCTATCACACCACAAGCTATGCTAAAGGCTACAATATGTTCATCAAGATGAACTCTCCCATCACCAAATAATTTGTGGAAATTTTTCCTTGAACTGCGTGGTAGCTCATGTAGAGGTGGAATTAAATTGAATGGGCCAAAAGAGTTACCCCAGGGGCCTTGAACTACCATGATTTGATTATGGAAAGTGGGGATAACAAATCTAGGTAGAGTATGTATAGGCAAAGCTCTACTAATAATAGAAAAAGAAGCTCTACCTTGTAGTGGTGACCTGGTATTGGTAGGAGGAAGACTCCTAGCTCATTGAACTTGAAGTTATGGAGGAAACAAATCAAAATTTTCCTACTGCACCAACTCAAAAATAGGGTCAATAACACCTTGAGATTTTTGGCTTCTTGTATAGTGTGGAGCTACCAAATTTTAGAATAAAAATGGAAAAGAATTGACCCTACTTCAGCTTGAAGCTTGAGGCTTCAAACTGCGCGCTCTTCTCTAGCAAAGTCACCAAAAAACTGTCGGCGTGAATGATGGCAGTGTTCTTTCCTACTTCACGTCGTTCCCCAGCGATATGAAATGCTTCAATTTGAATAGACTAGAAAAGGACTAGAAATGCTCGTCAATCCCCAATGGAGAAAATGGATTAGGAAAAGAACTGAAATTGCTCGTTCTTCCCCAGCAGAGTCACCAAAAATTGTAGGGTGAATATTTTGTCACCAGCTAACTGATGGGCAAAATAAGTGTTTACACCATAGCATAGGGAGATTTATCAGCCAAATGTGTAGGTCGACCACATTAAAAGGGGACAAATCTCTCCCCTCATCAAGGGGAGGTTCCCTATAAATATGAGGTGCTATATATATATTAATATATTATAAATAAGTTAAAAATAACACTCAGGGGCAAGATAACACCATCCATATCTCTTTTCTTAGAGATGATGTTCACAAATCAAAGGAGAAATCTTGGTGAAATGACAGAAGGCACTTCTCTTCTTTCAGAAGTGCTGTTCAACAAATAACATGAATCTTTTTGGTAGTGACAAGTAATTGGTAATAGGGGCATAGTAACCAGTAGAGTGAGGTGTAGCGCAAAGTCTCCACCTCCACTACCAAAGAGTGAAATATGAAGGACAATTGGGGCAAAAAGTAATCTCAAGGCCCTTTACAAAAAAAGAAACTAAAAACACACACACTAAAGACAATTGTGGTGGCACAAAGTCTCTCCATAGTTGGCTCAGGACACCTTCCTGATTACTTCCACTAGTTCTACTTATTTCATTAAAATGGACAAGAACACATTCATGAAACAGACATAAGAACAATCTCCTAAATGACACAAGCTATTACAACACAAAGTCTGGAAGTAACTTGCTTTCTCATTCATATAAAGAAATATGATCAACAATCTGAGCTCAATGTCTTAGTAATCACCTTTCAATTTTGGCAGAGTTTTGCTTCTATATCCAAAAAGATCTCCCTTGCATAAAATAAGAGATTACAATATATAGTAGCCAAGAAAGGCTTGGCGCTTTATTTCATGGAATGGCCCATGCTGCATTTAATGCCTTGAATGCATTTTTAGTTTTTTCAGAGAGGGCCATGCTGGAACAAGGCATCTGCCTTAACTGTGGCATGTCGATTCATCTCAAATGTATTCTCCTCAGCATGGGTTGTCTAGTCTTTCACTAAAAATGTACATGGCTGTCCCCTCACTTTTATCCCAAGGGAGAAAAATAGGCCGTGCCTTTAATGTTTGCAAGCTCAAATATATACTTGGTGGACTATTCCACCTATTGGAAATAACTCCTATGCAGATATTTATGGTCTTTCCCTCTTTCCTATTGCAATTTGATCTCTCGGGCTATCTTTTCCCCTTTCTATTAGCCTTTTCAGCTCCTTTAGCTCGTCGCTGAGTTTATTTCCAGGTTCTGTGCCATATTTGAAAATCAATAGATATTTCATTACCCTAAATTTGATGTCTATGGGGACATCATTGGTTCACTGTTTCAATAGTTCAGGTGGCCTTCTCAGCTCCTTGGTTCCATCACTTTTCTGGTTCATTCACTTTCCTTTGCTCAGATCTTTCTTTGAACCTTTGAACCCATTGAACCCATTGAACCATTTTAGTTCAAGGTTCAACGATTCATCCTCTTCCTTAGAAGCCTTTGTTTTCTCTAAGTCCTTCGAGCTTTGAAAGAGTTCGTAGAAATAAGCTTGTGGAGTCCATAAAAACAAGTCTACAGAGTCCATAAAAACCAACCTATGGAGTTCGTAGAAACTAGTTTGTAGAACCAAGCCTATAGAGTCCATACAATCAAGCCTGCAGAGTCCATAGAAACCAACCTACAGAGTCCATAGAACCAAGCCGCAGAGTCCGTAGAACCAAGCCTCAAAGTCCATAGAATCATTCCTTCAGCTTTATATCTTTGGGACCTCTTGAAGGGAAGGTGTCCCTTCAGGCTTTGAGAAAGGTCCATTTCTTGGTCACTGAGAAACCCTCACAAGGGTACCTGCCCTTCGAGATCCTTCGAGTGGCCTTCTTCTTCAAATCCTTCAGGCAAAATGTCTGAAGAAATTCCTTTAGACATTGTGTCTGAAGGAAATCTTTCTTTTGCCTTAGTCACTTTCCGTCGGGCTTTTGATCATTCCTTCGAACAAAATGTCTGAAGGAATTTGCCACATAAAATCTTTCTGAAGGATATCTTTTTGTTCCCTTTTGTTCACTGCCCTCCAGAAGGGCACTTGGCCTTTTGTTCACTGCCCTCCGCAAGGGCACTTGGCCTTTGGGCTTTGGGGGACTACTTTAAACCTTCCGATTGAACCAACTTTGGTTCAACGGTTCAATGATTCCATCTTGTGTTCCACTCATTCAATTGATCGCTTGAACCATCCACTTTGAACCAATATCGTTGAACCTTTGAACCTGTTGAACCTTTTGGTTCAAAGTTCAACGGTTCAACGTTTCAATCCTTCTTTTTTTCGTTAAGTCTTTTGAAGCCGTTGAACTTTGAACTTCTACCAATGTGCTTAACTCTTTAAGCTTCCCGACGTCGTTGAACCTTTGAACCCGTTGAACCTTTTGGAAGCAGGGTTCAATGGTTCAATCCTTTGTTTGAAGCTTGTTGATGAACCTTTTGGTTGAACTTTGGCATTGAACCAACCTTGAAATTGCCTAAGTGTTGGAAACTTGTTTTTTTGAGAGAGCTTCCCTGCTGAAGTTGTTGAACTTGTTGAACCTGCTAGTCCCTTAGCTGAAAAAGCTTGAATAATGAAGAATTTGAATGCTCAAAACAATTTTTGAGAAGGGAAGAGAGAATTTTGGTCCTGCAGAACCAAAATAGTTCATATGTTGTCCCAAAAATGAGTGACAAATTTTGGGAACAACAATTTTTTAGCTTAAGTTCAAACATACATAAAATTAAAACTATAAGTCATTTATGTGAAGCATCAGTTCCATCATGTACCTCCTTAAGCCCTCTAATCATACCTTATAAACTAAGCTTATCTTAGCTTCAACCATATAGAATTCTTTACTGACAGTGCCAACCACATGAAGGTGAAAGTTTCTTTGGCATCACTAACCTAAAAAAAAATTTTAGTAAGTAATTAAAAATGAAATTTATATATGTAATACCTAGAAAATAAAAAAACATTTGGTAAAACTGATTACATCTACATTTAAAAAGTTAACATACCTCCATTTTTCAATCCAATGAACCACTAGGATTTGCTCTAACATTGATAGTATCAAGAATAGCTTCATGATCTGACTCCCAAACTTTCCATAGTTTCCTGTTTAATGACCTCCCATGATGTTTTTGTAATTGAATATTTGTTACAAGAATCAAATTTGAATAGTGCAGTATCTTCCTGTACATTTCAAGCTCTTCAAACAACCATTGAACTAATTTTTTTATAGGATATCATCGAAACCAAGTTTCAGTGACTACCATTAACCCAGTGGGATAGTCAATGTTTTCTCCATCTATAACTGGGGAAGTCAATTTTTTATTTCTCTCTACACACCGACACAAGTAGTAATCGGTGCCTTCTTCGTTATCTTCATTTTCAATAACTATAAAAACATGCCCTATACATCACAAAAAATCATTTTTAGCGACAATATGAAGATATATAGAAAATGAGAATAAATTGTACATAATAAAAAAATATTCTACCTAGCTACACTAGATTAGATACATGGTCAAAGTTATCTGATGATGTGATATCTGTAAGTTACAATGTTATTGGACCCTAATATGTGTTGATTGGAATTAGAGGTTTGGAACTCCAATCATCCACCCACTCTTGTGACTCACACTCATTCCAAATAGAATCCACACATGTAGAATAGAAACATGCCAAGTGTCTTATATAAATAATTCAATAACTTGCATTTGAGCTATGAAATGGGTAGAGGTCAATTGAACCCATTTGAGTCATACAATACTCATTCTTTGCCAAGTGTTCTTCATCTATTAACCAGAAATGTCTACGAACAATAGAATTTGGTTGTGCACCATGACACATATTCTAATTACACCATTCAACCATAATTTTTGCATCTATCAAATGAACAACCTCTTCAAATTTTAACTCCTCCCTTGCAATAGCTCTTTTTACACATGCTCCAGCACTGTCATGCTCCCCTTTTCCATGGCTAGCCTCGATGAAACTCCAAATGTGTTTTGAAATTTTAATTAAATGTTTATCTATTCAAGATACTAAAAATTTGTTGTTCACTTGTAATCAAGTTTCCTGAAGATGGATCACAAATACTGATGAGAAACATTGATTCAAAATTTTCATACACAACTTCCAAAAAACATACAATCTAATACATCTATAAATTTTTAACAATTAATAAACACTTAAAATTTAATATTATTTAACTATCACAAAATAATTTCAACTTTAAATTTAACATATATTTAACTATCATACTAATTGGGATAAGATTCTTCTTGCACCTTTTTTCAAAATTCAAGCTTCTTCTCCTTTACAATCCATTTGGGAAGCCTAGCAACATGTTTGCCAATTTCTAGAATGGAGAGAAGCCTCTCTAAAGTATGGATTCAATTTTGCATCCTCATCCATATGGTGGAATAAACTCATTAAGCATCAAGGTAGGCCTATTGCCATTACCTTCCATAAACAGGCATAACATTTGTTTAAAAAAGGTGTGCAATAGTTTGGTGACATGTGGGATTTTTATCTATTGAAATAGATTCCATGGAATAATATTCAAAGACATTTTGGATTTAATAACAAAATTGAATAGTTTATCACCTTTGTTCAGTCTATGGTTTTGGTGGAGCTGTCCATGAAAATGTGTATTATTGTTCCATGTAGTTTTTTGAAAGACTGGAGATGGTTAGTGCATTATCATTTCAATGCTTTTTTATTCAAGAAAATTTATATTCATCTTATACCTGATGTATCTTCAAGTCATCTACTAAATCTCAAATGGAAATGTAAATTTAGTGAAAGACTTTGGTCCAATTTGACCACACAAATTTGGAAATCTAAAGCTAGTGTAGATGCTCAAATCATGGCCTAGAAAATCCTGCACTATAAACTACCTATAGGATATAGATTGAAAGGAATCATGATCCAACCCATTAACTATCCATTTTGTCATTCAAGATAGGACATAAAACATGTGTTTTGG
The DNA here is from genome assembly GCA_037957365.1 of Torreya grandis. NCBI lineage: Eukaryota > Viridiplantae > Streptophyta > Pinopsida > Cupressales > Taxaceae > Torreya > Torreya grandis. The sequence continues at coordinate 1,832,525 of JARHVA010001247.1, read as the reverse complement.
GACTATGGATATGCTAAAAATAATGGAAGGCCATTTTCAATAACTTGCCTGCTATATTTAGTCATCATTTAAACTAGAAATAAGCACTTCTGGGGATAGGCATGAATCAAAATATTGTTGATGATACCATTAAACAAGTTATTTTATTAAAAATATGGAAGAATAAATGTTTGGTAGCTTTATCTAAATCTTCTTTTCATCAAGAAACAAGAATTCTAAAGATTTACTTTGAAGTTTTTCTCATTATAGTTTCTCTTTTTTCACAGCTATAGGGGGATTTGGAGAAAAACACAATGGTGGCTTTCCAGATTCAGCAAATTAAATATCAAGTGAAGTAGTTTTTATGTAACAAGAAGATCCATGTTGTTTGAGGATTGTATAATCTTTTGTATGATGGTTAACAGGTCTCTCTTATGGCTGTTCATGCCTGGAACAGTGGATGTAATGTACTTATGTATTATGTTTTTGAATGCTTTTGATATTGTTGTATACTACCAACACTATTTTGATCTTATTTTTAATGCTGCCAACAATTTATCTTTCTCAGATGCTCTAATGAGCATTAAATTCTTTATGTAATTTACATATTTTCAATACAAAAAAAATAAAAAACTATCATACATATTTTTTTTCTTCTAAGAATTTTGAAAGTCCTTATATAATTATGGCTTATAATAATCATTTCCTCTCCCAACTAAAAGTAAATGGAAATGTGGATAAGAGACTTTTCTATGCATTATTCCACTACTAAAATGGGAACGACTATTCAAATTTCAGCTGGAATGGATGTGCATTAATTAAACATTACAAGCTTATGAATGAAAGATTTTTCCATGAAATTTCAATTTGTAAATAAACATGTTTTAAAATTAACTTTAAATCTATTTGTTTTACAAAATTCTACCTATTTGCTCTACTTGTGTTCACAGTTATTTAAGTAAAGTTTTTTGTTAACTTTATAATAACTATATGTACATAATAAAAATAATAAAATGATTTAATGAACTTTATTAATATTTAAGTGTGGTTGAGACATTAATTTATTTTAGCCTTTGCTATATATTTTACTATATATTTGAGTGCAACATTTTGATAAACAATCGGTTAGTAATCTACATTTATACGTTATATTGAGAGTATGTTTGGGTTGTGGATGTTGATCTGTTGTCATTCTATTTTGGGAGTTAAGTTGTGAGCCCTTCATTGTTGATAAACATGGTTGAGGTTGGTTGTACAGGCCATGGGACTTTGTATCTGCATTGAAAAGTGGCTTCTCTTTTGGATAGACATGTTGATTCACAATATTTGGTGTGGTGCTACTCCTAATTTAAAAGTTCATCATAATATTTATTAGGATCGACACCTAATATTTGATTGGTGGTGTATAAGCAGGGAGCATCAAGATCAAAATGATATGTCTTTCTAGAAATTATGTGTTAATAATCTATGAACTATATTATGCTATTTTGTGTAGGCTGAGTGGTACATTAGAATGATTCTAATTATGCCTATTGTCAAAGTCTCAATGGCCAAACATTCTAATGTCATCTATTTCATTGTTCCATGACGAGTGCATTCATGATATAATTTCCCACTCATTCATTTACATATCAAGTTGTATATCTTCTTTGTTTTCAATGCTATCATTGGTAGAATTGACATTATTGCCATCCTCTACACATGATCGCTCAATATGCCATGGATTGTAAGACTCTTTGAATTGCTCCCAATGTGTAAGAATAATTTCAAGATGTAAATTTTTTTATGGGTCAGCTCACCAATTGTTTACAATAATTATGGGGGCAATCATATAATCTGCCTTATATATAGTGCATATGTTCACAAGGGTTACCATCCAAGTCTCATTCTTTACCTCATTTCCAAATAAAATATTGAAGGTACCTAACTACATCCTTACATCTGCCTGATTTCCACCTCTTGACAGTGTCCTTACAACTACTAGACTATTTATTGTCCCATTGATGCCACCTGATTGTGTATTTTTAACCCCCAACTACTATCACTTGATTACACCTTTCTGCCTCTTGACTACTGTCATCAGGTAGCGGCTTGTCACCTCCCAATTGCTATCACCTAATTGCATCTTGAGTTATATTGCTACCAACTTTGTTTACCACTCAGTTGACTCCTCATGCTACCTAATTGCATCCTCCTTGTGTTAGAATGGAGTTAGGTGGTAACAGTAAAATAACATAACAATTATCAAGAAAATTGATCATATTATTTTATTTTAGAAACCCAAGAAATATAATCACTCAAATGGTATGCACTCAAAATACAAGTATTTATTAACTATTTTTTTTAAAAATCAATAATTTTGTTTTTAATTGTGGAATAATTTCAAAACCCTTATACATGTAAAAATCCCTACTGATAATGATGCTTATTTCATTAAAAAAATTAAGCACAATAACATCTCATCACTTGAAAATTTTATTAATGACATGACACCCTTAAAATACACTCTTCTGGACAATTTAGAAGAGATTTGTAGTTCTCATCAAACACCAAATTTAGTTAAAAATTCCACTTACAAATCTCAATTGGTGAAGAGAAGTACATGGACAATTGGAAGGTATTTTCAGGTTGATAGGGTAGTAAAATATCCCTTTATAGAACCTGTACAACCATAAAATGGTAATGAGACTCTAACGTAATGCAAATATATAATATGAAATTAGAAACTTGAAAAAGAATACAAAATGCAACTTAAATTGGACACAATGGAGAAACATTGTGGGAATACATACATATATATATATATATATATATATATATATATATATATATATATACATGCATACATACATACATACGTACATACATACATACATACATACATACATACATACATACATACATACATACATACATTGAAACATCTCTATGGACAAACAAAAAGAACACATAGATGAGAAAATGCAAAAGAACGCATGCATGTAAGATATATATGTGAATATGAAAATGATCAAAAATGACAAAATCATCTTGTTGAGAAAGGAGGAAAAATCAAAGCTCAATTTGGAAATGTTATGCAGTCCAATCTAAAGGCAAAATATGTACAGTTCTCCACTATTTACCACATTTTAAAAAAGGGTAGACCTATTTTTGATTTTTTAAATTATAAATTTTTTGTTTCAACATATTGGGTTTCTTGATATTTTACAATCACATTGGTTAGGTAGTGGTGTTTGAGAAATGTCAAAATGTCTAGCAATGGCAGAAAAGGAAGATTTGAAATAAAAAGTTAAAAGATCACTGGTTATCTTACTGTCCATCGATGAGGTCATTGCAATTGAAAACACATCATGGGTTTGTTTACATGTTTATACTTTTGAGAACTATTCAAGGCAACCTCATATATTAGTTGTCCATAAAATGGTAGAAAATTACAATGCAAAAAACCTTCACAAATTGGTTGCATCTAATTTGAGAGATGAATCTGGGATGGATGATTATGCAATAACTATAAAGTTGGTGTGTGTTGGTGTTGATGGTGCATCAATAATGTATGGGCATAGAAGCATTCTTTGTGTTCAACTTCAAATAATAGTTTCCCTATTTATGATTTTGATTCATTGCATAACTCATATGATGAATCTTGCATACAAAATTAATAACACATTTGATAATATTATAAAAGTGGAAGAGCTCATTCATGACTTGCATGCTTATATGTCAAGCAACCCAAAAAGATTTTTGGAGTTCCAAAAATTTTCAATTGGGGTGACTGATAGTAAAAACCTGCTGAAAAATATTGATACAAGATGGATTTCCATGTATGAACCTACGTGCAAATTTTTTGAAGACTATCCATCTTTAATAGCTTTTATGTATAAATACTGTAGGAAAGTTGACAAGGTAAATTATTTGCTATACTATTTAATATATTTATAAACATTACTAAAATTATGTGATTTTCTATCAGTATTGAAGGAAATCAATTGTTTAATGAAACATGCCTAGGAGATATCTATATATATTGTTCACTTCATACATTTGAGAAAATGATTATGTCAACATTTAAATATATTGTACACATTGAATGAAAGCTTTGATGGAGCTTTTTTTAGAACTTGGAAATTTTTGATAGATTTTAAGAATCCTGAGAGTTATTTAAAATTCAGTATCAATGATCATCTTTGTGTTATGGTAAATGACAAGGAGATCCCAATACACACTTTATTTAGAAGGCTTGAAGTTGTAAGAGCTAAACCTAAAATGTACCTATAACACATATTTTATATGATACTATTATATCTGAAATATGAATTAAATTAATTAGAATCTTGTAAAGCTTATTTGTTGAGATCATAGAACATTTTCAAAAGGATGAGTTGTTGGAGGGCATGGGAGTTGTGAATTCTATTTTTTGGAATAGTGTTAATAGTCAACAATAGATTAACATTTTATTTCAAAAATACACAGGTTCGCTTATTAAACATTTTTATAAATCTGTAGAGGTGAACAGAGTTAAAATCAAAGGTATTTTTTAAAAAGATTTACTGACGTCTCAATCAACATATTTCAGATTTATAATGATGGATTGATTTCAATGTCTAAGTGAGCCAACTGAAAATGGTGCAGTTACATGGCAATGGGTTTTTTTGATTCTAGTAGCATTTTATAGGAAAATATTAGTGAATATTTTAGATTATATGAATTTAATTAAATAATGATTTTGGGTTCTGTGGAAGATGAGAGAGTATTTAGTGCATTGTATTTTGTGAAGTCAAAACTTCACAATAGATTGGATAAAAATCTAGAGACTTGCTTGAGACTATATGTTTCACGTTATTCTATGGACAACTTTCCTTACAAAAGAGCACTGGAAACATGGAGTTCTCTAACTAAAATAAGAGGCATCAATAATATAGTAACCAATATAGAGGATATAAATATTGAGACTAAATATGACACTGACATGGTAGATGCAAATATCACTTACGATGAGAAAGTTTCTTGAGGATTGTTTCAGCTACCCAATTTTTAATTTGATATGTATAATAATTAATATTTTCTAAAATATTTCATATATTTTTTTGATTTTGTAAAATATTTGAAAGATTGAGTTTAGTAAAACTGTTGATAGCCTTATGATTAATTTAATAGATCTTTTTATCACTAGTTCAAATTGTTAAATCTATTTAATGCATGTGAAATGCTTTTAAGTTTCTTAAACTCTCTCTATGGATTGAGACTTAATTAGAATTTATGTCTTTACTTTCACATAAAAAATCTGAAATGCCTTTGAAACAATAAAAAATGTAGCAATACTTATTTAATAGGCAGACTAAAATTTAACACTTCATTTTTTATCCTATCATAATTCTGTGTACACAATATACTTTTATGAGCTTTAAATTTTAAAAAATTATCCTAAAGACTCCTTTACATACCATATAACCGGGTGGCACCCGTTTCTGTTGCTGCCCGATCACACCATGCAACTAGATGAAACTTTTTGTTGCCCAACTACATGATGTAACTCAATGGTAGCAAGTACCACTTGGTTGCATGATATAGTCTGATGGTAGTAAATGCTATTTGTCTGCATGATGCAACCAGATAATGACAAGTACCACTTAGTTACATTGATGCAATCAGATGAGATCAAAGCCATCAGTGCCACTCATCTCATGATATATACCCTAAATATTAGATTCATGTATATTTTTCATTCTCAATGATACAAATTAGATTCGTATCATATTCTAATAGAGAAACCAGTCATGATAATAAAATTTCCAAGATTAATCTATTTGGACATGCCATATAAATATGGATACAATAAACTATCAATATGATCTTATAAATGGAAACAAAGCTCTAATGTTATTATTGTATGATAACATATTATAATCATATAAGATCCATAATTATAAAGAAAAGAGATACACAATCCAACCAAACATTCAACCTTAAAATATAGATTGCAGTCTAGTTCATTTAGTTCATAAAATCAATAACCACCGAAGTATTAATTAAATACTACTCTACTATATCTCCATAGAATATTTAAGTTTGACCACAATACATTAATAATATTAAAATTATATAGCAAAGGATGCAAAACACACAACATTACAATTGGGTATTCTTTGATGTGAAATGAGATATATAGTCCAACCAAAAATGCATTTAAGTTTAAAATATAGATTAAAGTCGAGTTCATTTAGTTCATAAAATCAATGTTCAACCAAGTATTAATTAAATATTACTCTATATCTCTATAGAATATTTAAGCTTGACCATAATACATTTAAAATTACAATCCAAGAGTATTTCAAACATAATAAAGTTTTTAATAGATATCATTGACATGTAAAATGTTTTGAATAAAACAAGTATTTTTTAAACATAATAAAGTATTTTTGACACAAACATAATAGAAATCATTGTCATTTTGAACATTATAAACTTTTTGAAACAAACTAACATTTTTCTGTAACAAACTCTCCACCCACTTGCTACATGCCACTACCCTCCATTGAAACCCCGCTCTCTTGACTTGTTTGTGTGCCCTCCTTGATAAATCCTTCCTTAAAAATATCCTCTTTAACATAATTGATATTTGCAAGATTTTTTCTCTCCTCGTTCACTGCATCACCTACTGAAAGTAAACTCAGATTTGCGTCTGTTTTCTGCTTTGATAAAATGTCTAGATCCATCTCATGCTCTTTAATAATTTTATTCAACGTGTTGTTTTGTTTATTTAACATAAAAAGTTTTTCCTTGAGTGTAATAGTTGAAGTTATACTTTTACAGTTGATTTTCAAATGCATATTAAGACATTATGCTTCTTTCTTCATATTTTCATATTTTACCTACAATTAAAAAATTAAATATAAGAATTAAGTAGATAAAAATTATAATAACAAGAATATATAAGCTAAAAATGATGAAAACTTACCAAAGTTTTTTCCTTATTTACTTAGGCAATGAGAACAAGGTTTATATCTCTAGCCCATTTGTTGAAATAAGCATGGGATTTTGCATACAAAATTTTCAACATATTTATCATAATGCCTAAAACATTGTCATTGTAAACATTATTAAATGTAATTAACCCATTATGAGTTTGATTGAATAAAGAGCCAATCTTTGAGGGTTCATTTTGAACAAATAAAAATAGATTCACTCTTTGGGAGTGATTGTGAAAATGGGCATTAATTTTCTTGATCAATGTTTTTGACCTTATTTTCCATTATTTTAAAGCATTAAACTCATCAATAACATCCTCCTTCAAATTGGAAATTAGATTATCTGACACAAAATTATCCAATGGAAAATAAGTGATAAAATCATTAGACACGTTCAAATTATCGATGGTGGGTGTGGTAGAGGGGGAAGAGGTAGAAGGCATTTCTGTTGCAGGCACATTAGAAACTTGAATAAAATCACATGGATTGAACTCACCACTAGCTAAGGCCCTAATTTTGATCCCAAGATAATCTTCATCAAGATCAATTTGCTTCAAACATGTAAGTTTTTGTGCAATAGAAACACCACCAATAGAGAAATTTGGGATTTAGGACCTTGAAAATTGCAGGGTTCCTCTACTTTGTGCGTGGAGGGAGATATTATTCCCTATTCTTTGAGTTTGGATGGGTGACAGGGGTGGTGGAATACTTCTCCTCATAGATGTAGGGTGACCTTCAAAACAAAAATTTATTAAAAAATGGTAAATTTGAAAACATAAATTAATGCTAATTCAAAATGTAACAATTATTATGTGTAGTTAGGGAGTTTGCCTCTTCCACTCTGTGTGTCTGAGTTAAAGTGAAAGTGGTGGTTTCAATTTCAAAAGAGGAAATTATGTAGTTCATAAATTATTTAATAGAATAAAATTCACTTCAAAAAACAAAATTTGTAAGGTAACAAACATTGAAAGTGTTGTTGAGAAGATTCCTCAATGTCAACAACTTGAGAGTCTACTATAAAAATTAAACAAATTAATAAAATAATATGAAAAATAAATTTTCATAAAATAATACAAGTAATAAATAATCATGAAAATTTGGGAGGATAACCTGCAAGGGGAGATGATATCAAAGAAGGCCTTGGGCATTTGGAAATTAAAAATTGTGCGTTGATAATCTACGAACTATTATGCAGTTGTGTGTAGGTTGAGTGGTATATTAGAATGATTTAAATTATGTCTATTGTTTACGTCTCAATGGCCAAGCATTCCTATGTCATCTATTTCATTTTTCCCTGATGGGTGCATTCATGATAGAATTTCCCACTCATTCATTTCCATATCAAGTTGTATATCTTCTTCATTGTAAATGCTGTCATTGGTGGAATTGACATTATTTTTGTCATCTACACATGATCACTCAAGATTCCATGGATTTTAAGACTCCTTGAATTGATCCCAATGTGTAATAATGTCTTCCCTATTTAAGCCAATGTCCACATTAAAATTATAGAATGGTTTGTAAAGTAAGAGATCCACCCAACAAAATAGATCAAATGAAGAAGAATCATAAGAGGGTTTTGAAGATAATTGAGGAAATATTTGAATAATCATCTGTGTATTTATTTGTCTCAATTCATTAGTTTTTCTTTGACTATTGTAAGACTAGGATTGTGCTTCTTCAATGAGTGGTGTTGTCTCCAAGAAAGAAGTGTGATTTACATATGCATGAATGAAAGAAGACAAGTTATCTTTAGTAGATACACTATGTAGGGCCTTTTTGAAGGTTTATTTGCCAAAAAATAAACTAAAAACTATTTGAATATAGGTTGTCAGAAGCGTTTGAAGCATGTGGCATGTTTTCTATGCATATTTAATGTGGTTAACAATAATTTATGATAACTTGTATGAGGTCATTGATGGGCTCTCTATTGCAATTATAAATGATATTCTAGTTAGCATATGGTGGTATCTTTCATATTCATTTTTAGCCTTTGCTACATACTTCGATATATATATTTGAGTACAACATGGTGGCAAACAACTGGTTGGAAATTTACATTTTCATGCCATATTGAGAGCATACTTGGGTTTTAGATGTTGACTCTATCATCATTCCATGTTGGGAGTTAATTTGTGAGCCTTTCATTATTTTTAAGCATGGTTGAGGTTGATTGTAGTGGCCATGGGGATTTGTATTTGCATTGGAAAGTGGCTTTTTTTTTGCATGCACATGTTGATTCATTGTATTTGGTGTGGCTATACACCTGATTTAAAATTTCATCACAATGTTTATTAGGATTGACACCAAATATTTGATTGGTGGTAAGCAAGCATGGACCATCAAGATCAGAACAATGTATATTTGGAAATTGTGCATTGATAATTTGTGAATGATTATGTGGTCGTGTGTAAGTTGAGTGGTACATCATACTGATTCTTATTGTGCTTGTTGTCAATTGCTAGTGGCCAAGCATTCTAATGTCATCTATTTCATTATTCCATGGTGAGTGCATTCATGATAGAATTACCCACTCATTCATTTCCATATCAAGCTATATATCTTCTTTTGTGTCAATGTTGTCATTGGTGGAATTGACATTGTTGTTATCCTCTACACATGATCACTCAATATGCCATGGATTATAAGACTCCTTGAACTTTTCCTTGTGTGTAAAAATGTCTTCCCTATTTAAGCCAATGTCCACATCAAAATTTCATAATGGTTTGTAAAGTAAGAGATCCACCCAAAAAAATAGCTCAAATGAAGAGGAATCGTAAGAGGGTTTTGAAGATAATTGAGGAAATATTCGAAGAATCACCAAAGTATTTCTTTGTCTCCATTCAAGTTAGTTTCTATTTGACTGTTGTAAGACTAGGATTGTCATGCTTTAATGAGTGGTGTTGTCTTCAAAAAATAAAGGTGATGTACATATGCATGAATGAAAGATGACATGTTGTCTTTAATATATATGCTATGTGAGACCTTTTTAAAGGTTTGTTTTTCAACATATAAACTAACAAATGTTTGACTAAAAGCTATCAAAGGCAACTTTTATAATATGTGGCATGTTTATTATGTACCAATGTCATGGTTAATAATATTTTTTGAGAAGAAATTATTGTATGCATTCATTGCTAGGATCTTCATTGCAATTGCAGAGGATATTCTAGTTAGCATATGGCGGTATCTTTTAGATTTGTTTTTAGCCTTTGCTGCACAATTTGCTATAAATTTGAGTACATCATGGTGGCAAACAACCAGTAGATAATTTACATTTTCACAGCATACTAAGAACATGCTTACATTGTATATGTTGACTATGTCATCATTTTATGCTAGGAGGTAAGTTTTGAGCCCTTCATTGTTGATAAACATGGTTGAGGTTGGTTGTAGTGGCCATGGGGCTTTGTATTTGCATTGGAAAGTGACTCTTTTTTTACATAGACATGTTGATTCACTTCATTTGGTGTGGTGCTACACCTCTCATAATATTTATTAGAATTGACACCAAAAATTTTATTTGCTATGAGCAAGCATGGATCATCAAGATCATAATGATGTATTCTATCATGGATTGTATCAATGTTTCATGGATTCCATGCTATTACATGTTGATCAAAGATTATCCTTGCAGTGTCAACTTGAAGTGTGTCTTCCTAATTTAATGTATCTATGTTAGGTGCATTTTCTAACCATAGAAACCAATAGATATATTAAAAAATATTTTTACTAGTTAAATAATCACACCAAGATGCATCACTACATTGATAGAAAGGGGTGGGAGAAACAAATGTAATAGTGTGAGATTTCAATAAAAATGATTGAGCTTAAATTTGGCTTATATTTGATTATTATATAAAAATTTCAACCTTAAATTTGACATCTATTTGAATTTCATGCATTAGTTTTTTTCTTGCTTGAAGAAGGTGATTGAAAAATTGTGATATTTTGTATATTAGATGAAAATTTGGTGCTCTTATTTATAAAAAAACATTTATCTTAACCATCAATTCCTAAATTTATATAATATGCAATAAATTCAAGATAAATACCTCAAAATCATTATCTTCCAGTATTTTTAAAATAAATATATTTAAGATATAGTTACTAGTTAATTAATTAGAACCTACTAATTAATTAAATAGTCAAACACTGAAATAATCAATTGGTGAGTTTATAAAGAAATGAACCCAAAAAATCAATTTGTGAGTTTATGGATGATTGAACCTCAAGTACAACTTAACATTAATCCTCATCTCTATAATCATGCCTTGACTAGCCTTGAATATAGATTGACAATTAAAAAAAAAAAATCATTATGATTTTTATATTAAATTTATTTTAATATTTATATATTAATCATAATTTAACTTTTCTACTACTTTTGCCAAGATTCTGATAAATAGACACCTCCAAAGACCTGCTTGAAAAAAATGTTTTGCAAGTGGGTGACCGCCCCTAGTCCCAATCCCTCGATTATGAAGGACTTCTTTTTCACTGCCATAACTGCTTCAATACAGGACACCTTACCAAAAACTGTAACATCCTTAGAAGAAAAAAGGATTCTTTTTGGTGGAAGGTTTTTTTTCCAAAGATCAATCTCATTTTAGTAGAAATGAACCCAAAGAATCAATTTGTGAGTTTGTGGACGATTGAACCTCAAGTACAACTTAACATTAATCCCCATCTCTATAACCATGCCTTGAATAGAGATTGATGAATTTAAAAAAATATAAATCATTATAATTTTTATATTAAATTTATTTTAATATTTATATATTAATCACAATTTAATTTTTATATTACCTATGCCAAGATTTTGATAAACATAGACACCTCCAGAGACCTGCTTGAAAAAAATGTTTTGCAAGTGGTTGATTACCCTTGGTCCTAATCCCTCAACTATGAAGGATTTCTTTTTCATTGCCATAACTGCGTCAATATGGGACACTTTACCAAAAACTCTAACACCCTTATAAGGAAAAAAGTTTATTTTCGGTGAAAGGGTTTTGTTTCCAAAGACCAATCTTATTTTATTAGAAATGAACCCAAAGAATCAATTTGTGAGTTTATGGATGATTGAACCTCAAGTACAACTTAACATTAATCTTCATCTCTATAACCATGCCTTGAATATAGATTGACAAATTTTAAAAAATTATAAATCATTATAATTTTTATATTAAATTTAATTAAATTAATTTTAATATTTATATATTATCATAATTTAATTTTTTTACTACTTATACCAAGATTTTGATAAACATAAACACCTCCAAAGACCTGCTTGAAAAAAATGTTTTGCAAGTGGGTGACTGTCCCTGGTCCCAATCCCTCGACTATAAAAGACTTCTTTTTCACTGTCATAACTGTTTCAATACGAGACACCTGACCAAAAACTGTAACACCCTTAAAAGAAAAAAAGATTCTTTTTGGTGGAAGGATTTTTTTCCAAAGATCAATCTCATTTTAGTAAAACATTGAAGTGGCTAACTATTTTGCAAACACACTCCAGAAAATAACTCTACATTGTACAAGCATTTTGAAATGATTCTGAAGATTATGGAAGGTCTGAATTATTGATTTTTGTAAATTCAAATTCACAGCAAAATATTGCATCGATAATTGAAGTTTTATTTATTTATTTTTAAAATTATATATATATATATATATATATATATATATATAATTAATTAATTAATTATAATTTAATTTGTGTAATTGTTGATTTGATTTGTTTAAAGTTATACCGATATAATTGTTGGAGTTCACATATTTTATGTATAATAATTTTTTTATATTATGTGTACATGTATATATATTTTACAATTATTTTTACTAAATATTTTTTATATTTTTATCGATGTAATAGTAATCATTTAATAATATATGCGTAAATTTTTAATAATTAATAAATACTTAAAATTTAATATTATTTAGTTATCACAAAATAATGTTAACTTTAAATTTGACTATCACAATAAATTTTATAACAGGGCCTTTACCATTATTGTGCTTACATGACATCCATTTAAAAAAAAAGTTACACTAAATTTGAACAATAATTTAAATAAGTTACAATAAAAAAAGGCTTTAGTTATATTTTTTTCCTAAATTCACTCTTCATGCCACGATTTAAAGAATTTTACATTATTTCATTAAATTTTCTAAAAGCTATCAAAAATCAAGTGTGGGGTTGTTCTTTACTTCTTTGAATTTGAGACCGATCTTAGTCTAAAATTGTTTGATAAATATTAATTCAGAGGTAAAAATCAATTTCATATTGTCAAACCTTTGTATGGTGAGATTAGACATCACGAGTCAAGAAAATGTTTCCAAATACATTAGAGAAGTTCATAAAAAAGGAGATTAGGTAAAAACTATTATTAATTGATTATTTTGTTTTAGGGTTTTATTTAACATATCACACAATCAACGAACTTGAGTATCGTGTGCAAAACATATAATCTTATATGAAAATTAAAGGAGGTATGGACAAAATCAATCATGTATTGGATGAGCTTTGGAAGGGACTAAATCAAATGTTGAACATGTAATTGAATGTATTAAATCAACAGTAATTCACCAATTCTAAGATCATTCATGTGAATATTCTAATGAACGCATTGCAACCCCTAATACAACTCAACCTTTACCTTCACTTATTTCCTAAAAACTAGTGATAATAAAATTTTTCTGAGAATTGGTTATATCTGTATAGATTCAAACAAAGAAACTTAGTTATTAATAATTGAAAATTCTAGAGAAATATTCATGCCATATTTTCCAAAGTATATACTTTTAAATTCATGTAGTATATAGTTTAAATATTGTTACCTTAGAAAAATCAAAATAAATAAATTAAAATAATAAAAATATATAAAAATATTGTAAGAAAAAATAATTCGCAAAGGAAATTTCAGATATTATATATGACTCAACCCTCCTTCGCCAACCCCTCAAAAAAAAAAAAAAAAAAAAAATACTTCCTTCTCCATTATAATACCTGCATTCCACAAATCAACTCATGGTTATCAATAATTATATTTGCATCTACTCAAATGAAAATCTAATCAAGTTTTTTTAATAAATGATATTTTTAACATTCATTTCATTGAGTTTTAGGGGATGAGGTTAAAAATCATTCCAAATTGAATGTTGAATAAATGGGATGAGCAGGATTAATAAGGTTTTCCTTCTTGAAGTAGTGTTGTTGGGTTGCAACTAACTTTAATTTATATATCTTAACCCAAAATGATTGGAAATGTGCCTAATGAGAGTGATTGTTAGGAAGACACTACTAATGTACCTAATGATATTATGAATTAATTAGGACTTTATGACTATTTTTTAAAATTAGATTATTACAACTTTATCTTTATTATTGTGTTTTATATTGTCATGGTCAATCTATTATTATGTTGTTACATTATTAATTTATTTAAATTTAGTTAAAATTTATAATTATATTATTTTTATTTTTAAGTATAGTATTAAAATTGAATTTAATATTATAATTATATTGTTACATTTCAATTTTTTGTGAAGTAAATTTATTTGATTATTTATGAATTTTTGTGGTTTGTAATTTAATTTGATTATTATTAATTAAGTTATAAGTCATATGTTCTTATGAGACAGAGGTGTGTTATTTTGGTTTCATAATTGCATTGCTATAAGTTTAGTTGTATTATATATTCTTTATATCATGATCATGTTGATTTATTATTTTAGCAATATTTTATGATATATGTCATGACGTTATGAACTAACTGCCTTCTTGTATGAGCAACATCATTGAAGAGGGTGATGTAGATGGAGGTGGTGGGGGGACGATAGAGGAATGGCTAGAACCCATGCATACACCATGTTAGCTAGTACGTATTATATATATAGTTTAAATTGTTAGCATTAGTACATTTTTGATGTTGTTTGCATTTAGATAATTGTTTATGCATGTTAATTGTGTGTTAACTCAGTTAAATACTTATATGGAATTAATCTCATGTGATTGCATTGTGGTACTATGTGTTTATGTCATGTTATTGTATTCATGATCATTAATATTTTAGTGAGAACACATATTTACATGAATAAATATCTGGTACTATCGTATGTAAACTAACCCTCATGACTTTGAAATGTTTTAAAACATTGACTAGTTATGTTTATGATATTCAAGAATATCATTGTATGGCTTAAACACCTTAAAAAAATATATAAATAACAAAATATGTACATAATTTATACAATGTAATAATAACACAACAATACGTTGTTATAATTCAGATTGGTATAATGGTGTGTGATTTACCATTTTTGATAACCAAATGTAAATGAATTTATATTAATCCTATTGAGATTAAGTCATTATGACTATTTATTTTAAGTGATTATTTATTCTTAAATCATATTATTATTTAGTCATTAGAAATATATATAAATAAAGCGTCATACAAAGAATAATATAAATAAAATAAACAAAGCAATTATATTGTGTTATATTTAGTAATTATATTATAATAAAATAGAAAAAGCGGAAGAAAACAAAAAAAAAAAATAAAAAAAAAATAAAGAAATAAAATAAATAAAACAAAGGTTTTTTAGTTTGTGTTTGGGGTGAATTAGATTAAAGAATGGTAATCTTTTTAGAAAGAATCTAATGCTTTAGAAAAAGTGGTGAGTTTATTCTTTGGATTAAAAAAAGAAAGAAAATCAAAGAAAGAAAGAAAGAAAGGAGGAGGCACGAGGTAGAAGGTAAGAAATGAAGGACAAATTAAATGAAATGAAGGACAAATTTGGTCTATACATACATAATTAACTTCCATTATTCTTATTCAATGGTTTTAGTTGTTATTAAACTAAACTTGACAAAAGAAAGCCCTCAGTTGGAGAAATCAAAGAAATGATGACTTATTTAGTGTTATGCATGCATAATTTACTTGTGTTTGTTTTTATTCCATGTTCATAAGTCGTTATTAGGTAGAATTTGACAAGTGAATGACCCAAATAAACTAACTCTTTAACCAAGATTAGTGAACTAAGATTAATTATGACTAATTAATCTCAATAAAAAGTGAAATTAATCTAAAATCAACAAATTCTCCACTAATTATGGAAAATTGATTGAATTTATTATCCAATTGGGGTCAATCAAGACCAGTATAACCATTTATTACCATTTTAGAATGATTCTAGAAGATTATGGAATGCATAAATTAATGATTCTTGTAAATTGAAATTCATGGAATGTATAAATTAATAATTTTTGTAAATTTAAATTTATTGTAAAATATTAAATTAGTACGTTTGATAAGGTACTTATAAATTAATAAAAAATATTTTTCAAATATATATATATATATATATATATATATAAAGTTTTATATGTAAACCTTTAATTAATTATAATTTAATTTGTATAATTATTGATTTAACTTGTGTAAAATTATACTAATATAATTATTCGAGTTTATATACTTTCTCTATGATAAATTATATATATGCATGTATATGTATATATATTAAAATTATTTTTATTAAATATTTTTTATATTTGTATCAAGGTGATAATGGTCATTTAATAATATATTCATAAATTTGTAATAATTAATAAACACCTAAAATTTAATATTATTTTTTTTCCTTTCAAAATATGATCACCATCAAATATATTGAAGTACAAAAAAATATAAAATAAAATGTAATTTTTTATATATATTTAAATTATAGAGGCCATCTAAATATGTAAGAAATCTTTATTTGAAAGAGTTTAATAATATATTGATATTTATAATAATATTTATAAAAATATAATATAAACTTTTCACTAAATTAAATTATGACATGATCTTAATAGAGATAACTAAATGTCAATTATGGCTTCATTAATTAAACCAATCTATGCTCTACTTGTGTTCACGGTTATTTAAGCAAAGTATTTTGTTAACTTTATTTTAGGTATATGGAAATAATAATAATAAAATGAAATTTATTAGTAGTTAAGTGTGGTTGAAACATTAATTTTGAAGAATTATTTATATGTTTTAAATTATTATAATAAAAAAAATAAAAAAAAGAATAACATAAAACTTGAACAATAATTTAAAGAAGTTATAACAAGAAAATTAGGTTTTGATGATTATTTTTAGTGAGTTATTGTAGTTTTATAGTTTCTACCAAATTCACTTTACATGTCATAATTTTAGGAATTTTATTGATTTCATTATATTTTCTGAAAGGTATCAAAAATCAAGTGTGGGGTTGTTCTTTACCTTTTTGGATTTGAGGTCGATCTAAGTTTAAAATTGTTTGATCAAAGTTAATTCAAACATGAAAATCAATTTTGCACTGTCAATCTTTTGTATGGCGAGATTGCACACTAGGACTCGAGAAAATGGTTTTGAATATACTCTGGAAAAACTCATAAAAAGAGAATATTAGGTAATAATTATTAAAAATTGATTATTTTATTTTAGGGTTTTATTTGACGAATCACAAAGTGAGCCAAATTGAGTATTGTGTACAAAACATATAATATGATATAACAATTAAAGGAGATATGGACAAAATCAATCACCCATTAGATGAGCTTGGGAAAAGACTAAATCAAATGTTGAATATGTAATTGATTGTACCAAATCAACCACAATTCACTAATTTTAAGACCAACCATGTGGATCTTCTAGCCAACCCATTGCAAGCCCTAATACAACTCAATCTTTGCTTTCAGTTGTTTCCCATTCGAGGCCACAAAACATGATGCAAATAGTGGAAATGCATAAACTTGATGGAAATGATTTGTTCACCTATATTAACCAAATAGAGATTTTTTTGGATATAAATCAAATCCCATGTGGAAGGAAGGTGGTAACATGCATCTTTATATTGGGAACCTGAGCAATTTATTTTGTGACAATGGCTTTGTGCTAAAAAAAGAAGGGTCTTGGTTTTAATTGGTCAATTTTTACAGATGAATTACTAGAAGAGATTTAATTCATCAAGCTATAAAAACTACACTAAACAAGATATATTGGGGATTATATTTAACAGTTTTAGAATTTAACCTTATGATTGGAGACAATCACAAATGAAAATTTTAATGAATTGTTTCTTGGCAAGTTCAAGGATCAATCCAACATGAGGTTTGCATGTTTAATCTAAGTTATATATTAAAATTTATTGTCATGTTATGTCCTTAACTTATAACATGCATTGACATATATGTGGCCAACTTGTGGCTATCATAACCTTTAATTAAATCATATGATCTTTTCTATTACTTTATATTGTTAGTAGGGTTAGCCTAGGGTGCATCTATACCATAATTACTAAATGTATAAGAGGTAGTGGTTAGTAGTTTATGATCATATGAAAATTTGTATTCTTATTTTAAGGTTTTGAATGTTTTCACCTCAAAGTGACTTAGTTACATGTTTCATTATTTTACACTTATTTCAATTATATTGTGATCTGTTATTTTGATTCTACTTTAGTGTTAAAATAATTTCATTATATAAAACCAAGAAGTGAAGGAATAAAGGCTAATTTGGACAACTGACTAGAAATTACATA
This sequence comes from Torreya grandis, assembly GCA_037957365.1. Lineage (NCBI taxonomy): Eukaryota > Viridiplantae > Streptophyta > Pinopsida > Cupressales > Taxaceae > Torreya > Torreya grandis. The sequence goes on along the minus strand of JARHVA010001247.1, from coordinate 1,814,004 downwards.
AAGACCCTAAAAACATATAAATTAACTGTTAATAAATGTCTAAAGTTTATTTTTCTTTGTCTACATTTTCACCCACTTTGATATTTACGTGCACATATATATCAAAGTAGAAAAGAAGGCATAGTATGTATATAAAGTTTTATGCACTTAGACCTCTAGAACAAAAGCCAATATACAAGGTAACCTACATAAACAATATTTCATATGCATGCCTAAATTAGTGCTAGATAATGATAATAAATTCTACAATTAAATCTAAATTCATAAAACAAGATATCATTTAAACCATATATAAATATTTTATTAAAGTATGTCCAAGGGTTAAACTAGCTAATCTAAAACTTAATTATATTTCCCAAGTCACCCTCAATTGAGCTTAGGCATAATGTACATCTTATGCCTCTAGTCCCTAGTAATATATGTATCCTTGTGTTGTTAAAAATTTAACAATTCTTATAGTAACATGATAAATAAATATATAATAAGGTTTCCCTCCTAAGATTCGAGAAGTGTACATTAGATAAGCAAAATTGAATCTTGAGAATGCTCTGTTACAAGCTGATGGCATAAAATACCATATATCATCATTGAATGTATAATATCATAAGATATACAAGATATCATAATTGATATCAATGAGACATGTGTTCTATGTATCATCCTATGGCGACATATGTCATTACATAAACACAATAATATCATACCACTTGCAATTTAACAAAACATATAAAGTAGTGATAAGTGAATAGTAACAAGAAATTATGATATGTGTGTGTGTGTGTGTGTGTGTGTGTGTGTGTGTGTGTGTGTGTGTGTGTGTGTGTGTGTGTGTGTGTATGTATATGTGTATATATATGTGGGTGTGTGTGTGTGTGTGTGTATAAGAGAGAGAGAGATAGAGAGAGGGAGAGTTTTAAAATAAAAATTCACCTCATTCTCATCTTTTACCTTTAAAAACAAAGCTCTTAGATATATATACCTTGTTAATCAATGATGTTTTTTGGTGCATTGATTGCATCGTGTGTGAACTACTACCATGCCAGATGAGGACGTGAGCTTAGAACTATCACATTTATACCATTTAAAGTCACCTATATTTCACATATTTTTTATTATTGAATTTAAAACAACCAAGTTGTATTTTGAAGATGGATTTATAGGTTGAAACTGGGTAACTATAAAAAAGATGATTTTTTCAAGTGACATTAGGGTATCTTTGATATTAATGTTGGATGTGATGTTGGGGAGTCTCTAAGAGATGACATTCATATATCTTAAATGGTGATGTTTTAGTGTCTTTAATTATAAATTAAGTGTCATTTGTAAGTTGTGATGTTGGGGTGTCCCTGAAGGTTAGTTTGTGATATTAGTGTCTTACATAAGATAATTTTTTCTAAAGTCATGTATTAAGCTAGGTGAAACTCTAGATTGGTTGAGTGTACAAAGACATAGGACTAAATGGTTCCTTGAGAGTATACATATTAAAATAAAATTTTAATTTATATATTGACATTTACTATTAGTATACTTTAGTTTATTTTATAATTACTCTTTCAATATGTTTGAAAGTGGTTTGAGACTCTAGGATTTATAAGGAAAAAATGGGTTTTTATGATTCCTTCAAATATCAAACCTAGACAAATTTCAAGATTTTACAATTTTGAAGTTTTAGGACTTCAAGGTTTTAAGATATCAAGGATTACAAACAATAATGAATAAGAAAGGGTAATTATGATGAATAGTGACAAATCAAGGCCTCAATTAAATCATATTTAGATAAATGAAGGACAATTTTTGACTATACACACATAATTAACTCCTATTGTTCTTATGCAATGTTTCTAGGTTGTTATTAAACTAAATTTGACAAAAGAAGGCCCTCATTAGGAGAAATCAAATAAATTATGGCCTATTCAGTGTTATGCATGCATAATCTACCCATGTTTGTTATTATTCCATGATCATAGGTCGTTACTAGGTAGAATTTGATAACTGAATGACCCAAATAAACAATCTCTTTAACCAAAATTGGTGAAATACGACTAATTATGACTAATTAATCTCAATAAAAATTGAAATTAGTTTAGAATCAACAAAATCTCCACTAAATATGGAAAATTGGCTGAATTTAATATCTAATTGGGGTCAATCGAGACCTATGTAATCATTTGTGACCATAAAATGTCAATTGGAGATTATTTTTCCTATATTTGATATTAGATTGGAGTAGTTGGTTCAATTATGTATGAAATTAGGACAAATTGAACCCGATGCAATCAAAATGTGACCATCAAATGTCAATTAGGAATCAATATGCCCTAATTGCAAACCCAATTAAACCAATTGAGTAATTGGTATGTATGTATGTATGTATGTGTGTTTGCGTGTGAATGTATGTATGTATGTATGTATGTATGTATGTATGTATGTATGTGTAAGGGCCAAATGAGCCCCATGAAATGAATTACCACCATATAATATTCCTTTGGGATTGTCTATTTGAAAATGCATTTTAGATTGAACTAATCAAGTAATTTATTCTAATAGTACATATTTGTGCCCAATTGAGCCCCATGCAACCATCTAAAGTCAATACGAAACTAAAATAATCAAGATATTAGTTTAGTTTGTTATGAAATTAGGGTTAACTGAGTCCCATGCAACTAATTACAACATTATAATGTCAATTAGGTTTTTCTTCCCCCAAAATGCATACCAAATTGAGCCAATCAAGTAACTCATTTTAATTTGGTAAAAATTAGGCGAGTCTAGTTATGTGCACTCAATTAAAACTATTTAATGTCAATTAGAGCTCGATTGACCCCAATTACATATTTAATTGAACCAATGAAGTGGGTTTTTTAATATGTTATATATTTTGTGTCAATTGAGATCCATAAAACCAATTTATATCACATATTTTTTAATGGGGTTATATTGGTCCAAATTACATACTTAATTGAACCACTTGAATAACTAGTTCACTCTCATGCATAATTGGGGTTAATCAATACCTACATGATGCATTACAAAAATATATTTTTAATTAGGGGTTGATTGGTCCTAACTATGTATTTAATTGGGTCAATCGAATAACTAGTTTAATTTGGTACATAGTTTGGGTCAATTAAGCCCTATTCAACCAATTACACTTAGGGCCAATAAAGTCTCATCAAACCAATTAAAACATCAATTAGGGATCAATTACCCTAAATTTCGTACCAACTTCAAGAATAGAGTAATTTATTTAATCTAGTATGACTTGGGGCTAATTGATCTTTGTACAACTAATTACAATAATTTAATGTCAATTTGGGATTGATTGGCATGAATTATGTACTTAATTGAATGACTTGCATAATTTTTTCAATTTGGTATGTAGTTGGTGTCAATTGAGACCTGTGAAACTAATTATGATTGTATATTTACAATTGGGGCTTAATTAGACCAAGTTACATACTTAGTTTCAACCACTCAAATAATTGGTTTAATCTAGTACACAATTGGGTTCAATCTATCTCTACACACTTAATTGTGATAATCTATTTTTGATTGGGGATAAATTTACCCCTATAACATTCTTAATTTAACCTTTTAAGTAACTAGTTAAATCGGGTACATAGTTGGGGTCAATCAAGCCCAATGCAATTAATTACAGTTATCTATTTGAAAATAGGGCTCAATTGAACCCAAATACATAACAAATCAAACTAATTAATTTAATGGTTTAAATAAGTACACAACTAGGCACAATTGAGCCCCAATTAAATTTTGATGGTCAAAATTAATTACAAATGGCCCAATTGGTTATAATTGTTTGGAAAATGGAACCAATTACTTGCTTGGTTAAATTTGGTATGACATTGGGACCAATTATCTTCTAAATGAAATTAGATAGTCATAATTGGTTTTAAGATGTTTTATTAGCCTCAATATTATACTTGATTGAACCAATTTGTTGATTGGTTCAATGAAGAAATAAAATCATGGAAAACAAGTCCTATCAAGCTAATTTTGACTATCTAAATTGATTTGGGGCTCAATTTTCCTCAATTTACTCCCTTATTGAGTCAATTACTTAATTAGTTTAATAGGAGGCAAACATTTGGTAAATTAAATCCCACAACTAAATTGAGAATACATCATGTGATTTGCAACTCAATTTTTCCCAATTGAATCTCTTATTGAAGTAATTACTCAATTAGTTTAATTGGGATGCAATTTTGGGAAACCAATCATTGTGTACCAAATTACAACTATTAGGATTATAGACTAGCCAAGATCAAACACATATACCATAAACATAGTTCACATCACACAAATAAAGAGGAATATATACTAAATACAAAAGCATACCACTAATAGTATATTAACAATTCACAAAGGGAGTGACTGAAATATACAACAACCCACTCACTTTCTTATATCTCTTATATATCAATGTTTAAAGTGAGAGAGAACCTTGATTTCATATATCATGCAATATCTCATAAATTTTGGTGGTTAAATTAATTTGAAATTAGTTGCATAAAGTCCATTTTTTGTACAACTAGGACTTTAGTGCAATTTGTTACGTGAGTGTGCAACTTAGAATTTAGAGCAAGTTACCATGTCCAAATTGGATTATTATCATGAATCAACAATGGATAAAACTGGTATTACTAAATGATAAAATTCCTGCATTGCCATAGTATAGAATTCCTTACAAAAATAGGTGACTTGTAAGTGGGTATTGAAAAATGATGCAGGAACATCAAGCATACAAACACCATATTTCAGTTGTTGAAGCTTATATGTAAATTAGAGGTTAAAGTAGATATATTTTGGAGTGTAAGTGTGTCTAAAGGATCTTATAGGATCCATTTGTGTCTTTAGAGTCGATTTGAGTCATCAAGAGTGTGTATTGAATGTAATTGGAGTTTTCCCTCCAAAAGTTACAATTTGAAAATTCAAATATTAGAACCAAGTTGAGAAGGACCATAAGCATGGTAGAAGGTGAATAGGTGAGTGAATGTTAGTTTAAGGGTCCAAGGATTCATATAAAGAGTGTTTTGAAGACATAATATGTCTAAGTCATTAAGGTGGTGGAATTCAAGAATCATATTAAAAGAGTAACTACCATCCTTACATTGAAGTTGGTCATGTAAAAGAGTTTTAGAGGTAACTACCCAAACCAACGTAAGTGTTGGATAAGAAGGGAGTTATAAGGTAGTTGTAAAAGGAGAGGAGAGTAGGAGAAATGTGGAGAGAGATCTGAGAAGGGGAGAGAGGCAGCAAAATAATATAAGATTGTATTCTCCTCAAGAAAGGTGGCAGAGTCCAAGGAAGGACTGTATTTGTAATAGTTGAAGTTTCACATGAATAATGGAAAGTCATTTTGTTGTGTTCAATCTCTCAGTAAAAGTAAATTATTTTTTATTATTCATGTATTATTCAAAAAATCCCTTGAGGCTATATATAATCTCTACTATGTATTGTTATAGGCCCAAGTGCAAGAATGCAAGTTACAGTCAACTCACAGAGAGACATATTGGAACCTAATCTTAAGAGTGGTGTCTATAAAATTGATTGTTTTTGTGGGATTTCATATATCGGTGAGATAGGTCATTCCATCAACATGAGAGTTAATGAACATGTGGAAGATATTAATAAATAAAGGTTAACCAAGTCAACCCTAGTAGAACATTATTTCAAAATAAGACATCATATTTGCGCTGAAGATACCAAGGTTCTAACTGTAGAGAACAACTATTTTAAACATCATCTAAGAAAAACCATCAAAATTCTTAAGTTTGATAATAATCTCAATAGAGATGGTGGAATGGAATTGAAACACTCCTAGAAACCTATCATTAACTTGATCAAAAAATGATGATGAGCTCATTCTTTTCTCTTGCCCCAATGTCCTAAGTTTATTTTCATCTTTTTTCATCATATATTATGTTGATTTTAATTTTTGCTTTTAATAATCACTTTTACTTTAAAATATTTTATTAATAAGTTTTATTTGACAACTTCAGAATCTTTATTAAAATTTGATTTTATAGTTATTATTATACTTACTCTTTAAAATTCCTTAATTTATAATTATATTCACTTACTCTCATGAGAAAGGGATTCAATTTATAAAAGTTTTATATTATTTATTATAAAGTTTATACTTTATTTATTAGATTACAAATTCTTATTGTTGATTTATAATAACTTTCTTTATTGCATAATTTGCAATGCATTAACTACAATCTCATATTAATCTTAATTGCAATAACTATAATCTCATATTATTCTTAATTAATTTGAATTTTGATTTACTTATAAACCCTTAGTTAATTTAAATTCTAATTTATAATTTAGTTAAAATTTTATCAAATTTGCATTATTAATTGAAGAATTAGGATTACCTTCTATTTTAATTATTATGTCATTTTCATAAATCTCTAATTCATAATTTATAAGAATTCTTACTACTTACAATTCTTAGGTCACAATAGAGTTCTGTAATTTATAATTTATAATTTACAATTTTAATAAACTTTTATTTCCTTAAAAAAAATATGGATTTTAATAATAAATTTACTATTGTTTAATCTTTATATGAATTTCTTTCTTTTTATCTCAACTACACCTACCTTTTCTAACTTGCTAACATCATTGGGCTCTATTGCTTTATCTATAAAGTTCTAAGTCTGCAATCTTATCTATTATTCTCTCATCCTGCTAATGGTTCATGGAGTGTGAACCGAAACATTGATTAAAAATTCTTGACACAGTTTTAACAAAAAATTTGGACATACTCAAGTAACGAAGATTGTCAAGGAAGAAACTCCATGGTACATTAACCCATAATATGTTGGGCCTTGACATCATCCAGACCTCATGGTGATGGAATATACTATATTTTAGTGAATATATTCAAGAAATATTGCTCTCTACCCTCAAACCCTATACACACATGTGATAGTTAGGTATGAAAGGCAAGTTGGTGTTTTTTTATAGTATAGATCATGGTTATGTTGAGATGATGACATGTAGATAAAATTACACTTGATGGGAAGGTATAATAGTTTTTTTGAATGCAAGTTAACGGTAAAAGTCAATACACAGTCCATAAGAATGAAAGAACCTTGTTGACACAATCAACACCTTGTTTTACACAGTTAGGAAGTTAAGAAAGAATGCATATGCTTGATCACATGAAGGGTTGTTGAGTTGTTAGAGTCTTGATAGATGTGGATGGATAATTTGGTTTGAAAATATACCTTTTAAAGTTTGAGGATTGCTTTGAGAGACAAACAGAAAGTTTAAACCCTTACACAATCCTTAATAAGGACACATAATTATGTGATTTGACCATCATAAGCTTTATCAAGATTGAATGAGATATCTAAACTATGTGGATAGGTGGATTTTGTCAAGACAGACATGGAAAAGGTATTGGTTTAGTTTGAAAAGACCTAAAACAAAGGATATTGAATTTTGAGTACTCTTGACCTCTACAGTCAAGGAACTGGGGTTTAGAAACTAAAAACCCCATAACTTATATTCGAACAATGGGAATTTAATGAAAAATTGCAAACTTGATTATTTTATCATTTAGAGAATGATTCAATTGGATTTGGTTAGGTAAAATATGGAATAGTATGGTCTTGGTGATTGGTTAAGTGTATGGAGGGTTAGGAGTCCTAATTAGCAAGGTGCTTATGAAGGAAAGGGTATCTACAGAGAGAGTTAAGTGATGAAACTTTAGAGAAGGATATAAAAGGATAGTGGGTGATTAAATATGGGCTTGGTTATTTCATATGACTTGCAAAGTGTTATAATAAAGGGAAATTGTAGGAAAAAGGCTACAAGGAGATACGATCATTATTGAACTTGAAGAGTGCAAGGGGATGATGAAGTATGATTGAGAGGTTAACAGGGTTTAATAAAAGTGTAATGTGATCAAGTTAGGTCATCTATGTAGATAGATTGCATTCATGAGATCCATAACCATATTTGATCTTTTAAGCCTTGAAGAGCTTGACTAGAGTGTTGCTAGTGAATGAGGAAAGTGAAAGGAGGTTGAAAGTGAATGGAAATGAGTTGAGGTAATGAGATAGAGACATGTGAAGGGTCTAATGAAATCTTGAGAATGACTACAAGTTTATTAAAAACATGATGAACAAAGTAGAAGATATTATCAAGTTAGAAAGAAGACCAAAGTGGTTAAGCATTGAAGCTTATGCCCAAAGCAAAGCATTTGAAGTTCAAATTAAAAAATGAAGGTCTAGATCCAAGAGTTGGTAATTTTGAAGTTTTCCCCATGTACCCCTGCATCAAAATTCCTTATATTTCCATGGCTTATTATAATCATTTCCTCTCCTAACTAAAATTAAATGGAAACATGGACAAGAGATTGTTTTATGCATTGGTCCACACTCCATGGGAAAGACTATTCAAATTTTAGTTGGAATAGATATGCATTAGTTAAACATTGAAAGATTGTAAACAAAAGTTTTTTCCATGCAAGTTCAATTTATAAATAGACATGCTTCAAGTCCACACTCAATAGAAATGATTCTTTAGATTTTGGGTGGAATAAGCATGTTTCAAATCCACACTTCATTGGAACGACTATTCAAGTTTGAGATGGGATAGACATAATAATTAATTAAAAAATACCATCTTATATTATTAAAACATAAAAAATAATTGTTTTTTATAATTTAAAATTGTAGGTGCATTAGTTCACACTCCATGGGAATGATTATTCAGATTCCAGGTAGAATATAATGCTTTAAGTCCACACTCCATAGAAACGATTGTTTAAATTTCATCTAAAATAAACATGTTCATTACTTAAATGAATATACATGCTTTAAGTCCACACTCCATAGAAACGATTGTTTAAATTTCATCTAAATTAAACATGTTCATTACTTAAATGATGCCATGATATATTTTTAAAATGGACCCATAATTTCTCCACGAGACTTGATCCTTGTGTGTCATGGACTCCCATGCGATGGTCTTCTACACCACTAGCTTATGCATTGTGTCTCTTCATGTCACTTATTACCAAAAAGTACTTAGGTAAAATTGGGGGCCCAACATCACCCCACACTTAGCCAATAGTCCACCCTAGACTATGCATCATTCTCATGTCCTTCCAAAAACTCAAGTCACATCTGCTCAATTTGCTTCTTAACACCCTCCTAATGGTTTAAGGTATTCTATAGATGGGATGTGATTTATTTTACCACCTCCTTAAGCTTCTTTATCTTCGTGGGCTGCTCAAGACAATCACCTGCTTGAATGATCAAATGCTCAAGGGATGTGGAAGCATCCTTATGAACATTTTTGAATAAGGATAATTTTATTGCAACCTATCCTTCGAGTGCCACAAAATTTGCATTAATCTCCTAGCAGTGAGCACTTATTTTATTTTCCATAGCTTCTACATCTTTGAATGTTTTGGCATGATCTGCGTGGTCTTTTATTACTAACGTGCTATCAACCAACAATTATCGTTGAAGCTCCTCTGCTTGAAGCCTTGCTTCCAAAATTTTGTTGAGCCATGCCATCTTTACAAAAACCCCATCCAAGATGGGAATTGTATCACCAACCCTATTCAAAAATATTATGCATACTTTCATGGATTTAGTAAATTATTTTGTTTCCCAAGTTTGATAATTTTGGACATTGGTCTGGTCCATACATATATTCAACAAAAGTTCAACTAGGGTCTCCAACTTGTTAATTGTCTCACTAGCAATGGATACCCCATTCGTAATAGTTAGATCTGAGCTCAAAATTATCTTACAAAGGTTCAATTTTTTTACCTTAGCCTCTATTTCTATCTCCAATTGGTGATTGACCTTGGCTAGCTTCTATTCAAGTTTTATTCTCATAGTGCACTCATTGCAATATAGGGAAACCATTTTTGAATGCTTCAATTAGAGTTATCTGACATCATATTCAGCTAAGGCATTCGACATGGTTACCTCATGTGCAAACTTTGGGAGTGTCATGCTTTCCTATGTCCTAGCACACATTTGGTGATGTACCCAAATTATATTTAGAAGTTCTATCTCTCTTGGTTATAAAATCAAGCTCTTTGATGGTAGCTCAAGATTGTGTTCTTTGTTATAAACATCATGGTAAAATGACAATTCTCACCAAGTTTGCTCGATCGAGTCTTCTGATGCAAAATGTGAGAACATAAATAAATTCTTTTATGACACTCCCTTCTAGTATTGTGCACCTATGGTCATGGTTGATTCAATATTTTATAGCCTCTGATGGACATATTCCTTAATTGACTCTTTCCCCTTAGAAGGATCTCACTTTATTATCTTGACCTCTGTGTCTTCACTGTGGGGGTTGGACTTGATATTATACCACTCATTCCCAAGGCCATGTCTGAACCATCCATATCTTCACTAATGGGATCTTTAGTTTCCACTTGTACCTCCCCAAGGGTGGCTTCTTCATGTTGCAGTGGTGAAAGTGTCTTCTCATGTTCCAAGGTAACTTGCTCTTCCTGTTTTGATTCAACAGTCTCTTTTTTTGGTGTTTCCTTTGGGATTTCTATATTTTATTCTAGGTCAACATCCTTAGGCATTGATGTTTCACATTTCAAAGCAACATATTGCATTGCTAGTTCCAAGCCTTCATGTTGACCCACTGGTAGAGTTTCCTTGGGTGGTCTAGGAGAAGTCCTTTGTTGTTTTGTTTGCTCTAGTTGAGCATTGGTACTATCATCATGCCCTTATATCTTTTGCTTCTTCTCCTTCCTATCTTTGACGAGGGTGGGATTGTTTCCTTCACATGGTTTGCACTCCTTGATGTTTTATTTGTCAGTTTCAACATATAAAATAAAGAATGAATGGAATTGCCAACCAAAATTTGATGGGCATTTATGTCAGTATTATTTGACTTGAGCCTTTCCCTGTACGCTTTTTTCCCTAGGTAAATGTATAATTGGTGGAGAATGGGAGTCTCCACATCAATTTTCTCATCAACAATGTTAATCAGGTACATAGATCTTGTTGATGGTGCTCATGAGGTATGTAGTGATGAAAACATATGTCAATCTAAACCATCCAGATAATTATCCTAAGGGAACCATCTTGATGCATGCTAGAGAGTAGTTTTGCTTGACTGCGAACTTGGGTTAGTCTTCGAGCTATCTAGGTAAGTCCTTTGGGATGCACCACTATTTCCCAAAGGTTTACTTCATACTATCATACCACCCCTTCATTTTAACCTTATGGGAGGGAATTATCATACCAAGGCAAGTGAATGCTTTAAATCACTATGTAGGGGAATTTCGCTCAGGAGGGTAAGCCCATTTCAATTCTCTAATTGTGTACTCATGTACACCAACCTCATAAAAAACTAGTAACAAAAGGATAGCACCCCATGCAAAATTTTGGTTCGACAGGTGGTGGGATTTTTCTGTATCTGTAATAATCTTATCAACAAAGTATTACGCCGAATTATACTTCACTTCAAGGGCAACTTGATGGGTGACATATAATGTGTGATGTCTACCTCTTTTCGTCTATCCATGCCCCCAACCTTGGTCATTATTGTATGAACATTTTGGAATGATTTTGAAGATTATGGAATGTATAAATTAATGGTTCTTGTAAATTTAAATTGACAACAAAATATTAAATCAATATGTTTGGCAAAGCACTTAAAAATTAATAAAAAATATTATTTTATTTATTTTGAAGTTTTATATGTACACCTTTAATTAATCACAATTTAATTTGTATAATCATTGATTTGACTTATGTAAAATTATACCAATATAATTATTGGAGTTTACATATTTTCTTTATGATAATTTTTATATGTGTGTGTGTGTTACAATTATTTTTATTAAATATTTTATATTTGTGTTCATATGATAGTGATCATTCAATAATATATCCATAAATTTTTAATAATTCATAAACACCTAAAATTTAATATTAATTAATTATCACAAAATAATTTCAACTTTAAATTTCACATATATTTAACTATCATAATAAATTTTTCTCTTCTAAATTTTTTTTATAAAAGAGCCTTTTACTGTTATTATGCTTACATGACATCTCTTTAAAAACATAAATTGTAAATCCATTATATGGCCAACATCAAACTATATGGCCATCATCAAAAATGATTTGAATTTGTTACTTTATCACCTTTGAGGTTTGAATTTTTAATTTTTCAAAAATAAATTTTCTTTATTATTAAATTAATTTAAAAAGCACATGTTCTTCACTATTAAACTGAAAAATACTTAATATCTATATATAACTAAAAAAAATTACAGTTGAAAGTATATTGAAGTATAAGAAATAAAAAACATAAAATAAAATGTAAAATTTTCATATATCTAAATTACACGACACCATTTAAATATTTATTTATAAAAATTTAATAATATATTAATATTTATAATTAAATTTTAATGATAACATAATATTTCTTAAAATATAATACAAATTATTCACTAAGTTAAATTATGACATGATTTTAATAGAGATAACTCTGAAAGTTAACATCCTTTTTTGAATGGTGTTGAATGCATACTGTTTTAATACACAAATTCTCTGACCTCTTTGCTATCCTCCCCAATCCTGATTTTCATTTGTTCAACTCTTTCCCACTGATTCTTTTGATCCACCATTTTATCAGCTCCTTCACCCTCTACATTTTGTAGAGGCATGATTTCCTGAGGTCCTTTGCATTTAGAGTTCACTAAGATAATTTTTAGCCAAAGGTTTGGGAGTGTGCATTTATAGCTGAGACCGAGAGTTTTCGGAAAAACTAACAAATTTCAACTTCAATCGTCAAATACGCTATGGATTTCAAAATAAAAATTTGAAAAATTATTACCTTTACGACAAGCATGTTGTCATCTTTCTAAATGTATGATTTTAATAATTTTTAGGGTATTTTAAGGGTTCAAATTCTATTTATTTATAACAACACCATTTTTAGGCCACTACATGCCGCACCCATACACGCCTATTCATGTTTATCTAATTTGTTCTTCATTAATCCAAGTACAAAAGAAATTATATGGTAACAAACTAGGCTAATTCTACACACATTCAAAAAAAAAAAAATCAAATTTTATTTTTATTTGAGGTAGTTAGGGTGGGCCGCATGACCGGTTATCCATTTTTTTTTAGTGTTTAGGATCTACTTAATAGCAAAAATAATAAAAAAAATGTATTCATCAAAAATAAAAATAAAAAATCATAACACATTAGAATATCTTATATAAATATTCACCAAAGGGTTTATAACAATATTTAATGATACTCAAAAATAGTGGGCCATACAACCATCTATCTACTATGTTTTCTTAAAAAAATAAGAGGTCCTCTTCAAATTTTAGATGTTTGACCTATTTATACTTAACTAGTTTAAGCAAAAAGTAGTTTTTTGGAAACTAGACTTGAAATGCTACAATTCATATTTTTAGACCATCTTCAAATTTTGAATGTAGCCATTTCTAATTATCTACAGAAGTTCACATTTATGAAATTTCAAAAAAAATCATGTCCATGAGTAGGCCTTTTTTTGTCTCCCAAATATGTGGACTTACCCCTATCTAACTTTAAGAAGGGCTTTAGGGATGAAATTTGGTCATTGAAATTTGCTTGTTTTGTAACTTAAATGCATCTTGAAAGTGATTTAAAGGTGTACTAATATTTAACCTATAAGAGTCAAAATATTGTAGTGAAACTTGTAAATCGTCTCACAACAGAAAATTACCCAAAATATCAAAAAACATGTCAATATGATCCTAATTTGGACTAATAAGCAACAAAAATTAAAAAAAACCCTAAAAGAATATATAGATTTTCATTACTCCCTTCTCAGATTCAGGAACACCATCCTTGAGTGTGTTTTGTTACTCATTGAGATAATGAACATTTGTATATTGAATCCATTTGTTTGTAATGCTTTTAATCTCTGAAAAATGCATAGAAAAGATATTGTTTTTTTTTTAATTTTGAAATTTGATTATTCCAGAGGATTGGTAATTAAACATGCACAACATATTCTATAAAAGTTAAAATTTCAATGTGTAAGTGAATTTACTGTGGCACAAAGTGTCATTAAATTTTTTCTATTAGATAAAACCAGGTTCCAAATCTTCAAACGACACATTGATGCATCAATTAAAATTTGTATATACTAGCAATTGCCCCAAATGCGAAAGTTATATTGAAAGAGATGGATTTTATCATTATTCACTAAGAAGAAATGATTAGATCATAATAGTAATAGAGGCACTTACAATAAAAAATGTCATTTGCCCTTGTTCTTTACTTTATCTCAAGCCCTTTTTATGCCTTTTTGGTTTGGCTTCTGTTAGGATCTTAGAGTACAATTGATTACTTTTGTATAAGCAACTAAACATGGAATTAAATCAGAAGTAATAAGTAACTAGAAATCAGAGACAACAAATAATAGGAGATACAAGAAACAACCAGTCTTGTATTAAACTCTTCTAAAAGGAAATACAATGAAGAAATCTCTCTTCTCACACCTCTTAGATGTACAGATCTCTTTCCCTCAAGAGTTCTCTCTCTCTCTCAATTACAACCAACTCCACTACTTGAATTGATCCACCTTTCAAACTATGAGGATCTAACCCTATTATATAGAACTAGGATCCATGAGCCATGCATTTTCCACCGTTAGATGCACCTCTTAATCAGAGGTTCAAATTTGTCCTGCCAAAACTAGAAAAGCAGACATGCACAGATGACCGATGCCGGTCTCTGTCTGTCTACATATGACCGATGTCAGCTGATCCCTAATCGACGTTGATCGACCCTAACCGATGTCAGTCGATCTTGACTGATGTCAGTGACTGTGTAACTCCAGAAACCTCTGCATTTGCTCATCTAGTGAAGCTTTTAGCTCTAAAACTCAACAATCTCCAATTTGAAGATAAACAGCTGCACCTGTACCTATACAACAACATCCTCTAGCTTGTTTCTCCATCTTCAAGTTCAATCTTGAAGACCAACAAAAGTTGAATGAAGATTCAACTTCTCCTTTGTTATTGGTTTTGTTAACATATCAACAGGGTTCTTATCCGTATGGATCTTTTCCAAATTCAACTGACCATCCTCCAATACCTGTCTAATGAAGTGGTACCTAAGCTGTATATGTTTGGTTCTTGAATGAAAGGCTGAATTCTTTGGCAAATGAATTACACTTTGACTATCACTGTACAATCTGCAACTCTCTTGCTTCTTTCCCAACTCTTCCATGAACTAAGTCATCCAAATCATTTCCTTGCTAGCCTCTGTGACTGTAATGTATTTTGCCTCTGTAGTAGACAAGGCAACAACCTTCTGCAACTTTGAAATCTAGCTAACCGCTGTTACACCAATAGTGAACACATATCCTATGGTGTTTCTCCTGCCATCCAAGTCACCTGCCATATCCGAATCTACATACCCATGTAGAGAAGTGTTTGACCCTCCATAGCATAAATGCTTACTACTGGTCCCTCTCAGATATCTGAGAATCTACTGAACTGCTTTCCAGTGTTCCTTTCCTGAATTGGCCATAAACTTGTTGACAACTCCCATTGCTAGGGCAATATCAGGTCTAGTACATACCATTACATACATCAAGCTCCCAACTGCTGAAACATATAGAACTCTACTCATGTACTCAACCTCATCATGTGATTTAGGACACTGTTCTTTGCTCAACTTGAAGTGTCCAGCCATAGGTGTGCTTACCGATTTTGAATCTTGCATATTGAACCTCTCCAACACCTTATTCACATAATCCTCTTGAGACAAAATCAAAATGTGATTTTTCCTATCTCTCTTAATACTCATGCCAAGGATTTTCTTTGCTGCTCCTAAATCTTTCATGGCAAATGTGTGAGCTAATTTTACCTTAAGCTCATTAATTTCCTCATGTGTGAACTTACAACAAGCATATCATCTACATACAGTAACAGAATAATATAAATACCATTATCTAATATGTTAAAATAAACACAATGGTCAGATTGACATTTACTAAAGCCATGCTCTGTCATAAACCTGTCAAAACTCAAATACCATTGTCTTGGAGCTTGCTTAAGACCATATAAGCTTTTCTTCAACCTGCACACAAATTTCTCCTTACCTTTGACCTCAAAACCTTCCGACTGATCCATATATATTTCTTCATCCAAATCTCCATGAAGAAATGTTGTCTTAACATCAAGCTGCTCAAGATGCAAATCCTCAATAGCAACTAAAGACAATACAGTCTGAATAGAAGTCATCTTTACTACAGGAGAAAAAATTTCACCAAAATCAATACCTGGTTTCTGTGCAAATCCCTTTACTACCAACTTGGCCTTATGTCTCATTCATCCATTCTCTCCTTCCTTTAACCTGTAAACCCATTTGTTTTTCAATGCTTTCTTTCTGGCTAGCAAGTCAACCAAATCCCACGTTTGGTTCTCTTCCAAGGAATCAATTTCCTCGTTCATGCCATGCTCCCACTGTTTCCTGGATTCTACCTGCATTGCCTCATCAAAACTTTCTGGTTCTCCTCCATCAGAGAGAAACAAGTAGTATAAAGAAGGGGAATAACGAATTAGAGGTTTACTTACCCTTTCAGACCTCCTTATGGGCATTTGAGACTCATTTACAGCTTATTGTCTGCCCAAATTTCTTTTTGTTAGTGACCGATCCTAGTCATCTCTAATCAATGTCGATCTGCACCTGACCGATGTCGGTTCCTTTTGACCGATGTCAATTTCCTCCTGACCAATGTCAATTTCTATCTGACTGACATGGGTTCTTGCCTGACCGATGTCAGTATCTATGTTTTTCTGTGAGTGATGATTTTTATCTGTGAGCTCATTTTGGATCATAACCTCTTCCAAATCAAGATTGCCCTACTCAGAATTATTCAGCCTCTTGAGCTGATCACTGTACATCACCTTCTCATTGAAAACTACATCACAGCTTCTAATAATTTTGTTAGTTTCTAAATTTCACAACCAAAATCTGAAATCTCTAGAACCATAACCAATGAAAGTGCACCGCATAGATTTAGCATCTAGCTTCTTTCTATTTTCTTTATCAATGTGCACAAAAGCTTTAGAACGAAAAACTCTGAGAAATGAAAGATATACCTTTTTACTTGTCCACACCTCTTCTGGAATTCCACCATCCAGTGCAGTAGAAGGTCCTCTGTTAATCAAGTAAACCGTAGTATCTATAGCTTCTACCCAAAAATGTAAGGGCAAACCAACATGCAACCTCATACTCCGTGCACGCTCCATTATTGTTCTATTCATCTTTTCAGCAACTCCATTTTGCTGAGGTGTCCTTGGAACCGTCCTTTCCTTGCGTATTCCACTCATATAATAGTAACTATTGAATTTATTGCTATAGTACTCTCCACCATTGTCAGATCTAAGGCACTTCAATCTCAAACCTGTTTCATTCTCAATCAAAGCTTTCCATTTCTTAAATGTGTCAAAAACATCAGATTTCCTCTTTATGCAATAAACCCATACCTTTCTTGTAGCATCATCAATGAAAGAAACATAATACTATGATCCTCTAATAGAAGCTACCTGAGCTGGTCCCCACACGTCTGTGTAAACAAGCTCCAACTTGTGCTTCTTCTTTGTTGACCCAGTTTTGAGAAACCTCACTTTCTTCTATTTTCCAAAAATACAATGCTCACAAAAATCTAGATTTATGATTTTCAAATCTGAAAGCTTACCTTTTGACTTAAGAACATTCATTCCCTTCTCACTCATGTGGCCAAGCCTACAGTGCCACAACTTTGCATCTACATCTAAAGTAGATAAAATAGAAGGAGAATGATCAGTAATACAAGTAGATAGATAAAGTGTACCTGCTCTCTTAACTCTTGCTAATACAAGTGCACACTTGGAAACTTTCCAAGATTTAGCTATGAGAGTTACTGTGCAACACTCATCACCCAACTTTCCTATAGAAATCAGATTCCTCTTTAGAATAGGCACATGGATGACATCTTTCAACACCCATGTGTTGCCATTCTGCAATTTCAGTGGCACTTTTCTTTTGCCAACAATTTGACAAGGCTCATCATCCCCTAAATAGACTTTTCCAAAATCTCTATGGACATAATCATTGAAAAATTCTCTATTTGGGGTTGCATGGAAAGAGGCACCAGAATTTAAAACCCATGATTCTACTTTATCATCCAAAGAAAATATAAGAGCATCTTGTGCAATAATACTTGCAACTTTTGCTTCTTCATTACCTTCATGCTTATTTTCTTCGTTATCCTTCAACCAACAATCTTTCTTTGCATGCCCTTTATTTCCACAATTTCAGCAGGTTATTCTTCCATTTCTGGATTTGGATCTACTTCTCATCTTTGACCTTGAGCTCCCTTGCTTGCCCTTCTCTCTTTGCCTTACCCTGCTTTCAATACTTAAAGCATTACCTGATGTTTTCTCTGTGCTTTTCCTGCGAATTTTTTCATTCAAGATTACACTAACAACATCATCAAATTTCAAGATATTTGAGGTAGATGCAATATTACTAACCGCCATTACCAAACTATGCCAACTTTCAGGGAAAGAGCACAAGATTAAGAGAGCCTTAATTTCATCATCAAAAACTATTTTGACTGAATTTAACTGATTTACTATTGCATAGAAATCATTTAGATGACTAGATACCGATCCACATTCCTGCATTTTCAAATTAAATAATTGCTTCATAAGATATATCTTATTCAAAGCTGAGGGCTTTTCATATAAATTTGCCAAAGTATCCATTAACTCCACTGTTGTCTTTGCTTGTGATAAGTTGGAAATCACAGAAGATGCGAGGCTCAACCTTATAGATCCAAGAGCCTTTCTATCAAGAACATTCCATTCTTCATCTTGCATATCTGTGGGCTTCCTTGAAACCCCACCCAATGGTAAGTACAGATATTTTTAATACATATAATCTTCTATCTGCATCCTCCATAATTGATAATTCTTGCCATTGAATTTCTCCATTCTTAGTTTACTTTCTTCTACCATTGCTTTACTTCCACTCAATTAGAAACCCCTGTGAGTGAATTCTGTAATCAACAAACACTAACACACTCTGATACCACTTTAGTGTACACACAAGCTCTGATACCACTTGTTAGGATCTTAGAGTACAATTGATTTGTATAAGCAACTAAACACGAAATTAAACTAGAAGTAATAAATAACTAGAAATCAGAAACAACAAAGAATAGGAGATACAAGAAACAACCAATCTTGTATTAAACTCTTCCAGAAGGAAATACAATGAAGAAATCTCTCTCTTCTCACTCCTCTCAGATGTACAGAACTCTTGAGGGAAATACATAAATAGTAAATCCATTATATGAGACCAATTGTTGGACATCATTTTTTAACTCTCAAAATATGGTCACCATCAAATATATTGAAGATTAAAGAAATAAAAACATAAAATAAGATGTAAAATTTTCATATATCTAAATTACAGGAGATTATCCTAATATTCAGGAAATCTTTATTTGTAAGAGTTTAATAATATATTAATATTTATAATTAATTTCTAATGATAATATAATATTTCTTAAAATATTATATAAATTATTAACTAAAATAAATTATGACCTGATCTTAATAGAGATAATTTTAAATGGCGATGATGAATAAACACTGTTTTAACACAATTTCTTCAACCTCTTTGTTGTCCTCCCCAATCCACAATACCTATTTGTTGGGTTCTTTTCCAATCCCCAATCTCTTTGTTGTCCTTTTCAATCTTAATACCCATTTGTTCGGCTCTTTCCCAATTCCCATGATTCTTTTGAACCACCATTTCTTCGACCTCTTTGCTATCCTCCCCAATCCCGATTTTCATTTGTTCAGTTCTTTCCCATTGATTATTTCGAAACATGATTTGCTGGTATCCATCCTCATAATTCTTTTGATCCACCATTTTGTCGGCTCCTTCGCCCTTTACATTTTGTAGAGGCATGATTTCCTGAGCTCCTTTCCATTTAGAGTTTACTAAGATAATTTTTTCCTTCGTTTTTCTGCTTCCTTTTCCTGATCCAGAAATCCCATATCCTCCTCCCTCTATTTCTCCTTGAGTGTTGAAATCTCTTTCTATAACTTAAAAAATTTCTCCCCCCTCTGTTTCTATCTTCATAAGCTTGCCATTGTCATGGAATTCAACAATGGCTAAAAATGGCAGTAGTAAATGAGAAAATCCACCCATTGCTCCACTATAGATTTCTTTACAACAAGAGGTGACTTGTGAATGGGTGTTCAAAGTTCTTATATAGCCATAATCATTTCCTCTCCCAACTAAAATTAAATGGAAACGCGGACAACAGAGTTTTCAGTCCATGGGAATGACTCTTCAAATTTCGGCTGGAATAGACATGTTCATTAATTAAACAATGCCATCTTATATTTTTAAAATGTGAATAATTTGGGTAAATTATGAATAGTTAGAAGTAGATAGACATAAAGCATACGGGAGCTTCACCATTAAATGAAGGGGATTTAATCTCATGACTACCTAGGTACTTTTTCTAACCTATAAAATATCTAGAGAACAAATAGATTAAAGGGGGTGGGTGGCAGTGTAGGTGGGAGATGTAAATACTAAAATTTGATTTATATAGCATTTCGATATTGTATACTTGAAAAATACCTATTAGGTCTCTACCCTTTAGTTTTATACTTTCTTGATGTTGAAAGGATTGCATTTGACTTCTCATTATACTTAATTACTTATCTTATGGTCTAACCTTATAATTTTTGATGACTTAGATATCCTATACATTAAAAATTGTTAAAACCTAATATGTCCTTCACTATAATTTTCACATCTTCAGCTGCTTTCTAGCCTGTTAGACACTTGCATCCCACATAGGGTCATTTTCATCAACATAAGTGTCCAAATTATTATCTATTGTTTTTACATCAAAATTCATCTAATTTTTAAATCTTATGGGTTGGACCATTTGTTTTATTTAACTCTTTCATGAGATATTTTAAAAATGTGTGGTATTACTATAAAAAATACCATTTATTATCATCAAGTCATATTCAAAAATATTACCAAGCACGTATCTAGAAAAAGAACCTTTCAAGTATTCAAAACTTCCATATTCTTCCCTATTTCTATATCAATCTTAGTAGTAGTCATATTACATATCTGAAGCATTCAAAAAATAGCCCATGAGTAATATGTTTTTAAGTTACAGGCTAGATCATTGCATTCTCTTAAATATATCATATTTCACCCTTATGCACACAATCCAACACATAAGATATAACAACATATGTTTGAGGCCTTCTTCAGAGCATTGGATATGTAGGCAATACTCATTGACAAAGGGGTCCTTACGGTAAACTTGACTTCATGAGCCTACTAACCCATTTTTGGCAAGGTACAAAGACCTAAGATGAAGATCTAGGGTTTGATCCATAAATAATCATCTCCAACCTATGTGCTTGAATAAAATATATCAACAAAAATGTGACATAAACCCCAAAAATCTCCAGGTGGTTACTCCATAATATATTGAGTATTCCATATTAGACAAATTCATTTACATCAGGACACACACAATGACACAAATATCCCAATGTTGACATAAGTGTCTAGAGTTCTAGAAACAATATTTTTAGACTCTAATAACTTGATCTTAATCCTATTCCCACCTATTTTCACCTCTGCGTATCTCATATTTTCTTGTACATTTGAATATAATCTAAGTATTATCTCTTCTTAGTGTTCATGCAATTGAATTACTATTTTGAATGTATTTTTTATATTTAACATTAACTCAACATCTAATTTATAATAGTTATTTATATGAGTTTTTAATTAATTGATCTACTTTAAAATATTTATTTATACGTTCATTTCAATGAGTTTTAGGGTATGAAGTTAAAAATTATTCCAAATGTTGAAGAATACTTTCCATTGTAAATGGGATGATCTTGATTAATACGGTTCTCCTTCTTCAGGTAATGTTTTTGGATTGCAACCAACTTCATATTAAAAGTGATTATTAGGAAGACACTATTAAGAGTTGGGATATTATAATTTAACATGATGTCCCTAATGTTGTCATGAATTGATCATGACTTTATGACTAGTTTTTTAAATTATATTATTATGACATTATCTTTATTATAGGTTTTCTATTGTCATATTTAATCTATTATTATGTTGTTACATTATTTATTTATTTTTCATTCAAATTTAGTTAAAAATTCACAATTAAACTATTTTTATTTTTATGTATAGTATTACAATTGAATTTAACATTATAATTATATAATTATACATAATAACAATAATTGTATAATACAACTACATTCTTTTAAAATTAATAATATAATTTTTTTAACTAACCAAAAACTATTATTTCTAAATATAAGTTCAAAATTTAAAGTTAGTCTAAAGTCACACTTTAAGTTAATTCGGTAGACACTTAAATTTAGATTTAATATTTCATTTAAAGTCTCCTTTAAATTAGATCTAGTTATGTTTTTATTGTGACCTTTAATTCAAATCTAGTGTTGCAATTAAAGTTACCTTCAATGATGGATTTAGAGTCATATTTAGTGATGGATTTAAATGCACATTTATTTACATATTTAAATTCGTCAAAAGAATGTTTGAAATATTCACAATGCACTTTATTCACCTCCAAATTTATCACCTACTAACATCACTTGGGTGGATGTTAATAGGTGACATAGGGGTGACTTTAGGGTGAAGTTGTATTTATGTAATTTATAATTGGCATTAGAGAAAGACTAAAGGTGATTGTCCAACTTTAAGAAGGGCTTTAGGGATGAAATTTGGTCTTTGGAATTTTATTGTTTTGTGGCTTAAATGCATTTTGAAAGTGATTTAAACATGTACTTAAATTTTAACTTAGAACAATAAAAATATTGTAGTGAAACCTATAAATCATCTCATGATAGAAAATGATCCAAAATATAGAAAAACATGTCAACATGATCTTGATTTAGACTAACGAGCAAAAAACGCACAAATACCCTAACATAATATATATGTTTTTTCATTACTCCCTTATCAGATTCAGGGACACCATCCTTGAGTGTGTTTTGTTACTCATTGAGACAATAAACATTTGTATTTTTAATCCATTTATTTTTAATGCTTTTGATCTTTGAAAAATGCATTGAAAAGATATGCAACATTTGAAAAAATAATGAAATTGAATTACTCCAATGGATTGGTAATTAAACACGCACATCATATTCTATAAAAGATAAAATTTCAAGGTGAATTCTATGCAATAAATTATGTGGGCATCATGAATAACCAAGGTGATTGTGTTGTAGCCAATACCAGGTCTAAAAAAAGGGCAATGAAGGAAGCTTAGACAGCTACCCAAATGTCCATAACATCTTATTCATCACATGTGAATCAAAAATTTCCAAATTATAGGCCATCGATTGCACCCTTAGCTCCTCGACTTGTGCCTCAAGCTGCAAGTGGCCCCAAAGAAAATTTAAACGGGAGAAACCCTCAGATCAACATGGTAGATCAGATGAAGAAGCTGCACATGAATATCTCTTTATGGGATTCATTAGAAATGCTAGGACAAAAGGACATACTCTAGAAGGAATTGCATGGGCTAAATGAACAAGCTGTCTTAGCAAAGGCTGATAATGTTTTGATCATGAATGCGCTAAGCCCTTCCATGGCAGGCTAAGCAAAGAAGGATGAAAAGGTTCCTCCTTTCTAAGTGTTCGTTTCACGGACAGTTAGTTAAGTGAACCTGTTAAGACCAGCCAGAGTCTTGGGCTGCGATAATTGTCTAAATTAAGAGTCTAAGTTATTGTTTGAGTTAGGGATCTTATTGGCATTTAAGGCATGAGATAGATGAAGGAAGAGTTCCTCCTAGTTCAGGTTGTTGCAAGCTCATAGGGATCTACATTATTGACAGTGGGGAAAGCTTGACCTCAGTAATGCCCAAATTGTATAGCGGATAAGTTGGGACTCATAATACAAGATGAGGAGAATGACCTGGTTATTTCCGCAATTCAATTGCTTATATTTGGTAATCATACTGTGCTCTTTCTGAGGAGCAAGATCCTAACGAGTGGGCACTTTGTTGTTCTAGAGGAGATGACCTTTCCTTAGTCATTGGATGGACAGTCACCTCAGTAGCTAAGACAGATGGATCTAGACACTAGGAGTGGTACAAGGCTTGAATCTAATGCTGCACACGTACCCAAATTTCTTAGTTCCCCATGATGTGGTAGTGGTGGATGTTCCTCCCTACTTTGTTATCTACTTGTCCAGGGATTTCACATCTAAAATAGTTGGGTACTTAGCAACAAATTGGTCTTACATGGTTTTTAAAACTAAATATGGGACTAAGGTCAAGATTGAGTCAGAGCCAATCCATAGAGATCATTTGGAGCCATACTCACTCAAGGTGGTTAATGTCAGCTACACCATCATTTATGAAGAAGAATTCCAAATGGACCAATCTCTACCCTCTTCCCTTGAATAAGTTTTTCACCTGCTCTTAGATGAATGCGAAAATGATAACTTTGAACTTGAACCATACAAGTTCATAGAAGAGGCAGGTCTTATAATTTATTGCATACATGAAGAGGGTACTTTCATACCAAATTTGATGAAAGCAAACCAAGAGAGCTCGGGTTTATGGCAACTCTTCTTCGATGGCTCAAGAAG
Organism: Torreya grandis; assembly: GCA_037957365.1. Lineage (NCBI taxonomy): Eukaryota > Viridiplantae > Streptophyta > Pinopsida > Cupressales > Taxaceae > Torreya > Torreya grandis. The sequence continues at coordinate 1,789,252 of JARHVA010001247.1, read as the reverse complement.
CAAATTGGGAGTTGGTGGTGGAATAGTGCTAATTTCACCCTCAAAGGAGAGATACTTCTCAACTTTTAGATTCCAATTTTCTTGCACTTGCAATGTTGTAAAATATGAGTCTCTCATTCATGGTTTGGAGTGGGTAAGGAAAAGAGGGATTAAAGAACTGCAGGTTTTTGGAGATAGTGAGTTAATCATAAATCATGTGAGAGGCCAAAATTTGACCAAGAATTCCTTGCTTAAGTCTTACAAGCACAAGATGTGGGACTTAGTGGAGAGTTTCCTTGCTTTCAATATTAATTCCTTTCCCAAAGAGAAAAATAAGCATGCAAATAGACTAGTAGCAGTTGGTGCCTAGTTTGACATTCCCAAGGAGATAGGTTGAGATAGCAGTTTGTGCCATTTAAAAGTGGTAATCAGACCCTCCATGCCTGATAAAATCACCAATTGGTAGGTGTTTGATAGTGATTATTAGATAGCACTCTTTTTGCAGGAGGAGGCTGAGTTTACTTCCAAGAATCAAGCCAAACTGCAACAGTAGTACGATGGCCACATTGTTCAACTGAAGAACAACAAAATTACCAAAGGGTTGGTCACTCTTAAAATCATCTTCAATGAGGATGACCAACTAAAAAATTATAAATAAAGCATCACAACCAAGAAAGGAAACTATAAAAAAGTTGAAATATTGAAGAACAGGTTGCTTGCACTTGGGAAAGTATGTACAGATGATGAAAGACATGCTTTCATTTTGTTGTGCTAAGAATTTGCTAACATTTTCACTTGAGAATATGGGGACCTAAAGGGTTTTGATCCAAGCTTGGACCAACACACCATTGACCTGGAGGAAGGTTTCAAACCCATCAAACAAAAACAAAGGCCTATCAATCTGAAGATTGAGCCTCTCATGCAGAAGGAACTCACCAAACTGATTGATTCCAGGATCATATTTTATATCAAACACTCTTCTTGGCTGGCTAATCTAGTTCCTATTAGGAAAAAAAATGGGGAGATTAGAATATGTGTGGATTTTAGAGACCTCAATAGAGTCTCACTAAAAGATCACTATCCTCTCCCAAGTATGGAACATATCCTCCAAATGGTGACAGGTAGTGAATGTTTCTCCCTCCTGGATGGGTATTCAAGGTATAATCAAATTCTAGTGCAAGGCTGTGATCAATACAAGATAGCTTTCACTACCAAGTGGGGAACTTTTTCTCACAGGAAAATGACATTCAGACTGTCCAATGCTAGAACCACCTTTCATTGAGCCGTGGACATGGTTTTCTAGGGCTTGATAAATAAAATTGTACTGGTCTATCTCGATGATGTAACAATGTTCTCTAAGAAGGAAAGCCAACATATAAAATAACTGAGGCAAATCTTTGAGAGGTGTAGAGAGTTTGGTATATCTCTCAACCCAAAAAAATGTGTGTTCGTCATCCATGAAGGTAAACTCCTTGGTCATGTTATTTTAAAAGGGGGTTTGACCATTGATCTAGAAAGAGTCTATGCCATCCTAGCACTGTCCTTGCCTAAGCATAATAAAGGTCTGCAAAGATTCTTTTGAAGAATCAATTTTATTAGGATATTTATTCCAAATTTTGCTGAGATAGTCAAGCCACTGACCTCCATGTTGAAGAAAGATGAGAAGTTTGCATGGATAACAAAAAGGAAGGATAGATTTGAAGGTATCAAGCAACCTATTTCCCAAGATCCTACCTTGATCAATCCTAACTTCTCCAAGGATTTCAACCTTTACACCTTTAGAAATGAAGAGGTAATCTCCACCATGCTTACCTAAGCAAATGATGAAAACCTTGAACAATGTCTTGCATTCTTTAGCCAAGGTCTCGAAGGTTTTGAAATTAGGTACACATATGTTGAAAAATAAGTGCTTGCAATCATATGAAGCCTGAAGAAATTTAGACATATGCTATCAAACAACAAGGTTCATCTCATGGTGCCACATCCCAACATCAAATATTTCTTGATTAGTCGTGATCTAAATGAAATGAGATTAGGATTGATCACCAAGGTAATGGAAAATGATATGGATATCAAAACCACCAAGCTGGTAAGGGGAAAAGTGTTGTGTGAACACCTTGCTATAGACCTTAACTAGTAGAATGAGGGCATTTTTCTACTCTAGGATGAAGCTATAGTAGAGGAACCAATAGTCATGAAGGACTGGGCACAAGACATGACACATTTCCTTCTTAGCAGTGAATTCCCATAGGGCCTTAATAGGACTAAGAGGAGATATTTAAGACTTCAATCTCTCCCTTATGTCCTAATTGATGGTGTGCTATTTAGAAGGGATTTTTTGGGAGTACTCTTGAGATGCATAGACTCAAATTAGGTCGATAGGGTACTTTTTGAGTTTCATGATGGGCCAGCTGGTGGTCACTTTGATCCAAAGCCTACAGCTGCAAGGATTATGAGGGCTGGTTACTTTTGGCCTAATTTATTTAGAGACACCCATGCCTAGGTATGAAAGTGCTAGAAATGTGCCCTCTTTGATGGAAAGTAATGGCTGGTTGCAATGCCTCTATAGCCTATTCAAGTAGAGTAGTTGTTCATGCAATGGGGCCTAGACTTCATAGGAATGATCAACCCTACTTCCAGTGCTAGCCACAAGTGGGTCTTGACTGCTACATACTACTTTACGAGATGGGTAGAAGCTGTTGATTTGAAAGAAGCCAATGAAAGTGCAGTCTTAGACTTTTATGAAGGTTTGGTGACAAAGTTTGGAGTCTCAGTTACCATCATCTCAGATAACGCATTGGCTTTCTTGGGAACCAAAATAAGTGAGTGGGCATTGGGATATGACATCTACCTTAGCACTTCTTCCAACTAATACCCACAAGGAAATGGAATGGATAAGTCCACCAACAAGAATCTGATCAGAATCATCAGAAGGATAATGGAGGAAAATAAGAGAACTTGGCACACCAAGCTAAAAATAGCCCTGTGGACAGATAGGGTTACTCCAAAAAGGGCAGTTGGTAATTCACCATATAGTCTTGTGTATGGAAGGGAAGCTAGACTTCCTATTTCACTTGAATTACTAGCCTTGGATCTTGCTCACTAGCTACAATTGAAATAAAGTGACAGCATGGAGATCAAGCTTTTTGAATTGATGGAGATTTAGGAGGTAAGAGACCAAGCCATGGTTTCTATGACCAGTTGTCAACAACAAATGAAGAAGCATTTTGATAAGAAATCCTCGTCAAAGGGATTTTTAAAAGGTAACATTGTCTTAAAATGGGATGAGGACCAAGCTAAGACTGGAAAACACATGAAGTTTGATGCCTTATAGAGTGGTCCATATATCATCACTCAGTGCAAGCAGCATAATGCTTTCTAACTCTCTAAGTTGGATGGTGAGGAAGGACATATCCCAGTTAATGGGATATATCTTTAGCATTGTCAATGAACCTTCTCTCATTATGTACATATTTTCCCTATTTTTTCCCCTATTTCCCTATGTGATTTTGCGCATGTTCGTAGTTTTTTTTAGCCTTGTGTGTGTTTTGTTTACTGTTTGGGAGTAAAAGCTTCATGTTGGTTCTTTAGTCTCTCAAGGTTATTTTAAACATTTCAAGCTGTATCTTGACTATGTGTCAAACAGATTTGTAAGCCACTAGTTTTCTAAGCATAACAGGGATGCTTCCCCTAAGAATCACCAAATTTGATGACCATTTTTGGTCCTGCAGGTGAAAAATTGATCTCCCTTCCTAACCTGATATCTTGAGTAATCAGTCTTTGATGTATTCACCTTACTGCAATTATGTTTTTTCACTTTGTAATACACCTATTTCTATAAAGAGCCAAGTGACTTGAGCCTTATAGATGTTTCAAGTTGATCCAGAAGCTTATTTTACTTTGAGCAATTAATTTGCACAAACCTTTCAGAAAAGGAATGGGCCTATTTCAAAGGAATACAAGTCTTTCACAAGGCTCTGAAGGACAAGTACCCTTTCAGAGGGCAGGCATGTGACAAATTGGACCATTCAAGCAAGCTTCGAAGGGCAACTTTGGACCCAAAGTGCCCTTGTGGAGGGCAGAGACCACCTTTGAAAAAGATTAAGTCATAGGGCCCAAAGGGGAGTTTTCCTTCGAGAAAATGACAAGGCAAAAGGGAAAAAGGATTTATTCAAACTTTTGTTCAAAGAAAATCCATGTAGAACCAAAGGGTGAATTCCTTCGGACAAAGTGCTTGAAGGAATTCCTTCAGACATTTTATCTGAAGAAATTCATAAAAGAAGAAACCAAGGAAAATTATTTCAAAGATTTTGTCTGAAGGAGTTTATGAGAAAGAATTGAGACTTTGAAGGAAATATTTCCTTCAGGAAACATCCTTGAAGGAATTCCTTCAGACATTTTATTCGAAGGAATTGAGAAGACAAAGAAACCCAAAGGGCAAGTGCCCTTGCAAGGGACTCTCGATTGCCAAAAGGGGACCCTCTCCTCTTTTATGAAAGATCACCTTCACTTCAAGAGGGTTCATTTTGTAAAAAGGTGAAGGAATTACCAAAGGGATGTGGGCCTGAGCACGTCAACTTTATTGTAGTGAACTAGCCATTGGAGTTTCAAATGTTCGGTGACATGCACGTGAATGCCAAATTTAAGGCAACAAAATAACCATTGGTTTTTAAATGGTGATAGGCCTACAAACATCAATTTTATGGTAATGAAATAGTTGTTTGTTTTTGAATAGTGACATGGATGCAAATGTCAATGTCGATTGGATGCATCGGTCATCGAGGAGAAGCCAAAGTACCAATGTCTTCAGACAAGCGACCAAAAGATTTCTTTCAGGCATTTTACCCAAAATAACTCATGAAAAATGGCTGAAAGAGCTCATGAGTGTAGGCCCAAAGGAATTCAAAGGGGATTAGAGACTTGAGGATAAACAAAGTGACCCACCGAGAAAGGAGCCCAAAGAGTTAGGAAAAGATAAAAGCCAAGTGCAAGTGTGGATAGAACAGTCCAAGTGGCAAAAAAAGCATCATCATAAGGAGTTATTGATGCAAATGAAATAGTCTCCACCAAGTGGTCATCAATGGGAGCGTGGGCATTTAATAGAGTGGCTCATTTTTTTTATTTTCCATTAATGAGCAAACAGTCATGTAAACTTCACTGAGAAGTGACGTTGTCATTCAAACAGACAAAGAAACCCATGCTTTTATAAGAACATTTAATATGGTTTAGGATGAAAATTCAATACCTACGACAAGCAACAACATGGTTATTTTAGGCCATTTATAGAAGGATGACACTAGCATGAGCAAATTCTTCTTTCCTAGGTGTTCAACACAGCATGGGCCACTTGTTTTGGAAGGCACCAAAAGTCTTTCTCTTCATGATATATATTGTAACCTCTCAATTGAGAAATAGATCTCTCACTTGTGTAAGGTGAAGCCCTACCGAATTTTACCTTTGAATCAATAATAATGCATTTTACCTCTTTCTAGCTAGTTATACTTCTCAATATCTCTGTGTATCAACTCTGTGTTTAGTCATTTCACCTTGATGCTTTCATAGGTTGACACCAATGTATCTAGTATAGCCAAGACCATTTTTTGCAGGTTAACAAGAAGTGTCCAAGTTGGAGCATAGAGACAAAAGATCAGTTATCTGATAGTGTGCTTCTGCAGCACTTGTGGTAAGTCCTTTTTCTTTGTGTCTTTATTAAGGCCCTTGTTGAAGTGTCCTACAGTCTGGTCTTTTGTTTATATGAAGTGTCTATTCACCCTCTTGGTTTGAAGTGTTGATATAGCTGAGTAGATTAAAAAAAATCATTTGGTGCATTACCGTTTAGATAGGTTCATCTTTGGTTATATCCTTCTCCATTTTCACCCCCCCCCCCCCATTATTAACAATAATAGTCAAAGACCTCAAAGATGCATCAAAGGGAGCTATGCCCTATCTAGAGATTTTTTCCTCAGTTTTGCCATACCCACAACAAGAGGAAAGTCTCCATTGTGCCACATGGAAGAGAGAAGCTGAGCCTTCTTTCAAGGGTGCAATCCACAATGTCAACAAATCCCTGAATTTCTCTCAATGTGTAATAATTTCTTCCCTATTTATTTATTTCAATTCACTAGTTTTTCTTTAACTATTGTAAGACCATGATTTTGTTGGTTCAATGATTGGTGTTATCTCCAAGAAAGAAGGTGTTGTACATATGCATGAATGAAAGACAATAGGTTGTCTTTAGTAAATACACTATGTAGTACCTTTTTGAAGGTTTGTTTGCCAATAGATAAACTAAAAAATATTTGGCTATAGACTATTAGAGGCAGATTTTGCAAAATGTGGCATGTTTCTTATGTACCTATGTTGCAGTCAACAATAATTTTTGAGAACTTGCTATATGCGTTCATTAATGGACTCTCTATTATAATTATAGATGATATTCTAGTTAGCATATGGTGGTAGATTTCATATTTGTTTCTAGCCTTTTCTTCATACTTTACTATATATTTGAGTACAATATGGTGGCAAACAACTGGTTGGCAATCTACATTTTCATGCCATATTGAGATAATGCATGGGTTGTGGATGTTGACTCTATCGTCATTGCCTATTGGGAGTTAAGTTATGAGCCCTTCATTATTGATAAGCATGGTTGAGGTTGGTTGTATTTGTCATGGGGATTTGTATTTGCATTAGAAAGTGGCTCCTTTTTTGCATAGACATGTTGATTCATTGTATTTGGTGTGGTGCTACACCTAATTTAAAAGTTCATCATAATCCTGATAAAGATTGACACCAAATATTTGATTGGTGGTGAGTAAGCATGGATCATCAAGATTAGAATGATGTATCTTTGGAAATTGTACATTAATAATTTATGAACTACCATGTGATTGCGTGTAGGCTGAGTTACTGAGTAATACATCAGAATGATACTAATTATTTTTATTGTCAAAATCTTGATGGCCAAGCATTCCAATGTCATCTATTTCATTGTTCTGTGATGACTGCATTCATTATAGAATTTATCACTCATTCATTTCCATATCAAGATGTATATATTCTTCCTTGTCAATGAAGTTATTGGTGGAATTGACATTATTGTCTTCTTCTACACATGATCACTCATTATGCCATAGATTGTAAGACTCAAATTTCTCTCGGTGTATAACAATGTCATCACTATTTAAGCTAATGTGCACATTAAAATTATGGAATGGTTTTTAAAGTAAGAGATCGACCCAATAAAATAGCTCAAATGAAGGGGAATCATAAGAGGGTTTTGAAGAAAATTGAGGAAATATTCAAAGAATTGCTTGAGTATTTCTTTATCTCCATTCAAGTTATTTTTTCTTCAAATGTTGTAAGAACAAGATCCTATTACTTCAATGAGATGTATTGTCTCCAAACAATAAGGGTGATGTACATATGCATGAATGAAAGATGACAAGTTGTCTTTAATATATATGGTATGTGGGATCTTTTTGAAGGTTTATTTGAAAAAAATAAACTAACAAATGTTTGACTACAAGCTATCAGAGGCAAATTTTTTATCATGTGGCAAGTTTTCTGTGTACTTACGTAGCATTCAATAATAGTTTCTAAGAAGAACTTATTGTATGAGGTCATTGATGGGTTCTTTATTGCTTATAGAATATTATAGTTAGCACATGGTGCTAGCTTTTCTATTTATTCTTAGCTTTTACTACATACTTTGGTATATATTTGAGTACATCATGGTGATGAATAAGCGGTTGGAAATTTAGATTTGTATGCCATATTACAAGCATGATTACGTTGTGGATATTGACTATGTCATCATTTTATGTTGGGAGGTAAGTTTTGGGCCCTTCATTTTTGATAAACATGGTTGAGGTTGTTTTTAGTGGCCATGGGGATTTGTATCTGCATTATAAAGTGTCTCCTTTTTTACGTAGACATGTTGATTCACTGCATTTGGTGTGGTACTACACTCCTCATAATGTTTATTAGAATTGACACCAAAAATTTGATTTTCTATGAACAAGCATAGATCATCAAGAACATAATAATGTATTATATCATGGATTGTATCAATGTTACATGGATTCCATACTATTACATGTTGATCAAAGAATATCCTTGTAGTGTCAACCTAAATTGTATCTTCCCAATTTAATGTATCCATGTTAGGTGCATTTTCTAACCATAGAAACCAATAGATATATTAAAGATATTTTTATTTATGAGTTTATGGATGATTGAACCTCAAGTATAACCTAACATTAATCCTCATGTCTATAACCACGCATTGAATAGCCTCAAATAGAGATTGAAAAATTATATATATATATATATATATACATATATATATATATATATATATATATATATATATATATATATATATATATATATATATATATATATATATATATATATATATATATATATATATATATATGTATATATATATATGTATATATATATATATATATATATATATATATATATATATATATATATATATATATATATATAAAATTCATTATAATTTTTATATTAAATTTAACATAACTAAATTTATTTTAATATTTATATATTAATTATAATTTATTTTTTATGTTACTTATGCCAAGATTTTGGTAAATATAGACACCTCCAAAGACCTGCTTGAAAAAAATGTCTTGCAAGTGGGTGATCGCCCTTGGGTTTAATCCCTCGACTATGAAGGACCTCTTTTTCACTATCGCAACTGCTTCAATATGGGACACCCGACCAAAAACTGTAACACCCTTATAAGAAAAAAAGATTCTTCATGGTGGAAGGACTCTCTTCCCACCCATCTTAAAATTATCATTAATCATGAATGTGAGGATTCAACATCATCTTTGAAAGGTCCAGAATCCCTTGTGTAGAATAAGGTATTGTACTCCCCTTTCTGGAATGAGGGTAACTTGATGGTAGATTCAAGGAAGACCTTCGATGTGGATCCATAAACTTATGAACTAAATACCTCAATGGAAGTGAATCTAAAATGGGATATCTTCAAGGCAAAACAAATTTGAAGATACATCACTAAAGGTCAAATCTCAACCCCTTAAACCAGTCGACAATATAATTTTGATTCAACCATAAGTTGAGGAAGACATGAGAGAATGGACCACAATTCAAAAAAAAAAAAAAAAAAAATCAAAAGAGATAGGGTTCATTGCTCAAGTATCTTTATAAAACAAATTTATTCATGCCTACAACTTCCATTATAAACATTTTTTAAAGCTATTTGGTTTACAAAAATCTATCCATTTGCTCTACTTGTGTTCATGGTTATTTAAGTAAAGTATTTTGTTAACTTTATTATAGGTATTTTTAAATAATAATAAATAAAAATGATTTAACGAAACTTATTAGTAGTTATGTGTAGTTGAAACATTAATTTTGAAGAATTATCTATCTTTTTCAAATTATTATGATAAAAAAACAAACATAAAAATTGAACAATAATTTAAAGAAGTCTACAATAAAAAAATTAGGTTTTGATGATCATTTTTTAATGAGTTATTGAAGTTTTATACTTTTTCAAAAAACAAGTGTGGGTTGTTATTTAGCTCTTTAGATTTGATGCTAATCTAAGTCTAAAATTATTTGATCAAAGTTAATTCAAATGTAAAAATCCATTTCATATTGTCAAGCCTTTGTATGGTGAGATTGCACACTAGGAGTTGAGGAATTGGTTCCAAATATTTTGGAAAATCTTATTAAAAAAAGAAATTGGGTAAAAAATATTAATAATTGATTATTTTATTTTAGGGTTTTATTTGACAAATCATAAAGTGATCCAACTTGAGTATTGTGTACGAACAATATAGTTTGATATGGCAATTAAAGGAGATATGGACAACATCAATTACCTATTGGATGAGTTTTAGAAGGAACTAAATCAAATGTTGAATATGTAATTTATTGTACCAAATCAATTGCAATTCATTAATTATAAGACCATTTGTATAGATCTTCTAGTCAACCCATTGTAAACCCTAATACAACTCAACCTTTACCTTCAATTATTTCTTAAACATTAGTGATATTAAAAACTCATTGAGAATTGGTTATATCTGTTTAGATTCAAACAAAGGAATTTACTTATTAATAATTAAAAAATTTAGAGAAATAATCATGCCATGTTTTTTAGAGTATATAGTTTCATATTCATGTAGTATACAGTGTAAATATTGCTAACTACAAGGAGAAATCAAAATGAGTAAATTAAAATAATAGAAATATATAGTAATGACTTAAAACGCTTATAAGAAAAAAAATTCGCAAGAGATCTTTTGAACATTGTATACATAACCTCGTCTCGACGTAATAAAAAACTTCTCCATTATTATGTATGCATTCCACAAACCAACTCCTCTTTATCAATGATTATATTATATCTACTCAAATCAAAACTTGATCAAGCCTTTTAACATATGATATTTTTAACATTCATTTCATTGAGTTTTAAGGGATGAAGTTAAAAATCATTTCACATTATATATCTTAACCAACTTTGGGGAGTCATGAATTTATATAATATATAATAAATTTAAGATAAATATCTTGAAATGATTATATTTCAATATTTTTAAAATAAATATATTTAAGATATATTTAATAATTAATTAATTAGAACTTATTAATTAATTAAATAAAAATTAAATAGTCAAACACCCAAATAATTAATTGGTGAGTTTATAAAGAAATGAACCCTAAGAATTCATTTGTGAGTTTATGGACGATTGAACCTCAAGTACAACTTAACATTAATCCTCATCTTTATAACCACACTTTGAATAATCTTTAATAGAGATTGACAATTAAAAAATAATAATAATTCATTATAATTTTTATATTAAATTTAATTAAAATTATTTTAATATTTATATATTAATAGTAATTTAATATTTATACTATTTATGTCAAGATTTTGGTAAATATAGACACTTCCAAGTAGGTGACCGCCTCTGATCCCAATCCGTTGACTCGACTATGAAGGACTTCTTTTTCAATGCCATAATTGCTTCAATCATTTCCTCTCCCAACTAAAATTAAATGGAAACACAGACAAGAGACTTTTCAGTCCATGGGAATGACTCTTCAAATTTCAGCTGGAATAGACATGTTCACTAATTAAACAATGCCATCTTATATTTTAAAAATGTGAACAAGAGTTTTTTTCCATGCAATTTCAAATAGTAAGTGCAATATTCCACACTCCATGGGAACGATTCTTCAGATTTCCACTCTATCTCCAATTGGTGATTAACCTTGGCCGACTCCTATTCAAGTTTTATTCTCATAGTGCACTCATTGAAATATAGAGCAACCACTTTTGAATGCTTCTTTTGGAGTTGTCTGACATTAGATTCAACTAAGGCATTCTGCTTGGTTACCTCATGTGCAAACTTTAGGAGTGTCGTGCTTCCCTGTGTCCTAGTACACATTTGGGGATCTACCCAAATTATATCTAAAAGTTCTATCTCTCCTGTTTATAAAATCAAGCTCTCTGATTGTAGGTCATAATTACGTTCTTCATTATAAACATCATGGTAAAATGAAAATTCTCACCAAGTCTACTTGGTCAAGTTTTCTGATGCAAAATGTGAGAAGATAAATAAATTCTTTTCTAACACTCCCTTCTAGTATTAGGCACGTAGGGTCATGGTTGATTCAGTATTTTATAGCCTCTGATGGATGTATTCATCAATTGGCTCTTTCCCCTTAGAGGGAACTCGCTCTAGTATCTCAACATCTGTATCTTCACTGTGGTGGCTGGCTCCAAAGCCATGTTTGAACCATCCCTATCTTCACCAATGAGATATTCAGTTTCCACTTTTACCTCCTCAAGAGTGGTTTCTTCATGTTGCACTGGTGAAAGTATCTTCTCATGTTCCAGGGTAACTTGTTCTTCTTATTCTAATTCAATAGTCTCTTTTTCTGGTGTTTCCTCTAGGATTTCTATATTTTATTCTAAGTCACCATCCTTAGGCATTGAAGTTTTGTGTTTCAAAGAAACATATTGCATTGCTATTTCTAGGCCTTCATGTCGACCTACTGGGAGAGTTTCCTTGGGTGGTCTAGGGGAAATCCTTTGTTTCTTTGTTTACTCTAGTTGAGCATTGGTACTGGCATCATGCCCTTATATCTTCTGCTTCTTCTACTTCCTATCTCTGGTGGGGGTAGGATTGTTTCCTTCACATGGTTTGCACTCTGTGATGTTTTATTTGTCATTTTCAACATATAAAATAAAGAATGAATGGAATTATTGACCAAAATATGATGAGCCTTTATGTTAGTATTATCTGACTCGAGCCTTTCCATATATGCCTTTTTCCCTAGGTAAATGTATAATTGGTGGAGAATGGGAGTCTTTGCATCAATTTTCTCATCAACAATGTTAATTAGGTACATGCCATAGATCTTATTGATGGTGCTCATGAGGTATATAGCGGTGAAAACATATGGCAATTTAAACCATCTAGATAATTTTCCTGAGGGAACCGTCAAGCTGCATGTTAGAGAGTAGTGTTACTTGACCACAAACTTGGGTTAGTCTTCAAGCTATCCAGGCAAGTCCTTGGGGATGCGCCACTTTTTCCCAAAGGCTTACTTCATACTGTCATAACACCCCTTCATTTTAACCTTATGGGAGGGAATTATTGCACCAAGCCAGGTGAATTCTTTAAATCACTCCGTAGGGGAATTTTGCTCAGGAGGGTAAGCCCATTTCAATTCTCTAATTGTGTACTCATGTACACCAATCTCATCAAAAACTAGTAACAAAAGGATAGCACCCCATGCAAAATTTTGGTTCGATAGGTGGTGGGATTTTTTTTTCGTCTGTAATAATCTTATCAGCTAAGTATTACACCCAATTATACTTCACTTCAAGAGCAACTTGATGGCTGACATATAATGTGTGAAGTCCAGCGCTTTTCGTCTATCCATGCCTTCAACCTTGGTCATTATTGTATGAACATTTTGGAATGATTCTGAAGATTATGCATTGTATAAAATAATGGTTCTTATAAATTTAAATTCACAACAAAACATTAAATCAGTATGTTTGGCAAAGCACTTAAAAATTAATAAAAAATATTATTTTATTTATTTTTGAAGTTTTATATGTACACCTTTAATTAATTATAATTTAATTTGTATAATTATTGATTTGACTTATATAAAATTATACCAATATAATTATTGGAGTTTACATATTTTCTTTATGATTGTGTGTGTGTGTATTACAATTATTTTTATTAAATATTTTATATTTGTATCTATATGATAGTGATCATTCAATAATATATCTGTAAATTTTTAATAATTAATAAATACTTAAAATTTAATATTAATTAATTATCACAAAATAATTTCAACTTTAAATTTGACATATATTTTAACTATCATGATAAATTTACCACTTCTTAATTTTTTTATAAAAGAACCTTTTACAGTTATTATGCTTACATGACATCTCTTTAAAAACATAAATTATAAATCAATTATATGGCCAGCATCAAAAATGGTTTGAATTTGTGATTTTATCACTTGTGAGGTTTGAATTTTTAATTTAAAAAAAATATATTTTCTTCATTATTAAATTAATTTAAAAAATACATGTTCATCACTATTAAACTGAAAAATACTTAATATCTATATAGAATTAAAAATAAAAAATTACACTTGAAAGTATATTGAAGTATAAAATAAAAAACATAAAAAATATATATATATATATATATTTTCATATATCTAAATTACACGAGACTATCTAAATATTTATTTATAAAAAATTAATAATATATTAATATTTATAATTAAATTTTAATGATAACATAATATTTCTTAAAATATAATATAAATTATTCACTAAGTTAAATTATGACATGATTTTAATAGAGATAACTTTGAAAGTTAACAACGTTTCTTGAATGGTGTTGAACGCATACTGTTTTAATACACAAATTCTCTGACCTCTTTCCCACTGATTATTTTGAGGCATGATTTGCTGGTATCCATCCTCATGATTCTTTCCATTTTATAGAGGCATGATTTCCTAAGTTCCTTTCCATTTAGAGTTCACTAAGATAATTTTTAGCCAAAGGCTTGGAAGTGTGCATTTATAGCCAAGACCGAGAGTTTTAGGAAAAATCAATAAATTTCAACTTCAATTGTCAAATGCGTTATGGATTTTAAAATAAAAATTTGAAAAATTATTACCGTTATGACGAGTATGTTGTCCTCTTTCTAAATGTATGTTTTTTTATAATTTTTGAGGTATTTTAAGGGTTCAAATTATATTTATTTATAACAACACCATTTTAGGCCACTACATGCCACACCCATACACGCCTATTCATGTTTGTCTAATTTGTTTTTCGTTGATCCAAGTGCAAAACAAATTATATGGTAACAAACTAAGCCTAATTCTACAAACATTAAAAAATAACCAATTTTTCTTTTTCTTTGAGGTAGTTAGGGTGGGCCGCATGACTGGCTATCCATTTTTTTTTTAGTTTTTAGGATCTACTTAATATATATAAAAAAAAATTGTAACACATTAGAATATCTTATATAAATATTCACCAAAGGGTTTATAACAATATTTAATGATACTCAAAAATGGTGGGTCATACAGCCATCTATCTACTATGTTTTCTTAAAAAAATAAGAGGTCCTCTTCAAATTTTAGATGTTTGACCTATTTATACTTAACCATTTTAAGAAAAAAAATAGTTTTTTGGAAACTAGACTTGAAATGCTACAATTCATATTTTCATACCATCTTGAAATTTTGAATGTAGGCATCTTTAATTATCTGCAGAAGTTCACATTTATGAAATTTCAAAAAAATCATGTTCATGGATAGGCGCTTTTTTGTCCCTCAAATGTGTGCACTTACCCCTATCTAACTTGAAGAAGGGCTTTAGGGATGCAATTTGGTCTTCGAAATTTGCTTGTTTTTTGACTTAAATGCATCTTGAAAGTGATTTAAATGTGTACTAATATTTAACTTAGAAGAGTCAAAATATTGTAGTGAAACTTGTAAATCATCTCACAATAGAAAATTACCCAAAATATCAAAAAACATGTCAATATGATCTTAATTTGGACTAATAAGCAACATAAACACAAAACCTTAAAAGAATATATAGATTTTCATTACTCCCTTATCAGAGTCAGGGACACCATCCTCGAGTGTGTTTTGTTACTCATTGAGACAATGAACATTTGTATTTTGAATCCATTTGTTTGTAATGCTTTTAATCTCTGAAAAATGCAGCAAAAAGATATATATATATATATATATATATATATATATATATATATATTCCAGAGGATTGGTAATTAAAC
The DNA here is from genome assembly GCA_037957365.1 of Torreya grandis. Lineage (NCBI taxonomy): Eukaryota > Viridiplantae > Streptophyta > Pinopsida > Cupressales > Taxaceae > Torreya > Torreya grandis. The sequence continues at coordinate 1,773,895 of JARHVA010001247.1, read as the reverse complement.
ATGCACATCATATTCTATAAAAGATAAAATTTCAGTGTGTAAGTGAATTGACTGTGGCACAAAGTGTCATTGAAAAATTTATGTTAGATAAAACCAGGGTTCCAATTCTTCAAATGACACATTGATACATCAATAAAAAATTGTATATACTAGTAGTTGTCCCAAAGGTGCAAGTTACATCGGAAGGGATGGCTTTTACATTATTCACTTTGAAGAAATGATTAGATCATAATGGTAATAGAGGCACTTACAATCAAAAATGTCATTTGCCCTTGTTCTTTACTTTATCTCAGGGCCTTTTTATGCCTTTTTGGTCTAGGTTTGACAGTTTGACATGCCGTAAAATTAAGGTATTGAGTATGCTTATTTTTGAAGGACAAATGAATGTGTATAGAATAGCTAATGTAACCATTGTATATTATCTCTACGTTATAAAGTTGTGAATTTTTGTTATGCTCTGCTTAGAGATGTTTGTTCAAGTTGGTAATAATACTTTATATTCAAACTCAAATCTTGCAAATTGTAGTGCAAACAATGCCAATGACTATAGTTTACAAACCCTACTTATATTTGGTTCAATTCAACCCCTCATACTCATTATGCACCCACAAGTTGGCTTGGGGTTTTAGTGGGTTTTTACCATTTTGCTGATTGACCTTGCCCAAGCTCTTTAATTGATGCTAGAAATGTTGAGGTCGTTGGGTTGGCCAATGAGTTGAAGCTCATCATGCATAGTGAACACTTATTAGGTCCTTAATTTTTGTATACATTTGGAAAATTGTCACTATAGGTCTACATTGGGCTTGTAGGACATTACACATCGTTGTTGATGTAGTTTGGCGCTGTAGCTCTTGTTTCTCAAAATATGTGTAGCGTCATTATTGATTGATTGGAGGGACTCCAGTTGAAATGAATTTTAAAACATAGAATTAATAGGTTACTGCATTCAAATAAAACCAAACATGAAGTAATAAGAGTCCATTAAAAATTTGAAGTATTAATATTAAAATGCATATTTCAAGAGCCCAATATACAAAAGGAAGATAACTATATCTTGAGAAAACGATATATATATATATTTCAATTATTTTTGTTAGTTTTTTTTAATTTATATCATTATAATAATAATCATTCAATAATATATCTATAAATTTTTAATAATTAATAAACACCTAAAATTTAATATTATCTAATTATTATAAAACAATTTCAACTCTAACATAAATTTAACTATCATAGTAAAACTTGCTGTTCTTAAAATTTTTATAACAAAACCTTTGCCGTTACTGTGCTTACATAACATCCATTTAAATACATAAATAGTAAATCCATGAAATGAGACCATTTGTTGGACATCATTTTTTCACTCTCAAAATATGGTCACCATCAAATATATTGAAGTATAAAACATAAAATAAGATAGTAGAATTTTCATATATCTAAATTACAGAAGATTATCCGAATATTCAGGAAATCTTTATTTATAGGAGTTTAATAATATATTAATATTTATAATTAATTTTTAATAGTAACATAATATTTCTTAAAATATAATATAAATTATTCACTAAAATAAATTATGACCTGATTTTAATAGAGATAACTTTAAATGCTGTTGTCCTCCCCAATCCCAATACCTATTTATTCGGCTCTTTCTCAATCCCCAAGCTCTTTGTTTTCCTTTTCAATCTTAATACCCATTTGTTCGATTCTTTCCCAATTCCCATGATTCTTTTGAACCACCATTTCTTCGACCTCTTTGCTATCCTCCCCAATCCTGATTTTCATTTGTTCAGTTCTTTCCCATTGATTATTTCGAAACATGATTTGCTGGTATCCATCTTCATAATTCTTTTGATCCACCATTTTATCGGCTCCTTCGCTCTCTACATTCTGTAGAGGCATGATTTCCTGAGCTCCTTTCCATTTAGAGTTCACTAGGATAATTTTTTCCTTCGTTTTTCTGCTTCCTTTTCCTGATCCAGAAATCCCATATCCTCCTCCCTCTATTTCTCCTTGAGTGTCGAAATCTCTTTCTATAACTTTAAAAATTTCTCCCCCCTCTGTTTCTATCTTCTTAAGCTTGCCATTGTCATGAAATTTAACAATGGCTAAAAATGGCAGTAGTAAATGAGAAAATCCACCCATTGCTCCACTATAGAATTCTTTACAACAAGAGAGGTGACTTGTAAATGGGTGTTCAAAGTTAAATGGAAACGCAGACAAGAGACTTTTCAGTCCATGGGAATGACTCTTCAAATTTCAGCTGGAATAGACATGTTCATTAATTATACAATGCTATCTTATATTTTAAGAATGTGAACAAGAGTTTTTTTCCATGCAATTTCAAAGTGTAAGTGCATTATTCCACACTCCATGGGAACGATTCTTCAGATTTCCGATGGAATGGACATGCTTTCATTAATTAAACAATGCCAGGTTATATTTTAAATGGTTCAGAATAAATAAATGTGAATCCGTGGATATGCAGTTATTGGCCCCAAGAAAAATAGATAGGAAGTTTCATGGTGACCATAACTTTAAAAAAATAAATCTATTGTTCTTGCCTAAAACTTCCATTAAGGTTTTTTTTTCCTAAATTCACTTTACATGCCACGATTTAATGAATTTTACATGATTTCATTATATTTTCTGAAAGCTATCAAAAATCAAGTGTGGGGTTGTTCTTTACCACTAATTATATAATACAATAATATTATTTTATAATTAATAATATTAAATAATTTTAATTAATTAAAAATTATTATTTTTAAATATAAGTTCAAAATTTAAAATAGTTTAAAGTCACATTTCAAGTCACTTTGATATGGTACTTAAATTTAGACTTAATATTTGATTTAAAGTCTCTTTTAAGTCAAACTTAGTTATGTTTTTATGGTGACATTCAAATCGAACCTACTATTCCACTTAAAGTCACCTTCAATGATGGATTTAAAGTCATATTTAGTGATGGATTTAAATTTACATTTATTGACATATTTAAATTCGTCAAAACATTGTTAAAAATATTCACAATGGTGATGTTGGTAACATCTCCCTTCAGTCACCTCCAAAGTCATCACCTACTAACATCACCTAGATGACGTTAATAGGTGACTTTAGGGTGATGTTGTATTTATGTAATTTAAAGTCAACATAAGAGAAAGACTAAAGGTGAATATCCAAATTTAAGAAGAGCTTTAGGGATGAAATTTGGTCTTTGGATTTTTCTTTTTTTGTGACTTAAATTCGTCTCGAAAGTGATTTAAAGGTGTACTTATATTTAACTTAGAACAGTTAAAATATTGTACTGAAATTTGTAAACTATCTCATGATAGAAAATAACCCAAAATATTGAAAAACATGTCAACGTGATCCTAATTTAGACTAATAAACAACAAACACACAAATACCCTTAAATAATATATAGATTTTCATTACTCCCTTATCAGATTCAAGGATACCATCCTTGAGCGTGTTTTGTTACTCATTGAGACAATGAACATTTGTATTTTGAATCCATTTGTTTTTAATGCTTTTAATCTCTGAAAAATGCATTGAAAAGATATGCGACACTTTTTATTTAAATTTGAAATTCAATTACTTCGATGGATTGGTAATTAAACATGCACATCATATTCTATAAAAGATAAAATTTCTACATGTAAGTGAATTGACTGCAGCACAAAGTGTCACTGAAAAAATTATGCTAGACAAAACCAGGGTTCCTATTCTTCAAGGAACACATCATTACATCATTTAAAATTTGTATATACTAGCGGTTGCCTCAAAGGTGTAAGTTACAACGGAAGGAATCACTTTCAACATTACTCACCACGAATAAATGTCTATATCGCAATAGTAATAGGCACTTACAATCAAAACTATAATTTGTCCCTATTCTTTGCTTTATTCCATGCCCTTTCTACACCTTTTTGGTTTGGCTTCAACAGTTTGACATGCCGTAAAATTAAGGTACCAAGTATGCTTATGTTTGAAGGAGAAATGAATACATGTACAAAATAACTAATGTAACCATTGTATATCATATATACATTATAAAGTTATAAATTATTGTTATGCTCTACTTGGAGATGTTTGTTGAGGGTGGGTAAGAGTAATTTGTACTCAAACTCAAATCTTGCAAATCATAGTGCAAACAATGATAGAAACTATAGTTTAAAAACCGTACCTTCATGTGATTCAATTCAACCCCTTGTACTCATTATGCACCAACGTGTTGGCTTGGGGCTTTGGTGGTTCTTTATTGCTTTGTTGATTGAACCCACCTAAGCTCTTTGGTTCAATGTTAAAAGCATTGAGGTCGTTGGGTTGGTTGACAAGTTGAAGCTCACTATGTATAATGGGCACTTGTTATGTCCATATTTGTTTTATATGTTTGGCAAATTGTCACTATGGGTCTACATCGGGCTTGTAGGACGTTGGACATCGTTTTTGGTGTAGCCCAAGACTATAGTTCTAGTCTCTTAAAATATGTGTATCATCACTATTGATTGGAGGGACTCGAGTTGAAAGGAATTTTAAAACAAATAATTAATAGGTTATTGCATTCAACTGAAATCAAATATGAAGTAATAGGACTCCATTAAGATTTTAAAGTATTACTATTAAGACACGTATTTCAAGAGCCCAATATACAAAAGAAAGGTAACTATATCATGAGAAAATGATTTGCATATGTAGACACTACATTTTAGTAAATCATATATATATTACAATTATTATTTTTAGGGAAAAAGTATAGAACATTATATTACATTTACAACTGTTGTAAATGTTGTGGAAGAGGCAATTCTCTCAATCTTCTTTCTTTTGATTTCTAGACATTTACATATTGACTATTTTTCATTATCGTAAAGCGTTCAAATATAAAATCATGGGATGTGTGTGTGTGTGTGTGTCGTTGAGTGAGCGTACTCTTGATATAACAATGCAAGTGAACCGTTGATGATCAATGTTACCAATGTCAAATGTTGCTTTATCAAATATCATTCTCTGTATTTTATGTATGATAGGCATTTATCAATGATTACCTCATCTAATAGAAGAAATTGAAAAATGTGACGGATTGGAACTATCCCATAAAAAACCAAAGTATTATTTGAATGCAACAATTACATATACATAAATAATGAAGGTGGATTTGAAATGGGTGTTCAAAGTCCTTATATAACTATGGCTTATAATAGTCATATCCTCTCCAAACTAAAATTAAATGGAAACGCAGACAAGAGACTTTTCAGTCCATGGGAATGACTATTCAAATTTCAGCTGGAATAGACATGTTCATTAATTAAACAATGTCATCTTATATTTTCAAAATGTGAACAAGAGTTTTTTTCCATGCAATTTCAAATTGTAAGTGCATTATTCCACACTCCCTGGGAACGGTTCATTAATTAAACAATGCCAGGTTATATTGTAATTGGTCCACCACGTTGTAGTTCAGACTAAATAAATGTGAGTCTGTGGATATGCAGTTATTGGCCCCAAGAAAAATAGATAGGAAATTTCATGGTGACCATAACTTTAAAAAACAAATCTATCGTTCTTTCCTATTCTTTCCTAAAACTTTCATTAAGATTTTTTCCTTAATTCACTCTACATGTCACGATTTAAAGAATTTTATATGATTTCATTACATTTTTTTAAAGTTAATCAAAATCAAATCTCTTTGGATTTGAGATCGATCTAAGCTTAAAACTGTTTGATCAAAATTAATTTAGAGGTAAAAATTGATTTCGTATTGTCAAACCTTTGTATAATAGGATTACACTAGGAGTAAAAAAAATGGTTTTCAAATACACTTAAAAAGTTTATTAAAAAAAAGGAGATTAAGTAAAAACCTTTGATAATTGATTATTTTGTTTTAGAGTTTTATTTGACATAACACAAAATGAGTCAACTTAAATATTGTGTGCAAAACATATAATTTTTTATGGAAATTGAAGGACATATGGACAAAATCAATCATCTATTGGATGAGTTTGGGAAGGGATTAAATCAAATGTTGAATATGCAATTAATTGTACCAAATCAACCGTAATTCACTATTTTTGAGACAATTCTTGTAGATTTTCTAGTGAACCCATTGCTAGCCCTAATATTGTTTCCTAAATATTAGTGATAATGAGAAGTCATTGAGAACTGGTTATATCTGATAAATGAACTTAATGATAAATAATTAAAATTTTTAGAGAAATAATCATGCCATGTTTTCCAGAATATATACGTTAAGATTCAGATTCATGTAATATATAATGTAAGTATTCTTAATTACAAAGAGACATCAAAATATATAAAAATGCCTTATAAAGTTTATAAGAAAAAAAAAATTTGCAAGCGGTCTTTCAAATATTGTATATGACCTCGCCCCCACTAAAAAAAAAACTTCTCAATTATTATATATGCATTTGGCAAATCAGCTCCTTTTTATCAATGATTATATTGCATCTACTCAAATCAAAACTTAATCAAACCTTTTAACATATGATACTTTTAACGTTCATTTCATTGAGTTTTAGGGGATGAAGTTAAAAATCATTCCAAATGTTGAAGAATACTTCCCATTATAAATGGGATGATCTTGATTAATACAGTTCTCCTTCTTCAGGTAATATTTTTGGATTGCAACCAACTTCAATCTATATATCTTAACTCAAAATAAATTTAGGGAATGGGGGTGTTAACACTGAAGATGATTGAAAATGTGTGAATGAGAGTGATTATTAGGAAGACACTATTAAGGGGAGGGATATTATTAGGAAGACACAACCACCAAATTCTCTATTATTATGATGAGGAAAAGCCTCACACAATCAACTATTTATATTACTTAGCACTTTGGGCCTATAAAGATCATTTCATTTATGAGCACATATTCAATGTATCTCATTTATTCTTGAAAAAATGTTAATGCATGCTCATCAAGTGCTTTCATTTCAAAAATAGGTATGTGGAGGGATAAATGTATTATCGATGCATTTATGTTAAATGTTACAACACCAGTTCGAACGAGGAAAAGGAGTGGGGTCTTGCCTTTGGCTACAAATGCATCCAAGGAATGTTTGATGTTGTTTATCAAGTAATATTTACTTGTACCTATTGTTCTTTATATTATCATTATGAACGAGGTTACTTGTGGTGTTTTTTGGGAATGCTTCTCAATTATGATGAATGTTTATTATTAGTTACCTGATAGTTGATTCATGTTTGGAGACCCCTTATCCAACGGAAGCACAATTGATTACTTATATATGAGCAATTGAACACGGAATTATACTAGAATGATTAAGAAACTAGAAACATGAGACAACAAAGAATTTGAGAGACAATACACACACTTGTATTAGATAATACTAGAAGAAAATACAATAAGGAAGATGCCACTTCTTCCTCCACCTCAAAGGCTTGCCACACCTCAAGACCTTCTTCCCTCTCTCTCTTGCTCAACACAAAACCAACTCTACAACCTGAGTTGCTACCCCTCCTTGAATGCTATAGCTGATCTCCTTGACCTTACACTTGTAGATCTCCTTGACCTTGCTTGCTTCAATGCTCTTACTTGATCAATTTGATAATTACAATACATGCCTCATGGGTCTTTAAATAGAATCCCATGGTTACAAAAATAGAAATCTAACTACTAAAATTAGACACACAGCTCGCGACTTAAATTAGCCTCTTAGCATGCAAACACTCGGTTCAACTAACTGACTGTTCGTCAACAGCAGTTCTGGACTGCACAGGCGACCGACGCCGGTCCCTGCTTGTCTGGTGCTGTCGACGTCGGCCGACTCTCTGTCGTCACCGGTTTCCTTCTCCACTGTCTCTGATCGACGTCGGTCATGCTGTCGATGCCGGTTCCTCTGGTTCTTCAGCATCCTCTTCTAGTGTGTGCAAACAGTTGAAGCTTTTAGCTCCACACCCTAACAATCTCCCACTTGGAGATAAACAGCTGCAACTTGTACCTGTACCTGTACACCATCTATTTTGTTCCTTAGGCTCTGTATCCCTCTTCAAAGTAACCCTTGAAGACCAACCACCACGCAAACCTGTGATGCTATACCTGTCACTTATGCCACAAGAATTTTGCTGCTCCCAAATTCTTCATGACATACTTCTGAACCAACTCTACCCTTAGCTCAGAAAACTCCCTGTATATGAAACCCTGCAAAAAGTAACACAATACAGTAACAGGATAATGTAGCTAATATTATCCAACCTGGTAAAGATAAAATACAATGGTCAAACCTCCATTGTCCGCAGCCTAATCAAGACCATATACCATAGCCTTCTATCTCAGATGTCCATCCACTCTCTTCTCTAAAACGGGAATCCATCCCTCTATCCAACTGACAACTCCACCAACAAATACCTGTTTGGCTCTACTCCAAGGACTCACACTCCTCATCCATGTCAAGCTCCCACTATTTCTGGATTCTACCTGCTTTGCTTCTTCTGTCTTCCTACTTCTTGACTATCAGTAAGCAATATAAAGAAGGTGAACAATGAATATGAGGTTCACATACCTTTTTTGACCTCTGTATGGGTGTTTGAGACTCCTTGACAACTAACTGTCCACCCATCATCTGTTCCAGTGACCGATCTCGGCCATCTCCCAGTCTGCTCCCGACTGATGTCGGTTCCCTGCACTGACCCTGACTGCCAACGTCATTACCCCTGGCCGACGCCAGTGTCCCCCTGCCGACGTAGGTCCTGATGACCGACGTCGAACTTCTCCTGCCTGACCTACCGACCCTGCTGGTCTGCACAAGACCGATGTCGGTGTCTGACTGACCGACGTTGGTTCCAAGTAACCGACATCAGTGCCTGTGTGTTCCTGTGAGTGATGAATTCTTCATCCGCGAGCTCTTCTTGGATCAGATCTCTGTCCATGCTGCCCTACTCAGATTTATTCAGTGCCTGTAACTGTTCTCTGGTCTTCATCTCCTCCAAAAACACCAAGACTTCCCTGTTCTTGTCAAAAGCCTCAAATTTCCTTTTCCTGCAATGAACTCTATCTATGCTTTCTGAATTTGAACACATACCTTTTGAATCAAGAACTTCCATTCCCTTCCTATTCATGTAACCCAGCCTATTAGACCACATCTTTGAATCTATACCAGAAGTAGAATCAGTAGTACAAGTAGATAGATAAAGAGTACCTACTTTCTTACCTCTTGCTAAAACAAGTGCTCCCTTGGTAACCTTCCAAGAGTCCGCTGTGAGGGTTATTGTGCATCCCTCATCACCCAACCTTCCTACAAAAATCAAACTCTGCTTCAGAATTGGAACATGCATGACCTCCTTCAACACCCATGTGTTGTCAATCTGCAATCTCAGCTGCACTTTCCCTTTGCCAACTATCTGACAAGGCATACCATCCCCTAAATAGAGCACTCCAAAGTCTCCCTGTTCATACTCATGAAACAAATCTATGTTTGGGGATGCATGAAAAGATGAACCAGAATCTAAAATCCATGATCCTACCTGACTATCCAAAGAAAGTATGAGAGCATCCTGTACCACAATATTTGCATCCTTTGCTTCTTCAATACCTGCATGTTGATTCTCTTTATCTCTCAACCAACACTCCTTTGTATGTCCTTTCTTTCCACAAAACCAACAGGTAATACCTTTGGACTCGGATCTCCTTCCCGACCTTGATTTCCCTTGCTCAATCTTCTCCTTTTGCCTTCCTCTGCTTTCCGCACTTAGAGCATTCCCTGATGATTCACTTGTGCTTCTCCTGCGTATTTCCTCATTCAAGATCACACTCACAACATCATCAACTTTTAAGATTTTAGAAGCAGATGCAGAATTACTTACTGCCATAACCAAACTGTCCCAACTTTCAGGCAAAGAACATAAAATCAAGAGAGCCTTTACCTCATCATCAAAAACAATATTGACCGAAGCTAATTGGTTTACCAAACCATGGAAATCACTGAGATGAGTATGTACCGATCCACCTTCCTGCATTTGCAAAGTAAATAGCTGCTTCATAAGATATACCTTATTAGAAGCCGAGGGCTTTTCGTATAAATTTGTCAAGGACTTTATCAACTCTTCCGTTGTCCTGCACTGTGATAAGCTGGAAATCACAGACGCTCCAAGGCTCAACCTTATGGAACCGAGAGCCTTTCGATCAAGAACACTCCATTCTTCATCCTTCATATCTGTGGGCTTGCATGCAACCCCACCCAACGGTAAGAACAGATCCTTCTGATACAGATAGTCCTCAATCTGCATCCTCCAGTGTTGAAAATTCTTGCCGTTAAACTTCTTCATTCGTAACTTACTTTCTTCTGCCATTGCTGAACTCCCACTCAATCAAAAAACCCTGTGAATGACCTGTAATCAAAAACAATAACCTGCTTCCTGCAAACCGTAGCTCTGATACCAACTGTTTGGAGACCCCTTATCCAACGGAAGCACAATTGATTACTTATATATGAGCAATTGAACACAGAATTATACCAAAATGATTAAGAAACTAGAAACATGAGACAACAAAGAATTTGAGAGACAATACACACACTTGTATTAGATAATACTAGAAGAAAATACAATAAGGAAGATGCCACTTCTTCCTCCACCTCAAAGGCTTGCCACACCTTAAGACCTTCTTCCCTCTCTCTCTTGCTCAACACAATACCAACTCTACAACCTGAGTTGCTACCCCTCCTTGAATGCTATAGCTGATCTCCTTGACCTTACACCTGTAGATCTCCTTGACCTTGCTTGCTTCAATGCTCTTACTTGATCAATTTGATAATTACAATACATGCCTCATGGGTCTTTAAATAGAATCCCATGGTTACAAAAATAGAAATCTAACTACTAAAATTAGACACACAGCTTGCGACTTAAATTAGCCCCTTAGCATGCAAACACTCGGTTCAACTAACTGACTGTTCATCAACAGCAGTTCTGGACCGCACAGGCGACCGACGCCGGTCCCTGCTTGTCTGGTGCTACCGACGTCGGCCGACTCTCTGCCGTCGCCAGTTTCCTTCTCCACTGTCTCTAACCGATGTCGGTCATGCTGTCGACGCCGGTTCCTCTGGTTCTTCAGCATCCTCTTCTAGTGTGTGCAAATAGTTGAAGCTTTTAGCTCCACACCCTAACAATATTCAATGTATCTCATTTATTCTTGAAAAAATGTTAATGCATGCTCATCAAGTGCTTTCATTTCAAAAATAGGTATGTGGAGGGATAAATGTATTATCGATGCATTTATGTTAAATGTTACAACACCAGTTCGAACGTGGAAAAGGAGTGGGGTCTTGCCTTTGGCTACAAATGCATCCAAGGAATGTTTGATGTTGTTTATCAAGTAATATTTACTTGTACCTATTGTTCTTTATATTATCATTATGAACGAGGTTACTTGTGGTGTTTTTTGGGAATGCTTCTCAATTATGATGAATGTTTGTTATTAGTTACCTGATAGTTGATTCATCATTGGTTAGATTGTGCCACCATTATCTATATATTTGGAAATTGTGTGTTGATAATCTACAAATTATTGTGAAGTTGTGTGTAGGATGAGTGGTATATTATAATGATTCCAATTGTGCCTATTCTCGAAGTCCCAATGGCCAAGATTTCTAATTTCATCTATTTCTTTGTTCTCTTATGGGTGCATTCATGATAGAATTTCCCACTCATTCATTTACATATCAAGTTGTATATCTTCTTCATTATCAACATTGTCATTGGTGGAAATGACATTGTTGTCATCCTCTACACATGATCACTCAAGATGCCATGGATTTTAAGACTCCTTGAATTGCTCTCAATGTGTAATAATGTCTTCCCTACTTAAGCCAGTGTCCACATAAAAATTGCATAATGGTTTGTAAAGTAAGAGATCTGACCAATAAATTAGATCAAATGAAGGAGAATCATAAGAGGGTTTTGAAGATAATTGAGGAAATATTTTAAGAATCATATGAGTATTTCTTTATCTCAATTCATAAATTTTTCTTCAACTATTGTAAGACCAAGATTGTGCTACTTCAATGAGTGGTTTTGTCTCCAAGAAAGAAGGGCGATGTACATATGCATGAATGAAAGACAACAAGTCGTCTTTAGTAAATACACTATGTAGTACCTTTTTGAAGGTTTATTTGCCAACATATAAACTAACAAATGTTTGACTACAAACTGTTAGAGGCAAATTTTATAGAATATGGCATGCTTCTTATGTACCTATGTCATAGTCAATAATAATTTCTAAGAGCTTGCTGTATGTGGTCATTACTCAACTCTCTATTGTAATTACAGATGATTTTATAGTTAGCATATGGTGGTAGATTTCATATTTATTTATAGCCTTTGATGCATACTTTAATATATATTTGAGTAAAAGATGGTGGCAAACAACCAGTTGGCAATCTACATTTTCATGCCATATTGAGATCATGTGTGGGTTGTGGATGTTGACTCTATTGGCATTCCATGTTGGGAGTTAAGTTATGAGCCCTTCATTATTGATAAGCATGGTTGAGATTGGTTTTAGTGGCCATGGTGATTTGTATTTGCATTAGAAAGTGAATCCCTTTTGTGTAGACATGTTGATTCATTGCATTTGGTGTGGTGCTACACCTATTTAAAATTTCATCATAATCCTTATGATGATCGACACCAAATATTTGACTGGTGGTGAGTAAGCATGGATCATCAAGATCAGAATGATGTATCTTTAGAAATTGTGCATTGATAATCTATGAACTACTATGTAATTGTGTGTAGGCTGAGTGGTATATCATAATGATTCTAATTGTGATTCTTATCAAAGTCTCAGTGGCTAAGCATTCCAATGTCATCTATTTCATTATTCCATTATTAGTGCATTCATGATATAATTTCCCACTCATTCATTTCCATATCAAGTTGTATAAATTCTTCTTTCTCAATGCTTTTATTGGTGGAATTGACATTGTTTCCATCCTCTACACATGATCAGTCATTATGCCATGGATTGTAAGACTCAAATTTCTCATAGTGTGTAACCATGTCTTCCCTATTTAATCCATTGTCTACATCAAAATTGTGGAATGGTTTGTAAAGTAAGAGATCCACCCAACAAAATAGCTCAAATGAAGGGGAATCATAAGAGGGTTTTAAAGAGAATTGAGGAAATATTTCAAGAATTTCCTGAGTATGTTTTGGTTTCCATTCATGTTATTTTTTATTCAACTGTTGTAACACCAGGATCGTGTTGCTTCAATGAGCAGTGTTGTCTCCAAAAAATAAGGGTGATGTACATATGCATGAATGAAAGATGATAAGTTGTCTTTAATATATATGTTATGTGGGACCTTTTTGAAGGTTTGTTTAACAACAAATAAACTAACAAATGTTTGACTACAGGCTATTAGAGGCAAATTTTAATGCATGTGGCAAGTTTCTTGTGTACTTATGTCATAGTCAACAATAGTTTATGAGAAGAACTTACTATATGTGGTTATTGATGGGATCTTTATTATAATTATATATGATATTCTAGTTAGCATATGATGGTAGCTTTTATATTTATTGTGAACTTTTGTTACATACTTTGGTATATATTTGAGTACATCATGGTTGTGAATGACCGGTTGGAAATTTACATTTGCATGCCATATTGAGAGTATGGTTACATTGTGAATGTTGACTATGTCATCATTTTATGATGGGAGGTAATTTTTGGGCCCTTCATTGTTGATAAGAATGGTTGAGGTTAGCTTTAGTGGCCATGGGGCTTTGTATTTGCATTAGAAAGTGACTCTTTTTTTACGTAGACATGTTGATTCATTACATTTGGTGTGGTATTGCACCCCTCATAATATTTATTAAAATCAACACCAAAAATTTGATTTGTTGTGAGAAAGCATGGATCATCAAAAATAAAACAATGTATTCTATCATGGATTGTATCAATGTTGCATGGATTCAATGCTATTACATGTTGATCAAAGAATATCCTTGCAGTGTTAACCTAAAGTATATGTTCCCAATTTAATGTATCCATGTTAGGTGCATTTTCTAACTATAAAAATTGATAGATATATTAAAGATATTTTTACTAGTTAAATAATTACACCAAGATGCATCACTACATTGATAGAAAGTGGGGGGGGGGGGGGGGGGGGGGGGGGGGGGGGGGGGCTGGGTGGTGGGGGGGGGGGGGGGGGGGGTGGCGGGGGGGGGCGCGGTGGGTGGTTTGGCGAGAAATGAATGTAATAGAGTGAGATTTCAATAAAAATGATTGAGCTCAAATTTGAATTATATTTGATTATTATATAAAAATCTCAACCTTAAATTTGATGTTCATTTGAATTTCATGCATAAGTTTTTTTCTTGCTTGAAGAAGGTGATTGAAAAATTGTGATATTTTATGTATTGGATGAAAATTTGGTGCCCTTATTTAAAAAAAAAACATTTTTTTGAACCATCAATTTGTATATTTATATAATATATGATAAATTTAAGAGAAATATCTCAAAATCAATATCTTTTAATATTTTTAAACTAAATATATTTAATATATATTTACTAGTTAATTAATTAGAACCTATTAATTAATTAAATAGTCAAACACACAAATAATCAATTGGTGAATTTATAAAGAAATGAACCCCAAGAATCAAATTGTGAGTTTATGGACAATTGAACCTCAAGTATAACTTAACATTAATCCTCATCTCTATAACCATGCCTTGAATATCCTTGAATAGAGATTGACAAAATTTTAAAAAATATAATTCATTATAATTTTTATACTAAATTTAATATAATTAAATTTATTTTAATATTTATATATTGATTATAATTTAATATTTATACTACTTATACCAAAATTTTGGTAAACATAGACACCTCCAAATCCCTACTTCAAAAAAATGTCTTACAAGCGGGTGACCGCCTGTGGTTCCAATCCCTCTACTATGAAGAAATTTTTTGTTGACATAACTGATTCAATATGGGACACCTGACCAAAAATTATAATACCCTTAGAATAAAAAAGGATTCTTCTTGGTGGAAGGACTCCCTACCCACCCATCTTAAAATTATCATTGATTGCGAATGTGAGGATTCAACATCATCTTTGAAAGACCCAGAATCCCCTATGTAGAATAAGTTACTACAGTCCCCTTTCTGGATTGAGGGTAACCTGATAGTAGATTCAAGGAAGAGATTTGATGTGGATCCAAAAAATTATGAACTAAATACATTAGTGGAAGTGAATATAGAATGTGATATCTTCGGGGTAGAACAAAATGAAGATACATCAAACCCCGTAAACCAATTAACAATATAGTTCTAGTTCAGCCATAAGTTGAGGAAGACATGGGAGAATGGACCAAGGTTCAAAAAAAATAAAAAATGCAAAAGAGTTGTGGTTCAGTCCTCAAGTAAATATAAGAAACAAATCTATTCTTGCCTACAACTTCCATTAAAGGCATTTTTAAAATCTATTTGGTTCACAAAATTTTATCAATTTGCTCTACTTGTGTTCACGATTATTTAAGTAAAGAGTTGTGGTCTAGTTCTCAAGTATGGCTCTCCAATCAGGGGGTCTTTGAGTAGAAATGTAGAAGACAATTGAAAGCATTAACAGCATGGTAAATTTTTTGTGGAAGATTACCCAATGATAGCTAGGTTGCTAGAGGAAGGTAGTGATCGATGTTTGGTATGATTTGGCTTGGTTTTTGGTTGTTTATTTTATCGCTAGTAGAGGCATGCCTTTTGAGCAAAAAATTCATAGAGTTTATGGATGATTGAACCTCAATTACAACTTAACATTAATCCTCATCTTTATAATCATGATTTGTATAGCCTTGAATAGAGATTGCAAATTTAAAAAAATTATAATTCATTATAATTCTTATATTAAACTTAATTAAAATTATTTTAATATTTATATTAATAATAATTTAATATTTATACTGCTTATGCCAAGCTTCTGGTAAACATAGACACCTCCAAAGACCTATTTGAAAAAATTGTCTTGTAAGTGGGTGACTGCCCCTGGTCCCAATCCCTTGACTATGAAGGACTTCTTTTTCACTGCCATAATTGCTTCAATACAAGACACCTAACCAAAAAATGTAACACCCTTAGAAGAGAAAAACATTCTTCATGGTGGAAGGACTCCCTTCCCACCCATCTTAAAATTATTGTTGATCACGAATGTGAGGATTCAACATCATCTTTGAAAGATCTAGAATCCCCTATGTAGAATAAGATACTGTAGTCCCCTTTCCAGACTAAGGGTAACCTTATGGTAGATTCAAGGAAGACCTTCAATGGAGATCCAGAGACTTGCAAACTAGATATGTCAGTGGATGTGAATCTAGAATGGGATATCTTCAAGGCATAACAAAATGAAGATACATCAACAGAGGTCAAATCTCAACCCCCTAAACTAGTTGAAAATATAGTTCTAGTTCAGACATAAGTTGAGGAAGACATGGGAGATTCAAGCAAGGTTCAAAAAAAGAAAAATGCAAAAGAGTTGTGGTCCAGTCCTCAAGTATGGCTCTCCGATCAGGGCGACCTTCGAGTAGAATTTTAGAAGATAATTGGAAGAGTTGGCAGCTCGGTAGAAGTTTTGTGGAAGATTACCCAATGGTAACTACGTTGCTAGAGGAAGGTAGTGACTGATGATGATATGACCTGGCTTGCTTTTTTGTTTTTTGTTTTGTTGTTGGTAGAGGCGTGCCTTTTGAGCAAGAAAGTTATAATTTTTTCTCCATTATACAAAGTTTTGGGAACTTCAAAACCCATGACCTTAACCAATCTAATTAAAAACAATTTAATGTTTTTACTTAAAATACACGTCAATTATTATATAAAAAATTATTTAACAATATTTATATTTGCATTAATTAGTCGACAAAAACATAATTCACAAAATTTTTAATCAAATTTAAATAAAAATATTTCAATATTTACACTTATTATTCATAATTTATATTCCAAGAGTTAATTCACAAATTTTGAAATATATATATATATATATATATATATATATATATATATATATATATATATATATATATATATATATATATATATATATATATATATATATATAATTTAAAATTTAAAATTGCAAAAGATAGTTGAAAGTGTTGGCAGCTTGGCAGAAGTTGCGGAAGATTACTCAATGGTAATTGGGTTGTTAGAGGAAGTTAGTGTCTGCTATTTGGTATGACTTGGCTTGGTTTTTTGGTTGTTTTTTTTACCACTGGTAAAAGCGTCCCTTTTGAAGAAGAAAATTGTAATCTTTTTCTCTATTGTACAATGTTCTGGGAGCTTCAAAACCCATAACATTAATCATATATAATAAAATATAATTTAATGTTTTCACTTAAAATACACATCAATTATTATATAAAAAATCATTTAACATCTTTTTAATCACCTAAAATGCATATCAACAAAAACATTATTCAAATTTTTTTAATCAACTAAAATAAAAATATTTCAATATTTATACTTATTATTCATAATTTATATTCCAAAAATTAATTCAAAATTTTTGAAAGATATAATTTAAAATACATATATTAAATTTAAATAAAATTATTTTAATATTTATATGTATTAATCACTATCTTAATTTTTTTAACTTATAATACACAAGTCCATTATTATATAACATCTCACTTTTATAGTGCATTATCTAAACTTTTATAATAAATTATGAAATTAATGTCAAAATATATGATTCCAAAAATTGCACATTATTTTTGAAAGCTATATAATTCCAAAAAAAAAAAAACACACATTATTTGTGAAAGCTATATAAATATTAATTAAAAAATGCCAAGTTATATTGTAATTGGTCCACTATGTTGTATTTCAGAATAAATTAATGTGAATCCATGGATATGCAGTTATTGGCCCCAAGAAAAATAGATAGGAAGTTTCATGTGTGAAATTCACCATAAAGTTATTTGGTTTACAAAATTTTGGCCATTTGCTCTACTTGTGATTTAAAGGTGTACTTATATTTAATTTAGAACAGTCAAAATATTGTAATGAAACTTGTAAATCATCTGATAATAGAAAATGATTCAAAATATCAAAAAACATGTTGACGTGATCTTAATTTGAATAAATATGTAATAAACACATAAATACCCTAAAATAATATATAGATTTTCATTACTCCTTTATCAAATTTAAGGATACCATCCTCAAATGTGTTTTGTTACTCATTGAAACAATGAACATTTGTGTTTTGAATCCATTTTTTTGTAATGCTTTTAATCTCTAAAAAATGCATCGAAAAGATATGAAATATTATTTTAAATTTTGATATTCAATTACTCCAATGGATTGGTAATTAAACACACATCATATTCTATAAAAGATAAAATTTCAACGCATAAGTGAATTGATTGTGGCACAAAGTGTCTTTGAAAAAAATTATGCTAGACAAAACTAGGGTTCAAATTCTTCAAGTTACACATTGGTGCATCAATTAAAATTTGTATATACTATCAGTTTCCCCAAAGGTATAAGTTACATTAGAAGGGATGGTTTTCAGCATTATTCACCATGAATAAATGATTAGATCATAATAGTAATAGGAACTTATAGTTGAAACTGTCATTTGCCCTTATTCTTTGCTTTATCATAGGCCCTTTTTACACTTTTTTGATATGGATTCGACAATTTGACATGCCATAAAATTAAGGTACCAAGTATGTGTAGACATCCAATTCCTAAAACCGTTTGTGTTGAAATTGTCAATCTTACTCGAATTAGACTCAAATGCACATTTTACGTCAAAATCCATAAAACACCCTAAATGGTTTAAACTTGTCCTTTAAAAGTGCCAATTTAGGTCAAAGAATCCCTAAATAGGGCAATGAATTTTATGGACCAGCTAACTTTGATCAGATCATGTCGAGTCAAAATGCTAATTTTGCCATTTAGTGCTCTGAATCACTCTTTTCTTCTAATTCATTGGTACACATCACATACCTTTGTTATTTTCTATAGACAACATCCTAAATGAAAATATGGTTTCAATGCATCTAACGTCACCCTCCAATTATTTTTGAGTCAAATTATGACCCAGTAATATGACTTTCTGATCATTTTGATTAATTGAGGACCAATTTTCAAATAATTGCATAAATGTTGATTAACCTTGTTTAAGGCTAATTAATCCAGATCAAAAGCTTAATTGGATTTTTAATGGGGTTATATTGGTCCAAATTACATACTTAATTGAACCACTTGAATAACTAGTTCACTCTCATGCATAATTGGGGTTAATCAATACCAACATGACGCATTAAAAAATACATTTTTAATTAGGGGTTGATTGGTCCTAACTATGTATTTAATTGGGCCAATTGAATAACTAGTTTAATCTAGTACATAGTTTGGGTCAATTAAGCCTTATTCAACCAATTACACTTAGGGCCAATCAAGTCTCATAAAACCAATTAAAACATCAATTAGGGATCAATTACCCTAAATTTCATACCAACTTCAAGAATAGAGTAATTTATTTAATCTAGTATGACTTGGGGCCAATTGATCTTTGTACAACTAATTACAACAATTTAATGTCAATTTGGGATTGATTGGCATGAATTATGTACTTAATTGAATTACTTGTATAATTTTTTCAATTTGGTATGTAGTTGGTGTGAATTGAGACCTATGAAACTAATTATGATTGTATATTTACAATTGGGGCTTAATTAGACCAAGTTACATACTTAGTTTCAACCACTCAAATAATTGGTTTAATATAGTACACAATTGGTTCAATCTATCTCTACACACTTAATTGTGATAATCTATTTTTGATTGGGGATAAATTTACCCCTATAACATTTGTAATTTAACCTTTTAAGTAACTAGTTAAATCAGGTACATAGTTGGGGTCAATCAAGCCCCATGCAATTAATTACAGTTATCTATTTGAAAATAGGGCTCAATTGAACCCAAATACATAACAAATCAAACTAATTAATTTAATGGTTCAAATAAGTACAAAACTAGGCACAATTGAGACCCAATTAAATTTTGATGGTCAAAATTAATTACAAATGGCCCAATTGGTTATAAGTGTATGGAAAATGGAACCAATTACTTGCTTGGTTAAATTTAGTATGACATTGGAACCAATTTTCTTCTAAATGAAATTAGATAGTCATAATTGGTTTTAGGAGGTTTTATTAGCCTCAATATTATACTTGATTGAACCAATTTGTCGATTGGTTCAATGAAGAAATAAAATCATGGAAAACAAGTCCTACTAATTTTGACTATCTAAACTGATTTGGGGCTCAGTTTTCCTCAATTTACTCCCTTATTGAGTCAATTTCTCAATTAGTTTAATGGGAGACAAAATTTTGGTAAATTAAATCCCACAACCTAATTTAGAATACATCATGTGATTTGCGACTCAATTTTTCCCAATTGAATCTCTTATTGAAGCAATTTCTCAATTAGTTTAATTGGGATGCAATATTGGGAAATCAATCATTGTGTACCAAATTAAAACTATTAGGATTATACACTAGCCAAGATCAAACACATATACCATAAACATAGCTCACAAGACACATAAATAAAGAGGAATATATACTGAATACAAAAGCATACCACTAATAGTATATTAACAATTCATAAAGGGAGTGACTGAAATATACAACAACCCACTCACTTTCTAATATCTCTAATATTTCAACGTTTAAAGTGAGAGAGAACCTTGCTTTCATATATCATGCAATATCTCATAAATTTTTGTGGTTAAATTAATTTGAAATTAGTTGCATAAAGTCCAATTTTTGTACAACTAGGACTTTAGTGCAATTTGTCATGTGAGTGTGCAACTTCGAATTTAGAGCAAGTTACCATGTCCAAATTGCATTATTATCATGAATCAACAATGGCTAAAAATGGTATTACTAAATGAGAAAATTCTTCCATTGCCACAATATATAATTCCTTACAAAAATAGGTGACTTGTAAGTGGGTATTGAAAAATGACGCAGGAACATCAAACATACAAACACCATATTTCAGTTGTTGAAGCTTATATGTAAATTAGAGGTCAAAGTAGATATATTTTGGAGTGTAAGTTTATTTAAAGAATCTTATAGGATCCATTTGTGTCTTTAGAGTCAATTTGAGTCATCAAGAGTGTGTCTTGAATGTAATTGGAGTTTCCCTCCAAAAGTTACAATTTGAAAATTGAAATATTAGATCCAAGTTGAGAAGGACGATAAGCATGGTAGAAGGTGAATAGGTGAGTGAATGTTAGTTTAAGGGTCCAAGGATTCATATAAAGAGTGTTTTGAAGACATAATATGTCTAAGTCATTAAGGTGGTGGAATTCAAGAATCATATTAAAAGAGTAACTACCATCCTTACATTGAAGTTGGTCATGTAAAAGAGTTTTAGAGGTAACTACCCAAACCAACGTAGGTGTTGGATAAGAAGGGAGTTGGAAGGTAGTTATAAAAGGAGAGGAGAGCAGGAGAAATGTGGAGAGAGATCTGAAAAGGGGAGAGAGGGAGTAAAATAATATAAGATTGTATTCTCCTCAAGAAAGGTGGCAGAGTCCAAGGAAGGACTGTATTTGTAATAGTTGAAGGTTCATATGAATAATGGAAAGTAATTTTGTTGTGTTCAATCTCTCAGTAAAAGTACATTATTTTTTATTATTCATGTGTTATTCAAAAAATCCCTTGAGGCTATATATAATCTCTACTGTGTATTGTTATAGGCCCAAGTACAAGAATACAAGTTATAGTCAACTCACCGAAAGACATATTGGAACCTAATCTTAAGAGTGGTGTCAATAAAATTGATTGTTTTTGTGGGATTTCATATATCGGTGAGATAGGTCATTCCATCAACATGAGAGTTAATGAACATGTGGAAGATATTAATAAATAAAGGTTAACCAAGTCAACCCTAGTAAAACATTATTTCAAACTAAGACATCATATTTGCACTAAAGATACCAAGGTTCTAGCTATAGAGAACAACTATTTTAAACATCATCTAAGAGAAACCATCAAAATTCATAAGTTTGATAATAACCTCAACAAAGATGGTGGAATGGAATTGAAACACTCCTGGAAACCTATCATTATCTTGATCAAAAAATGATGACGAGCTCATTCTTTTCTGCTGCCCCAATGTCCTAAGTTTATTTTCATCTTTTTTCATCATAGATTATTGTTGATTTTAATTTTTATTTTTAATAATCACTTTTACTTTAAAATATTTTATTAATAAGTTTTATTTGACAACTTCAGAATCTATATTAAATTTTGATTTTATAGTTATTATTATACTTACTCTTTAAAATTCCTTAATTTAAGAATTGGATAACCTCTAATTATGATAAAGGGATGTAAGTTTGCTAGCTATAATTTATAATTATATTCACTTACTCTTATGAGAAAGGGATTCAATTTCTAAAACTTTTATATTATTTATTATAAAGTTTATAATTTATTTATTAGATTACAAATTCTTAATGTTGATTTATAATAACTTTATTTATTGCATAATTTGCAATGCATTAACTACAATATCATATTAATCTTAATTGCATTAACTATAATCTCATATTATTCTTAATTAATTTGAATTCTGATTTACTTATAAACCCTTAGTTAATTTAAATTCTAATTTTTAATTTAGTTAAAATTTTTATCAAATTTGCATTATTAATTGAAGAATTAGGATTACCTTCTATTTTAATTATTTATGTCATTTTCATAAATCACTAATTCATAATTTATAAGAATTCTTACTACTTACAATTCTTAGGTCACAATAAAGTTCGGTAATTTATAATTTATAATTTACAATTTTAATAAACTTTTATTTCCTTAAAAAAAATATGGATTTTAATAATAAATTTACTATTGTTTAATCTTTATATGAATTTCTTTCTTTCTTTTTTTCTCAACTATACCTACCTTTTCTAACTCGCTGACATCATTGGGCTCTATTGCTTTATCTATAAGGTTTTAAGTCTGCAATCTTATCTATTATTCTCTCATCCTGCTGATGGTTCATGGAGTGTGAACCGAAATGTTGATTAAAAATTCTTGACACAGTTTTAACCAAAAATCTAGACATACTCAAGTAACGAAGATTGTCAAGGAAGAAACTCCATGGTACATTAACCCAGAATATGTTGGGCCTTGACATCATTTAGACCTCATGGTGATGGAATATACTATTTTTTAGTGAATAGATTCAATAAAGATTGCTCTCTACCCTCAAACCCTGTACACACATGTGATAGTTAGGTATGAAAGGCAAGTTGGTGTTTTTTTATAGTATAGATCATGGTTATGTTGAGATGACGATATGTAGATAAAATTACACTTGATGGGAAGGTATAATAGTTTGTTTTAATGGTTAAAGTCAGTACACAGTCCATAAGAATGAAAGTTAATGGTTAAAGTCAATACACAGTTAATAAGAATTAAAGAACCTTGTTGACACAATCAACACCTTGTTTTGCACAGTTAGGAAGTTAAGAAAGAATGCATATGCTTGATCACATGAAGGGTTGTTGAGTTGTTAGAGTATTGATAGATTTGGATGGATAATTTGATTTGAAAATATACCTTTCAAAGGTTGAATATTGCTTTGAGATACAAATAGAAAGTTTAAACCCTTACACAATCCTTAATAAGGACACATAATTATGTGATTTGACCATCATAAGCTTTATCAGGATTGAATGAGATATCTAAACTATGTGGATAGGTGGATTTTGTCAAGACAGACATGGGAAAGGTCTTGGTTTAGTTTGAAATGACCTAAAACAAAAAAAATTGAATTTTGAGTACTCTCGACCTCTATAGTCAAGGAACTGGGGTTTAGAAACTAAAAACCCCATAACTTATATTCGAACAATGGGAATTCAATAAAAATTTGTAAAATTGATTATTTTATCATTTAGAGAATTATTCAAGTGTATTTGGTTAGGTACAATATGGAATAGTATGGTCTTGGTGACTGGTTAAGTGTATGGAGGGCTAGGAGGCCTAATTAACAAGGTGCTTATGAAGGAAAGGGTATCTACAGAAAGAGTTAAGTGATGAAACTTTAGAGAAGGAATAAAAAGATAGTGGGTGCTTAAATATGTTATTTTTTATTTAATATGACTTGCAGAGTGTTATAACAAAGAGAAATTGTAGAAAAAAGGCTACAAGGAGATAGGGTCATTATTGAACTTGAAGAGTGCAAGGGGATGATGGAGTATGATTGAGAGGTTAACAGGGTTTAATACAAGTGTAATGTGATAAAGTTAGGTCATCTATGAAGATATATTGTATTCATGAGATCCATAATCATATTTGATATTTTAATCCTCGAAGAGCTTGACTAGAATGATGCGAGTGAATGAGGAAAGTGAAAGGAGGTTGAAAGTGAATGGAAATGAGTTGAGGTAATGAGATAGAGACATGTGAAGGGTCTAATAAATCTCAAGAATGACTCCAAGTTGATTAAAAACATGATGAACAAATTAGAAGATATTATCAAGTTAGAAAGTAGACCAAAGTGGTTAAGCATTGAAGCTTATGCCCAAAGTAAAGCATTTGAAGTTAAAATTAAAAAATCAAGGTCTAGAGCCAAGAGTTGGTAAGTTTGAAGTTTTTCCCATGTACCCATGCATCAAAATTCCTTATATTTCCATGGCTTATTATAATCATTTCCTCTCCTAACTAAAATTAAATGGAAACATGGACAAGAGATTGTTTTATGGATTGGTCCACATTCCATGGGAAAGATTGTTCAAATTTTAGTTGGAACATATATGCATTAATTAAACATTGAAAGCTTGAAAACAAAAGTTTTTTCCATGCAAGTTCAATTTATAAATAGACATGCTTCAAGTCCACACTCAATAGAAATGATTCTTTAGATTTTGGGTGGAATAAGCATGTTTCAAATCCACACTTTATGGGAAATAATGTTCAAGTTTGAGATGGGATAGACATAATAATTAATTTAAAAATACCATCTTATATTTTTAAAACATAAACAATAATTGTTTTTTATAATTTAAAATTGTATGTGCATTAGTTCACACTCCATGGGAATGATACTTCAAATTCCAGGTAGAATATACATGCTTTAAGTCCACACTCCATAGAAATGATTGTTTAAATTTCATATAAAATAAACATGTTCATTACTTAAATGATGCCATCATATATTTTTAAATGGACCTAGACTTTCTCCAAGAGACTTGGTCCTTGTGTGTCATGGACTCCCATGCAATGGTCTTCTACACCACCAGCTTATGCATCGTGTCTCTTCATGTAGCTTATTACCAAAAAGTACATAGGTAAAATTGGGGGCCCAAAATCACCCCACGCTTAGCCAATAGTCCACCCTAGACTATGCATCATTCTAATGTCCTTCTAAAAACTCAAGTCGCATCTGCTCAATTTGCTTCTTGACACCCTCCTAATGGTTTAAGGTATTCTATAGATGGGATGTGATTTATTCTACCACCTCCTTAAGCTTCTTTATCTCCATGGACTGCCCAAGACAATCACCTGCTTGAATGATCAAATTCTCAAGGGATGTGGAAGCATCCTTATGAACATTTTTGAATAAGGTTAATTATGTTGCAACCTATCCTTCGAGTGCTAAAAAAATTGCATTAATCTCCTAGTAGTGAGCACTTATTTTATTTTCCATAGCTTCTACATCTTTGAATGTTTTGGCATGATCTGCGTGGTCTTTTATTACTAATGTGCTATCAACCAACAATTATCGTTGAAGCTCCTCTGCGTGAAGCCTTGCTTCCAAAATTTTGTTGTGCCATGCCATCTTTACAAAAACCCCATCCAAGATGGGAATAGTATCACCAACCCTATTCAAAAATATTATGCATACTTTCACGGATTTAGTAAATTATTTTATTGCCCAAGTTTGATAATTTTGGACATTGGTCTAGTCCATGCATATATTCAACAAAATTTCAACTAGGGTCTCCAATTTGTCAATTGCCTCACTAGCAAGGGATACCCCATTCTTAATAGTTAGATTTGAGCTCAAAATTATCTTACAAAGGTTCAATTCTTTTACCTTAGCCTCTATTTCTATCTCCAATTGGTGATTGACCTTGGCTAGCTTCTATTCAAGTTTTATTCTCATAGTGCACTCATTGCAATATAGAGCAACCATTTTTGAATACTTCATTTAGAGTTATCTGACATCAGATTCAACTCAGGTATTTGACTTGGTTACCTCATGTGCAACCTTTGGGAGTGTCATGCTTTCCTATGTCCTAGCACACATTTGGGGATCTACCCAAATTATATCTAGAAGTTCTATCTCTCTTGGTTATAAAATCAAGCTCTTTGATGGTAGCTCAAAATTATGTTCTTTGTTATAAACATCATGGTAAAATGATAATTCTCACCAAGTTTGCTTGGTCGAGTCTCTGATGCAAAATGTGAGAACATAAATAAATTCTTTTCTGACACTCCCTTCTAGTATTGTGCACCTAGGGTCATGGTTGATTCAATATTTTATAGCCTCTAATGGATGTATTCCTCAATTGGCTCTTTCCCCTTAGAAGGATCTCACTCTAGTATCTTGACCTCTATGTCTTCACTATGGTGGCTGGCCCTAATATTATTCCACTCATTCCCAAGGCAATGTCTGAACCATCCCTATCTTCACCAATGGGATCTTTAGTCTCCACTTGTAACCCCCCAAGGGTGGTTTCTTCATGTTGCACTGGTGAAAGTGTCTTCTCATGTTCCAGGGTAACTTGCTCTCCTGTTCTGGTTCAGCAGTCTCCTTTTTTGGTGTTTCCTTTGGGATTTCTATATTTTATTCTAGGTCAACATCCTTAGCCATTTATGTTTCGTGTTTCAAAGCAACATATTGCATTGCTAGTTCCAGGCCTTCGTGTCGACCCACTGGTAGAGTTTCCTTGGGTGGTCTAGGAGAAGTCCTTTGTTGCTTTGTTTGCTCTAGTTGAGCGTTGGTACTATCATCATGCCCTTATATCTTCTACTTCTTCTCCTTCCTATCTCTGATGAGGATGGGATTGTTTCATTCACATGGTTTGCACTCCTTGATGTTTTATTTGTCAGTTTCAACATATAAAATAAAGAATGAATGGAATTGCCAACCAAAATCTGATGGGCATTTATGTCAGTATTATTTGACTTGAGCCTTTCCCTGTATGCTTTTTTCCCTAGGTAAATGTATAATTGGTGGAGAATGGGAGTCTCCACATCAATTTTCTCATCAACAATGTTAATCAGGTACATGCCATAGATCTTGTTGACAGTGCTCATGAGGTATATAGCGGTGAAAACATATGGCAATGTAAACCATCCAGATAACTCTCCTAAGGGAACCATCTTGATGCATGCTAGAGAGTAGTTTTGCTTGACTACGAACTTGGGTTAGTCTTCGAGCTATCTCGGCAAGTCCTTGGGGATGCACCAATTTTTCCCAAAGGCTTACTTGATACTGTCATACCACCCCTTCATTTTAACCTTATGGGAGGGAATTATCATACCAAGGAAAGTGAATGCTTTAAATCACTCTGTAGGGGAATTTCTCTCAGGAGGGTAAGCCCATTTTAATTCTCTAATTGTGTACTCATGTACACCAACCTCATAAAAAACTAGTAACAAAAGGATAGCACCCCATGCAAAATTTTGGTTCGACAGGTGGTGGGATTTTTCTGTATCTGTAATAATCTTATCAACAAAGTATTACGCCCAATTATACTTCACTTCAAGGGCAACTTGATGGGTGACATATAATGTGTGATGTCCACCTCTTTTCGTCTATCCATGCCCCCAACCTTGGTCATTATTATATGAACATTTTGGAATGATTCTGAAGATTATGGAATGTATAAATTAATGGTTCTTGTAAATTTAAATTGACAACAAAATATTAAATCAATCTGTTTGCACCTAAAAATTAATAAAAAATATTATTTTATTTATTTTGAAGTTTTATATGTACACCTTTAATTAATTACAATTTAATATGTATAATCATTGATTTGACTTATGTAAAATTATACCAATATAATTATTGGAGTTTACATATTTTCTTTATGATATTTTATATATATATGTGTGTGTGTGTGTGTGTGTTACCATTCTTTTTATTAAATATTTTATATTTGTGTTCATATGATAGTGATAATTCAATAATATATCCATAAATTTTTAATAATTAATAAACACCTAAAATTTAATATTAATTAATTATCACAAAATAATATCAGCTTTAAATTTGACATATATTTAACTATCATAATAAATTTCTCTCTTCTTAATTTTTTATAAAAGAGCTTTTTATCATTATTATGCTTACATGACATCTCTTTAAAAACATAAATTGTAAATCCATTATATGGCCAAGATCAAATTATATGGCCAGCATAAAAAATGATTTGAATTTGTTACTTTATCACCTGTGAGGTTTGAATTTTTAATTTTTCAAAAATATATTTTATTTATTATTAAATTAATTTAAAAAGCACATGTTCTTCACTATTAAACTGAAAAATACTTAATATCTATATATAATTAAAAAAAAATTACAGTTGAAAGTATATTGAAGTATAAGAAATAAAAAACATAAAATAAAATGTAAAATTTTCATATATCTAAATTACACGAGACCATCTAAATATTTATTTATAAAAATTTAATAATATATTAATATTTATAATTAAATTTTAATGATAACATAATATTTCTTAAAATATAATACAAATTATTCACTAAGTTAAATTATGACATGATTTTAATAGAGATAACTCTGAAAGTTAACATCCTTTTTTGAATGGTGTTGAATGCATACTGTTTTAATACACAAATTCTCTGACCTCTTTGCTATCCTCCCCAATCCTGATTTTCATTTTTTCAACTCTTTCCCACTGATTCTTTTGATCCACCATTTTATCAGGTCCTTCGCCCTCTACATTTTGTAGAGGCATGATTTCCTGAGCTCCTTTCCATTTAGAGTTCACTAAGATAATTTTTAGCCAAAGGCTTGGGAGAGTGCATTTATAGCTAAGACCGAGAGTTTTAGGAAAAACCAACAAATTTCAACTTCAATCATCAAATACATTATGCATTTCAAAATAAAAATTTGAAAAATTATTACCTTTACGACGAGCATGTTGTCCTCTTTCTAAATGTATGATTTTTATAAATTTTAGGGTATTTTAAGGGTTCAAATTATATTTATTTATAACAACACCATTTTTAGGCCACTACATGCTGCACCCATACACGCTTATTCATATTTATCTAATTTATTTTTCATTAATCCAAGTACAAAAGAAATTATATGGTAACAAACTAGGCCTAATTCTACACACATTAAAAAAAAATCAATTTTTATTTTAATTTGAGGTAGTTAGGGTGGGCTACACGACCAACTATCCATTTTTTTTTAGTTTTTAGGATCTACTTAATAGCAAAATTAATAAAAAAAAATGTATTCATCGAAAAAAAAAAATCATAACACATTAGAATATCTTATATAAATATTCACCAAAGGGTTTATAACAATATTTAATGATACTCAAAAATGGTGGGCCGTACAACCATCTATCTACTATGTTTTCTTAAAAAAATAAGAGGTCCTCTTCAAATTTTAGTTGTTTGACCTATTTATACTTTTAAGCAAAAAATAGTTTTTTGGAAACTAGACTTGAAATGCTACAATTCAAATTTTTATACCATCTTGAAATTTTGAATGTAGCCATTTCTAATTATCTACAGAAGTTCACATTTATGAAATTTAAAAAAAATCATGTCCATGAGTAGGCCCTTTTTTGTCCCCCAAATATGTGGACTTACCCCTATCTAACTTTAAGAAGGGCTTTAGGGATGAAATTTGGTCATTGAAATTTGCTTGTTTTGTGACTTAAATGCAACTTGAAAGTGATTTAAAGGTGTACTAATATTTAATCTATAAGAGTCAAAATATTGTAGTGAAACTTGTAAATCGTTTCACAATAGAAAATTATCCAAAATATCAAAAAACATGTCAATATGATCCTAATTTGGACTAATAAGCAACAAAAACAAAAAAAACCCTAAAAGAATATATAGATTTTCATTACTCCCTTCTCAGATTCAGGGACACCATCTTTGAGTGTGTTTTGTTACTCATTGAGACAATGAACATTTGTATTTTGAATCCTTTTGTTTGTAATGCTTTTAATCTCTGAAAAATGCATCAAAAAGATATTATTTTTTTTTTAAATTTGAAATTTGATTATTCCAGAGGATTGGTAATTAAACATGCACAACATATTCTATAAAAGATAAAATTTCAATGTGTAAGTGAATTGACTATGGCACAAAGTGTCATTGAAATTTTTTTGTTAGATAAAATCAGGGTTCCAATTCTTCAAACGACACATTGATGCATCAATTAAAATTTGTATATACTAGTAGTTGCCCCAAAGGTGCAAGTTACATCAAAAGGGATGGCTTTTATCATTATTCACTAAGAAGAAATGATTAGATCATAATAGTAATAGAGGCACTTACAATCAAAAATGTCATTTGCCCTTGTTCTTTACTTTATCTCAAGCCCTTTTTATGCCTTTTTGGTTTGGCTTCGACAGTTTGACATGTTGTAAAATTAAGGTATTGAGTATGCTTATTTTTGAAAGACAAATGAATACATGTATAGAACATCTAATGTAACCATTGTATATTATCTCTGCATTATAAAGTTGTGAATTTTTGTTATGCTCTACTTAGAGATGTTTGTTCAGGTTGGTAATAATACTTTATATTCAAACTCAAATCCTGCAAATTGTAGTGCAAACAATGCCAATGACTATAGTTTACAAACCCTACTTATATTTGGTTCAATTCAACCCCTCATACTCATTATTCACCCACATGTTGGCTTGGGGCTTCAGTGTTTTTTACCATTTCGTTGATTGACCCTACCCAAGCTGTTTGGTTTGATGCTTGAAATGTTGAGGTCGTTGGGTTGGCCAAGAGACTTTTCAGTCCATGGGAATGACTGTTCAAGTTTCAACTGGAATAGACATGTTCATTAATTGAACAATGCCATCTTATATTTTTAAAATGTGAACAAGAGTTTTTTTCCATGCAATTTCAAAGTGTAAGTGCATTATTCCACACTCCATGGGAACGATTCTTCAGATATCCGGTGGAATGGACATGCTTCATTAATTAAACAATGCCAGGTTATATTTTAATTGGTTCAGAATAAATAAATGTGAATCCGTGGATATGCAGTTATTGGCCCCAAGAAAAATAGATAGGAAGTTTCATGGTGACCATAACTTTTTAAAAAAATTCTATTGTTCTTTCCTGTTCTTTCCTAAAACTTCCATTAAGGTTTTTTTATCCTAAATTCACTTAACATGCCACGATTTAAAGAATTTTACATGATTTCACTATATTTTCTGAAAGCTATCAAAAATCAAGTGTGGGGTTGTTCTGTCAGGATCTTGCTCCTCAATTAGAGCACATATGATTACTTCTTGTATTAGCAACTAAACACGGAATTATACTAGAATCAATAAGTAACTAGAAATATGAAACAACACAGGAAATGAGAGACAATACACAATTGTATTAAATACTCAGAAGAAAATACAATAAAGAAGATGCCACTTCTTCCTCCACCTCAAAGGCTCGCCACACCTCAAGACCTTCTTCCCTCTCTCTCTCGGTCCCAACAATCAACTCAAATATAGAATTGATGTTCACCTCTCCAACCAGTAAGTAACACGCTACCAGTACACCAAGTACACAACCGTACTCCAAGTAGATCTCCTGCTCTCTACTGATACCTGCAAATCACTAGACCTTACTCACCATTGTAGATCTCCAAATGTGGTCTTGCACTCTTGCTGACCAAGATCATACAAACACAAATAACCCCTCTGATTCTCCAAACTAGTACCCACACTTGGTACTGTGGCACTAGGAGGAACACACCATTGCTCACCTCACACACAGAAGGAGCTTATTTTTGCTCTCTTACTCTCTAGCACAATTTTACAATACAACCAATGAGTCTCTTAAATAGATCTCATGCAAACAATAATTAGACACCTAATTACAATAATTAGATCCGCAGCTTCTAGTCTAAATTTGGCTCTTGACATGCAAACACTTGGTTCGTTAGCTAACTACCTGTAACATTCGCAGTCTGAACCACACAGGTGACCAACGTCGGTCCCTATTTGCCTGGGGGTGCCGACGCCGGCCGATCTCTGACCGACATCGGTTGCCTTCTGTCTGTACCCTGCCGACATCGATTGTTCTGACCGATGCCAGTGACTGTAACACTCAGCAAACACTCTGCAACCTCCCTAACTCCTCCTATTTGCATCTTGGTGAAGCTTTTAGCTCCACAACCTAACAATATCCCACTTGGAGATAAACAGCTGCACCTGTACCTATATCTGTACCCCATCTAATCTATTTCCTAGCTTGTATGCCTCTTCAAGCTCAACCTTGAAGACCAACCATCACACACCCTGTGATGTCTTTCCTATCATCCAAGTAACCTGCCACATCCGAACCTACATATCCATGTAGTGAAGTCCTTGACCCTGCATAACATGTTAACCTGCTGCTAGTCCCTCTCAAGTACCTGAGAATCTACCTTCCCTGAATTGGCTCCAAACTCTCTGACAACTCCCACTGCTTGGGAAAACTCAGGTCTACACTAGACCTCATGTGATTTTGAACCCTGTTTTAAGCTTAGCTTGAACTGTCCAAACCTTGGTGTGCTTACCGATTCTGCATTCTACATCATGAACCTCACCAACACCGTCTTCACATCAGCTCCCACTAGAGACCAAATCTCCATGTCTCTTATGCCAAAGAATTTCGCTGCTCCAAATTCTTCATGACATGCCACTGAACTAACCTTACCCTTAGCTCAGCAAAACCTGTATATCTGATCCTATAACTAGTATACCATCCACATACAGTAACAAGATAATGTCATGACTCATCATCCACCTGGTAAGAACAAACACAATAGTTACACTGACATTGACTGAAGCCCTGCTTTGTCATCCACCTGTCAAACTTGTACCACTGTCCTGCAGCTTCTTCAAGACCATATACCTTGGCCTTCTGTCTCACGTATCCATTCACTCTCTTCTTTAACTTGGGAATCCATCCGTCTCTTAGTGCTTTCTTCCAGCTGACAACTCTACCAATAATACATGTTTGGTTCTTCTCCAAGGACTCACACTCCTCATCCATGCCAAGCTCCCACTGTATCTGGATTCTACCTGCATTGCCTCTTCACATCTTCCTGGTTCTCGACCATCAGTAAGCAATATAAAGAAGGTAAACAATGAATATGAGGTTCACTTACCCTTTCTAACCTCCATATGAGCGTTTGAGACTTGTTGACAGCTTGCTGTCTGCCCAATATCCATTCCAGTGACCGATCTCGGCCATCTCCCAATTTGCTCCTGATCGACGTCAATTTTCTGTGACTGACCCTGTCTGCCGACGTCAGTCCCATTACTGACGCTAGTGTACCTTTTGCCGACGTCGATCACTGTATGATCGACGTCGATTCCTGCTTCCTGACACCACCGACTCTACTGATTTGCACATGACCGACATCGGTGCCTGTCTGTTCAACGTCAATTCCTTCTGACCGACACCGGTATCTGTGTTCGCCTGTGAGTGATGACTTTTTACCTGCGAGCTCTCCATGGATCAAAACCCTATTTATATCGACACAGTCCTGCTTAGAATAATTCAGTCCCCTCCGCTGATCTCTGTCCGTCATCTCCTCTATGAACACCAAGGCTTTCCAGTTCTTAAGTTTGTCAAAGATATCTGGCTTCCACTTAAGAACATGCATTCCCCTCCTACATATGTAACCAAGCCTACAAAGCCACATCTCTGTAACAGAAGGTGAATCAATAATATAAGTAGATAGATAAAGGATACCTACTTTCTTACCACCATCTTATTCAAGTACATCCGCTATGAGAGTTACTGTGCATCTCCCATCACCTAACTTTCCTGAAGAAATTAGACTCATCTCCAAGACTGCTACTTGCATAACCTCATTCAACACCTGTGTGTTATCCATCTGCAATTTCAGCGTCACTTCCCCTTTGCCAATTATTTGACAAGGCTCTCTAGCTCCTAAATAAATCTCTCCAAAGTCTCCAAAGACATACCCATGAAAAGATGCTCCATTTCGAGCTGCATGGAAAGAGGCAAAAGAATTTGTAAACCAAGATTCTACTTTATCCAGAACATCCTGTGCAACATCCCCTACAACATCTGCTCCTCCCTGCTGATCTGCTACTAACCAACAATCTTTATTTCCCTGCTCTTTCTTTCCATCAATCAGACCATTCGTGCTATTCAGTTTCTCCATTCGTAGCTTACTTTCTTCTGCCATTGCTATACTCCCACTCAATCAGAAACCCCTGTGAGTAACCTGTAATCAACAAATACTACCAGATCTGAACCACCTATTAGTCAACCCAACCAAAAGCTCTGATACCAACTTGTCAGGATCTTGCTCCTCAATTAGAGCACATATGATTACTTCTTGTATTAGCAACTAAACATGGAATTATACCAGAATCAATAAGTAACTAGAAATATGAAACAACACAGGAAATGAGAGACAATACACAATTGTATTAAATACTCAGAAGAAAATACAATAAAGAAGATGCCACTTCTTCCTCCACCTCAAAGGCTCGCCACACCTCAAGACCTTCTTCATTCTCTCTCTCAATCCCAACAATCAACTCAAATATAGAATTGATGTTCACCTCTCCAACCAGTCAGTAACACACTACCAGTACACCAAGTACACAACCGTACTCCAAGTCAATCTCTTACTCTCTGCTGATACCTGCAAATCACTATACCTTACTCACCATTGTAGATCTCCAAACGTGGTCCTGCACTCTTGCTGACCAAGATCATACAAACACGAAGAACCCCTCTGATTCTCCAAACCATTACCCACACTTGGTACTGTGGCACTAGGAGGAACACACCATTGCTCACCTCACACACAAAAGGAGCTTATTTTTGCTCTCTTACTCTCTAGCACAAGTTTACAATACAACCAATGAGTCTCTTAAATAGATCTCATGCAAACAATAATTAGACACCTAATTACAATAATTAGATCCGCAGCTTCTAGTCTAAATTTGGCTCTTGACATGCAAACACTTGGTTCGTTAGCTAACTGCCCGTAACATTCACAGTCCGAACCACACAGGTGACCGACATCGGTCCCTGTTTGCCTGGGGGTGCCGACACCGGCCGATCTCTGACCGACGTCAGTTGCCTTTTGTCTGTACCCTGCCGATGTCGGTTGTCTTGACCGACGCCGATGACTGTAACACTCAGCAAACACTCTGCAACCTCCCTAACTCCTCCTGTTTGCATCTTGGTGAAGCTTTTAGCTCCACAACCTAACATGTTCTTTACCTCACTTATATAATATAATAATATTAAATAATTTAAATTAATTAAAAATTATTATTTTTAATTATAATTTCAAAATTTAAAATAGTTTAAAGTCATATTTCAAGTCAATTTGGTATGGTACTTAAATTTAGATTTAATATTTGATTTAAAGTCTCTTTTAAGTCAAACTTAGTTTTTTATTTATTGTGACATTCAAATCGAACCTACTATTCCACTTAAAGTCACCTTCAATGATGGATTTAAAGTCATATTTAGTAATGGATTTAAATTCACATTTATTGACATATTTAAATTTGTCAAAACAATGTTAGAAATATTCACAGTGGTAATGTTGGTAACATCGCCCTTCAGTCACCTCCAAAGTCATCACCTACTAACATCACCTAGATGACGTTAATGGGTGACATAGGGGTGACTTTAGGGTGATGTTGTATTTATGTAATTTAAAGTCAAGATTAGAGAGAGACTAAAGGTGAATATCCAAATTTAAGAAGAGCTTTAGGGATGAAATTTGATCTTTGGAATTTTCTTTTTTTGTGACTTAAATTCGTCTCGAAAGTGATTTAAAGGTGTACTTATATTTAACTTAGAAAATTTAAAATATTGTACTGAAACCTGTAAACTATCTCATGATAGAAAATGACCCAAAATATTGAAAACATGTCAACGTGATCCTAATTTAGACTAATAAACAACAAACACACAAACACCCTTAAATAATATATAGATTTCATTACTCCCTTATCAGATTCAAGGATACCATCCTTGAGCATGTTTTGTTACTCATTGAGACAATGAACATTTGTATTTTGAATCCATTTGTTTTTAATGCTTTTAATCTCTGAAAAATGCATTGAAAAGATATGCAACACTTTTTTTTTAAATTTGAAATTCAATTACTTCGATGGATTGGTAATTAAACATGCACATCATATTCTATAAAAGATAAAATTTCTACATGTAAGTGAATTGACTGCAGCACAAAGTGTCACTGAAAAATTTATGCTAGACAAAACCAGGGTTCCTATTCTTCAAGGAACACATCATTACATCATTTAAAATTTGTATATACTAGCAGTTGCCTCAAAGGTGTAAGTTACAATGGAAGGAATCACTTTCAACATTACTCACCATGAATAAATGCCTATATCGTAATAGTAATAGGCACTTACAGTCAAAACTATAATTTGTCCCTGTTCTTTGCTTTATCCCATGCCCTTTCTACACCTTTTTGGTTTGGCTTCGATAGTTTGACATGTCGTAAAATTAAGGTACCAAGTATGCTTATGTTTGAAGGAGAAATGAATACATGTACAAAATAACTAATGTAACCATTGTATATCATATATACATTATAAAGTTATAAATTGTTGTTATGCTCTACTTGGAGATGTTTGTTGAGGGTGGGTAAGAGTAATTTGTACTCAAACTCAAATCTTGAAATTATAGTGCAAACAATGACAGAAACTACAATTTAAAAACCTTACCTTCATGTGATTCAATTCAATCCCTCGTACTCATTATGCACCAACGTGTTCGCTTGGGGCTTTGGTGGTTCTTTACTGCTTTGTTGATTGAACCCACCTAAGCTCTTTGGTTCAATGTTAAAAGCATTGAGGTCGTTGGGTTAGCCGACGAGTTGAAGCTCACTATGTATAATGGGCACTTGTTATGTCCCTATTTGTTTTATATGTTTGGCAAATTGTCACTATGGGTCTACATCAGGTTTGTAGGACGTTGCACATCATTTTTGGTGTAGCCCAAGGCTATAGTTCTAGTTTCTTAAAATATGTGTATCCTCACTATTGATTGGAGGGACTCGAGTTGAAAGGAATTTAAAAAATAATAATTAATAGGTTATTGCATTCAACTGAAATCAAATATGAAGTAATAGGAGACCATTAAGATTTTAATGTTTTACTATTAAGACATGTATTTCAAGATCCCAATATACAAAAGAAAGGTAACTATATCATGAGAAAATGATTTGCATATGTAGAAACTACATTTTAGTAAATCTTATATATATTACAATTATTATTTTTAGTGAAAAAGTATAGAACATTAGATTGCATTTACAACTATTGTAAATATTGTGGAAGAGGCAATTCTCTCAATCTTCTTTCCTTTGATTTCCAGACATTTACATATTGACTATATTTCATTATCGTAAAGCGTTCAAATATAAAATCATGGAATATATATATATATATATATATATATATATATATATATATATGTTGTTGAGTGAGCGTACTCTTGATACAACAATGAAAGTGAACCCTTGATGATCAATGTTGCCAATGTCAATTGTTGTTTTATCAAATGTTATTCCTTATACTTTATGTATGATAGGCATTTATCGATGATTACCTCATCTAATAGAAAGAATTGGAAGACATGACAGATTAGAACTATCCCATGAAAAACCAAAATATTATTTGAATGCAACAATTACATATACATAGATAATCAAGGTGGATTTGAAATGGGTGGCTTATAATAATCATTTCCTCTCCCAACAAAAATTAAATGGAAACGCGGACAAGAGACTTTTCAGTCCATGGGAATGACTGTTCAAATTTCAGCTGGAATAGACATGTTCATTAATTAAACAATGCCATCTTATATTTTTAAAATGTGAACAAAAGATTTTTTTCCATGCAATTTCAAATTGTAAGTGCATTATTCCACACTCCATCGGAGCGATTCATTAATTAAACAATGCCAGGTTATATTGTAGTTCAGACTAAATAAATGTGATTCCGTGGATGTGCAGTTATTGGCCCCAAGAAAACATAGATAGGAAATTTCATGGTGACCATAACTTTAAAAAACAAATCTATTGTTCTTTCCTGAAACTTTCATTAAGATTTTTTTTCTCTTAATTCACTCTACATGCCACGATTTAAAGAATTTTATATGATTTCATTACAATTTTTTTTGAAAGTTATACAAAATCAAGTGTGGGGTTATTATTTACCTCTTTGGATTTGAGAACGATCTAAGTCTAAAATTGTTTGATCAAAATTCAAACAAAATTAATTAATGTTTTTGGATTACAACCAACTTTAATCTATATATCTTAACTCAAAATAACTTTATTAGGAAACAAACGTGTAAATGAGAGTGATTATTATGAAGACACTATTAAGAGTTGGGATATTATAATTTAACATGATGTCTCTAATGTTGTCTTGAATTGATCATGACTTTATAACTATTTTTTAAAATTATATTATTATGACATTATTTTTATTATAGGGTTTTTACATTATTAATTTATTTTTTTTTCATTCAAATTTAGTTAAAAAATCGCAATTAAATTACTTTTATTTTTATATATAGTATTAAAATTGAATTTAATATTATAATTATATAATTATACATAATAACAATAATTGTATAATACAACATTCTTTTAAAATTAATAATATAATTTTTTTAACTAACCAAAAACTATTATTTCTAAATATAAGTTCAAAATTTAAAGTTGTCTAAAGTCACATTATAAGTCAATTTGATAGACACTTAAATTTAGATTTAATATTTCATTTAAAGTCTCCTTTAAATCAGATTTAGTTATGTTTTTATTGTGACCTTAAATTCAAACCTAGTGTTGCATTTAAAGTTACCTTCAATGATGGATGTACAGTCACATTTAGTGATGGATTTAAATTCACATTTATTGACATAATTAAATTCCTCAAAACAATGTTAGAAAGATTTGTAATGCACTTTAGTCACCTCCAAAGTTATCACCTACTAACATCACCCAGGTGGATGTTCAAAGGTGACATAGGGGTGACTTTAGGGTGAAGTTGTATTTATGTAATTTATAGTCGGCATTAGAGAGAGACTAACGGTGACTATCCAACTTTAAGAAGGGCTTTAAGGATGAAATTTGGTCTTTGGAATTTTCTTCTTTTGTGACTTAAATGCATTTTGAAAGTGATTTAGAGGTGTACTTATATTTTAACTTAGAACAATCAAAATATTATAGTGAAACTTATAGATCGTCTCATGATAGAAAATGACCCAAAATATCGAAAAACATGTCAACATGATCTTGATTTAGACTAATGAGCAACAAACGCAAAAATACCCTAAACTATATAGTGTATAGTTTACAAAACATTCACTAAGATATGTGGGACCTTTCAAAGTTTTAGAAGTGGTCAATCATGTAGTGTATAGGTTTGCATTGCCACCAGCCTTAACTATATTACATAATGTCTTCCATGTTTCTTATCTTAAAAATTATGTAGCTGATCCTTCACATGTGTTGGATTGGAATGATTTATAGGTTTTAGATCTCAGGGTGGTCATGGTAGAACCAATCAAAATCATTGACACTCACAAACTTCATTTACATAATAAAGAGATGTCTTAGTGTAAAGTCTTGTGGGACTAATACTTTGAGGATAGTTCTACTTGGGAGGACTATGATGAGTTCTATAGGCGATTTCTATATTTATTTACTTGATTTGATGTTTCATACTATGTTATTTTTCTGTTGAATAATATTTTTAATTCAAAACTAATATTTGAATAAGTGTTATCAAGACGATGACCAATTTTAGGGGGAAGGATATTACATTCTGATTTTTCATTAAGCAAATTTATTTGATTATTCGATGATTTGATTTGATAATTTTTAACAAAGATGTAAGGTATATGTTGTTATAGGATAGATGTATGTTACTTTGGTTTCATGATTACACTGCTATAAGTTTAGTTGTACTGTATATTATTTACATTTTGATCATGTTGATTTGTTATTTTAACAATATTTTATGATATATGTCATGACATTATGGACTAACTACCTTCTTATCGTGAGTTTGATGCAGGGGAGATTCATCCCTTAGATCATGATGGAGGGAGAACATCATGAAAAAACATTATGTAGATGGAGTTATTGGGAGGATGATAGAAGAATGACTATAACCCATGCACAAACCACATTAGTTAGTACACATTATATGTATAGTTTGAATTGTTAGCATTAGTATATTTTTGATGTTGTCTACATTTAGATAATTATTTATGCATGTTAGTTATATGTTAGCTCAATTTAATGATTATGTGGAATTAATCTCCTATAATTGAATTATGGTACTATGTTTTATGTCATGTTATTATATTCATGATTATTAATATTTTTATGAGAACTTAAATTTACGTGAATAAGTATCTGGTACTACCATATGTAGACTAACCCTCATGACTTTAAAATTTATTAGAACATTTTCAAGTTATCTGAGACAAAGTCAGATAGGTTGTTGGGTTCTTTGTTTCCCTCATCGCTTGTAAACAATGTTTTGTCGCCTCTACCTGTTATGGAATACATGCATGTTGTTCACCACTTATGCCAAAAAATTGAATTGGTCATAATCTTGGCCATGCTTATCTTCCATGGCATTTGCCCTTTTCCTCCATGGCTGGTCAGATAAGCTCTGGGAACAGTTACAATAGCTCTGGGCAAACATTTGATTGTAGACAAATGCAAGTCTGAGTAGTTGGACACTCCCT
This sequence comes from Torreya grandis, assembly GCA_037957365.1. Taxonomy (NCBI): domain Eukaryota; kingdom Viridiplantae; phylum Streptophyta; class Pinopsida; order Cupressales; family Taxaceae; genus Torreya; species Torreya grandis. The sequence continues at coordinate 1,732,826 of JARHVA010001247.1, read as the reverse complement.
CTACTTGGAGGTTACTGGTTTTAATGTCATAATTATTGATTCGGCCCATGGAAAGCATCCTTTGCTGGTTAGTGATTGTTCTAGGCCTGTCTTTGCTTTCAATTTTATCAAAATCATGCCACTTGACTAGATTTGTGAATGTACCCCTTTTTTATTTTCATATGATAAAGATTTTTTTGGTCCTTTGTTACTAGATTTTTTTTTTTTTTTTGTAATTTGACCTATGATATAGTAAAGAAATGAAAATCTTTTGCTCAGTATTTCTTCTCAGTATATTCTTGTTTTTGAAAAAATCGCATGAAGACTCAAATTTTATGACTTGTTTAAAGCAAAGGAGGGTGAGGACCTATTCCAAATTTGGGACACTATCAGAAATGGATGAGCTATGTAATATAACAAATTTGAAGTCTAAGTAATTTAAGAGAAATAAACAAAATGATTAATAAATTTTGTCTTTATTTGTGTGTCTGAAATACATATGTATATACAGTGAACTTGTGTGTGTTACTTATAGAGAACCATGAGCGTGACGAACTATGGAATATCATATAGCAAATTAGTATCACAAACTATAAACATACATCGAACTGGTATCATGAATTAGCATACAATGATTCATATATATGAATTGAGGAATAATATTTAATCAATCATCAAAATTTAAGAATTTATACAAACATAAAACATAAAACAACAATTAAGTATACAATGATATATTCATAAACATATAGAAATAGTAATTTAAATATACAGTGTTATATACACAAACATCTAGAAATAATGAACTATGTGAATTGTGTGGTAGCATATACTTAAAATAATGAAACTAAGTGTGCATTCTAAATAACGACATGTATTAATTATTTTTGTAATGTCAACATATGAATTTATTATATAAAATGACACACAAGGTTGCATTGTGTGGCTACTAAGTAAGAAATAAAATTTATTCTTGTTTTTAAAGTATGTGTGTAGCGATTGGATGAATTATCAGAAGGTATTATGTGATTATGATCTAAATAAGGCATATAGACAACCTTGTGTAGTGGGAACACTTGATAATTTGTTATTATGAAGTTCACCTAAAAAAAATATTTGGAAAATTATGTATGATATCATCGACATTGGTACTTAGAACTGTCTTATTAGTTGAAAAAATTAATATTGATTGCATTAGACAACAAAAATATTTTATGAGATTAGCTTAAAGACATTGATAATGTCTCAAATTTTATATCCATCTTCCTAAATATGGAATGTGAGAATCCAAAAGATTACTTAATACCATGAAATGTAAACATACAAACAAGAATTAAATGGCATTTAGATCCTTGACTTCTTGATGTCATTTGAGTGCAGTATTTGCTCCAAACATATTGGATTCTCCTTAACTAATTAATTAGTTAGAGCACACCAAGAGGAGTCTCTTAATCACTGGTGAGAATGGTTTATTAGTGAATGCTTTGTAAATGGCTGAAAAGTGTATAATAGATGGTTAAAATGGCTCATTGTTTCTAGCTAGACTGGTTCGAGTCATGTGGTGCATATGGGGGGACCATTTATATTTATCTAAAAAAATGAATGCATTATAGACAAGGTTTGGGGGACCTTTCAAACTAGAGAAGTTGAGGTTGCATTTTGAAAAGAGCATACTTTTATTATCAACCATGGGATGAAATTATGAAGAACCTATGTTACGTGCACACATCCAACCTTATTTCTATGATAAGTTACTTTTAATATAGAAATAAGAAATAGTAACTTGTGCAGATTGATTTTAAAATGGAATGCACCATCCAAATTATAATTTGGATTCAAAAAAGAAATAAACTCTTTGATACGTGTTATATACCTTGAATGTTTCATCCCTTACAGATATGTAACGTAGGGAGTTGTCAACAATTTATGGCTGACCCAATATTTTTGGGTCCTTATGGGTGAATTTGGCCTATTATTTACGACCCATGGATTTAAACCTATGGAATTATATGGGTTGTTAAAATCTAAGTCATAGATTCCTGAAGAATAGAACACTATTACAACGTCCTAAAAATATAACAAGTTGTTTAAATGAAAGATTGCATTTTTGTGAGAATTATGACTTTATTTATCATGACTGACTATTGGAATTGAGTAGTGTGTACATGAATATGATGGAATGTGATATTATTACTTGTCATAGAACATACTATATATTTGAATCTACTTACAAAAATTAGAAATATGCAGTCTAAATATAGAATATACCTGAGTGGTATAAATTGTACCTGTATGCTTATTATTATGTGATAAATAATATAGTGGAGATTCATCCATATATTTGATGGATTAAATATACATGTTTTGATTATCTTTGTGTTTAGCATATTTCATGCGTGTTAGTAGGAAGTAATTTGTATGAATCTATTGGTTATATTTATATTAACCAAATATTGTATTGCTAGTACTAAGTAGTGAGACAAAATTCACTAGCTTACTAGCATCATCAATGTCAGATGAGGGTAATCCAATCAAGTGATGTATATGAATTTGATTGATCTTAGAGATCAATAACTATTGAAAACTTTCACCAAAATAATATTAGTTAACATTATCATTTCATATGTATGATTTACATGTTTGTGTGATATCATTATAAAATATATTTCTTTATGGCACACTTCATGTTATTAGAAATTATACTACACATAAGTACTAGTTTGTCTATTTAGATTTTTGATCCATCACTATCTACTCATTTGTGAAGGGTCATTATCTAATGGAGGATTGTGGAGAGGATTGATGGTCTGTGGTTGATGTATAAAAACACTTGAATGATGCTCTCTCTCCCCAAAATATTAATTATTTAGAGATTACACTTGAGATTATCATAAATACTGGAGTTCAAGAATTCATACTCCGTGGAGCCTTGTATCTTGTGTCTTGTATCTGGTATTATATTTATTATTATTAAAAAATTATACCTAATGATATATAATTATTTACTTATTGTATCATGACAAAAATGGTTGAATGTTTGTACTAGCTATGGCTGGAAACTTGTAATTACTTTCTATATTCAATTATGTTTTATTTCATCTGATGATAGTGATCAGTGACAAATAGATATTAAATGCTTATTATTATAGTTAACATGCTTAGTGTGTTATGTTTGGATCACTAATTAGATTCTTATGGTGAAATCTAATGAAAGAATATGTTGATTAAATTAAAAAAAATACCTTATTCTAAGTAGGTCCCAGTGGGGATGTTACATGTGGTATCGAAGCTATTGTTTGAACTCTAAGACTTAATGATTCTACTAACATTTTTGTATCTTTATGTTTACCATAAAGGATAATAGTGAAGGATAAAGTATCTAGAGAGGGTCCTTCAAATGTCAATGACAACCCTCCATTTGATCTTAATCAATTTACCATTGAGCAAGTAACAAAGTTGGATTAGATTCTCGCATTGATGAATGAAACCAGGGACCAAATTTCAACCCTAGAACATGAAGTTCATGGCCATGAATAAGAAGTAAACCAAGATGTATATAAATAACATCCTATTGAGTAAGAAAAACCTTAAGATGCGAGAGAATATGTAGCTGCATAATTGGCTAAAGATATGAAAAATGTGAGTCCACCTAAGTTCAATGAAACTATTTTTTATGATAGAGCTAAAGAATAGTTGACTGAGATGGAGAAGTATTTTAAGATTTGAAACTACTCTGAGGTCACTAAAGTAGTTTGGGGAGCATATTAGTTGACTAAAAAATTAACTACACAGTGGGCTAACAAGAAATTAGAAATGAATCTTAAGTCGACCACCACTACATTAGAGCAGTTTGCGACATTGTTCACATCATAGTGGCTTCCATAATTATACTTTGACTATAAGCTTATATATTTATAAAATCTAAAGCAAGGATACTTATCAATGAATGAGTATTGAGAGCAGTGCATCAAAATTATGAAGTATGTGTCTCATTACTAAGTAGATGAGAGGTTTAAAATTAGGAAGTTCATCATGGGATTAAAACCACATATTGCTGGAGAGGTGGATGTTCATGTACCTTCTACCATGGATCAAGTTTTCAAGAAGGCAGTCAAGTAAGAACATAAATTTAAATCTCTTGCTTAGTCCAGAGACAAGTTTAAGATTTTTTTTGGAAGTTCTAAACCAATTTTTTTTTAAAAATGGAAATAGAGGAATGGAGACTCTAGGAATCAGTTCTAAAATTAGAATGCTAGATTCAACATTGGTTCAGGCAACAAGAATTTGAGTAATGATTTCAAAGGCAGTTTTAAAGGAAACCAACAATCTGATAGGAAATGAACACTTAAAGGTTACTTCATTTTTTAAGGTGACCATTATGCTCATGAGTGTACTCAGGATAAGATGAAGAACAAAGGTTATGTTTCTCAGTAAGGAACTTTTCAACAATGTATTCATGTGACAGTTGATAATTGATAAGCCAAATTCCAAACTTCACGCATAGAACTGTCAGGTATTTTGCTGAACATATAGTTTTTATTTTGATAGATACAAAAGCTACATAATGTTTTATAGCTCCTAAAATTCTTAATAAGTTATCTAGAAGAGCTGGAGTAATGGTAAATGCATGGTTATTACAATATATGAATGATTCAAACGTAAAAATTGATAAATGTTTAGTTGAAGTTGAGATTAGGTTGCTTGAATTCACAACAATAGTGGATCTTTATGTAGCACCAATAAGTTCATATGATGTGATCCTAGGGGTCAACTGGCTTGTGAAACATAAAGCCAAAGTTGACTACTATATGAAAAAGGTTGAGTGTTTAAATGATTTTGGGAATCAAAAAAAGATTCAAGGTGAGAAGAGAGAGTTAAGACTAAGGCATATTTATAAAATACAATTGAAGAAGGCTCAGGGAAAAGTATGCCAAGCATTTATCATCAAGATAAATGAAATAGAGGAATCTAAGGAACCATCTCTTGAAGATTATCCATTCTTTAAGAATTTTCATGATGTGTTTCCAAAGGAATTGTCCGGATTTCCTCCTAAACATTAGTTTTATTTCTCTATCGATATCATATCTGGATCGAAACCAAAGTCTAAGGCACCATTTAGGATGACAACCACTGAATTGGTTGAATTAAAGTCTCAACTCTAGGAATTATTGTCAAAAGGGTTGATCAGGCCAAGTGTGTCACCATGGGGTGCACTAGCTGTCTTTGTCAAGAAGAATGATGGTATTCTTCAACTTTGCACCATTTGTTACCATTTGAATGATTCTAAAGATTATGGAATGCATAAATTAATGATTCTTGTAAATTTAAATTCATGGAATGTATAAATTAATAATTGTTGTAAATTTAAATTCATGGAATGTATAAATTGTAAATTTAAATTCATCATAAAATATTAAATCAATATGTTTCGTAAGGTACTTATAAATTAATAAAAAATAATTTTCAAATAATTTTATTTATTTATTAAGTTTTATATGTAAACCCTTAATTAATTATAATTTTATTTGTATAATTATTGATTTGACTTGTGTAAAATTATACCAATATAATTATTGAAGTTTATATACTTTCTTTATGATAAATTTTCTATATTATATGTGTGTGTGTGTGTAACAATTATATTTATTAAATATTTTCTATATTTGTGTCGATGTGATAATGGTCATTCGATAATATATTCATAGATTTTTAATAATTAATAAACACCTAAAATTTAATATTATTTTTTTCATCTTAAAATTTTTATAGCAAAGCCTTTGTTGTTACTGTACTTACATAACATCTATTTAAAAACATAAATTGTAAATCTATTGTATGAAACATTATTTTTTTTCCTCTCAAAATATAGTCACCATCAAATATATTGAAGTACAAAAAATATAAAATAATTTTTTTTACATATTTAAATTATAAAGGCCATCTAAATATTTAATAAATCTTTATTTACAGAAGTTTAATAATATATTGATATTTATAATAATATATTTGAAAATATAATATAAACTATTCACTAAATTAAATTATGACATGATCTTAATAGAGATAACTAAATGTCAATCCGTGGAATGGACATGCTTCATTAATTAAACAATGCCTCAATAAAAATAGATAAGAAGTTTCATGTGTGAAATTAACCAAATCTATGCTTCTTTCATTAAGACTCTTCTTAAAGCTATTTGGTATACAAAATTCTACCCATCTGCTCTACTTGTGTTCACAGTTATTTAAGCAAAGTATTTTGTTAACTTTATTTTAGGTATATGTAAATAATAATAATAAAATGATTTAATGAAATTTATTAGTAGTTAAGTGTGGTTGAAACATTAATTTTGAAGAATTATTTGTATTTTTAAAATTATTATAATAAAAAAAAAACAAAAACAAGAATAAACATAAATCTTGAACAATAATTTAAAGAAGTTATAATAAGAAAATTAGGTTTTGATGATCATTTTTAGTGAGTTATTACAGTTTTATAGTTTTTACTAAATTCATATTACATGTCATAATTTTAGGAATTTTATTGATTTCATTATATTTTTGGGAAGGTATCAAAAATCAAGTGTCGGGTTGTTCTTTACCTTTTTGGATTTGAGACCAATCTAAGTTTAAAATTGTTTAATAAAAGTTAATTCAAATGTGAAAATCAATTTTGCACTGTCAATATTTTGTATGGCAATATTTCCACCTCTTTCTGGCAATATTTTGTATGGTCATTATTGTATGAAAATTTTGGAATGATTCTGAAGATTATGGAATGTATAAATTAATGGTTCTTGTAAATTTAAATTCACAACAAAATATTAAATCAATATGTTTGGCAAAGCACTTAAAAATTAATTAAAAAATATTATTTTATTTATTTTTGAAGTTTTATATCTACACCTTTAATTAATTACAATTTAATTTGTATAATCATTGATTTGACTTATGTAAAATTATACCAATATAATTATTGGAGTTTACATATTTTCTTTATGATAATTTTTATGTGTGTGTGTGTCTTACAATTATTTTTATTAAATATTTTATATTTGTGTTCATATGAGAGTGATCATTTAATAATTTATCCATAAATTTTTAATAATTATTAAACACCTAAAATTTAATATTAATTAATTATCACAAAATGATTTTAACTTTAAATTTGACATATATTTAACTATCATAATAAAATTCTCTCTTCTTAAGTTTTTTATAAAAGAGCCTTTTACCATTATTATACTTACATGACATCTCTTTAAAAACATAAATTGTAAATCCATTATATGGCCAACATTAAATTATATAGCTAGCATAAAAAATGGTTTGAATTTGTTACTTTATCAATTGTGAGGTTTGAATTTTTAAATTTTTAATTTTTTTTTCATTATTAAATGAATTTAAAAAGCACATGTTCTTCACTATTAAACTGAAAAATACTTAATATCTATATAGAAGTAAAAAAAATTACACTTGAAAGTATATTAAAATATAAGAAATAAAAAGCTTAAAATAAAATGTAAAATTTTCATATATCTATATTACACGAGACCATCTAAATATTTATTTATAAAACATTAATAGTATATTAATATTTATAATTAAATTTTAAAAATAAAATAATATTTCTTAAAATATTAATAGTTAAATTATGACATGATTTTAATAGAGATAACTCTGAAAGTTAACAGCTTTTTTTGAATGGTGTTGAACGCATACTGTTTTAATACACAAATTCTCTGACCTCTTTCCCATTGATTATTTTGAGGCATGATTTGCTGGTATCCATCCTCATGATTCTTTTGATCCACCATTTTATTGGCTCCTTCGCCCTCTACATTCTGTAGAGGCATGATTTCCTGAGCTCCTTTCCGTTTAGAGTTCACTAAGATAATTTTTAGCCAAAGGCTTGGGAGTGTGCATCTATAGCTGAGATCAAGAGTTTTAGGAAAAATCAACAAATTTCAACTTCAATTATTAAATACATTATGAATTTCAAAATAAAAATTTGAAAAAGTATTACCTTTACGACAAGTATGTTGTCCCATTTCTAAATGTATGATTTTTATAAATTTTGGGGTATTTTAAAGGCTCATATTATATTTATTTATAACAACACCATTTTTAGGCCACTACATGCCGCACCCATACATGCCTATTCATATTTATCTAATTTGTTTTTCGTTGATCCAAGTGAAAACAAATTATATAGTAACAAACTAGGCCTAATTGTACACACATTTAAAAAAAATCAATTTTCATTTTTCTTTGAGGTAGTTAGGGTGGGCCACACGGCCGGCTATCCATTTTTTTGTTAGTTTTCAGGATCTACTTAATAGCAAAATTAATTAACAAAATATATTCATCGAAAAAAATTTTAAAAAAAATCGTAACACATTAGAATATCTTATATAAATATTCACCAAAGGGTTTATAACAATATTTAATTATAATTAAAAAATGGTGATTCACACAACCATCTATCTACTATGTTTTCTTAAAAAAAAGAGGTCATATTATTATTTTAGATGTTTGAACTATTTATACTTAACCATTTAAAAAAAATAATAGTTTTTTGGAAACTAGACTTGAAATGCTACAATTCATTTTTTTATACCATCTTCAAAATTTGAATGTAGCTATCTCTAATTATCTGCAAAAGTTCACATTTATGAAATTTCAAAAAAATCATGTCCATGGGTAGGCACTTTTTTGTCCCCCAAATGTGTGCACTTACCCCTATCTAACTTTAAGAAGGTATTTAGGGATGAAACTTGGTCTTTGAAATTTGCTTGTTTTGTGACTTAAATGCATCTTGAAAGTGATTTAAAGGTGTACTAATATTTAACTTAGAAGAGTCAAAATATTGTAGTGAAACTTGTAAATCATCTCACAATAGAAAATTACACAAAATATCAAAAAACATGTCAATATGATCCTAATTTGGACTAATAAGCAACAAAAACAAAAAACCCGTAAACGAATATATATATTTTCATTACTCTCTTATCAGATTCAGGGACACCATCATCGAGTGTGTTTTGTTACTCATTGAGACAATGAACATTTCTATTTTGAATCCATTTGTTTGTAATGCTTTTAATCTCTGAAAAATGCATCTAAAAGATTTTTCTTTTTTTGAAATTTTGAAATTTGATTATTCTAGAGGATTGGTAATTAAACACACACATCATATTCTATAAAAGATAAAATTTCAGTGTGTAAGTGAATTGACTATGGCATAAAGTGTCATTGATTTTTTTTGGTTAGATAAAACCAATGTTCCAATTCTTCAAAAGACACATTGATGCATCAATTAAAACTTGTATATACTAGCAGTTACCCCAAAGGTGCAAGTTACATCGGAAGGGATGGCTTTTAATATTATTCACTTCAAAGAAATGATTAGATCATAATAGTAATAGAGGCACTTACAATAAAAAATGTCATTTGCCCTTGTTCTTTACTTTATCTCAGTGCCCTTTTATGCCTTTTTGGTCTAGCTTCGACAGTTTGACATGTTGTAAAATTAAGCTATTGAGCATGCTTATTTTTTAAGGACAAATGAATACATGTATAGAACAACTAATTTAACCATTGTATATTATCTCTGCATTATAAAGTTGTGAATTTTTGTTATGCTCTACTTAAAGATGTTTGTTCAAGTTGGTAATAATACTTTATATTCAAACTCAAATCCTGCAAATTGTAGTGCAAATAATGCCAATGACTAGTTTACAAACCCTACTTATATTTGGTTCAATTCAACCCCTCATACTCATTATGCACCCATGTGTTGGCTTGGGGCTTCAGTGGTTTTTTACCATTTCGTTGATTGATGCTGCCCAAGCTCTTTGGTTTGATGATAGAAATGTTGAGGTCATTGGGTTGGCCAACAAGTTGAAGCTCACCATGCATAGTGAACACTTGTTATGTCCCCATTTTTTGTATACATTTGGAAAATTGTCACTATGGGTCTACATCGGGCTTGTAGGATGTTGCACATCGTTGTTGGTGTAGTCTGGAGCTGTAGCTCCAGTCCCTTGAGATATGTGTAGCATCATTATTGATTGATTGGAAGGACTCGAATTGAAATGACTTTTAAAACATAGAATTAATAGGTTAGTGCATTCAAATAAAACCAAACATAAAGTAATAGGAATCCATTAAGAATTTGAAGTATTAATATTAAAACGCATATTTCAAGAGCCCAATATACAAAAGGAAGATAACTATATCATGAGAAAACAATTTATAGGATTATATGTATATATTTTACAACTATTTTTACTTTTTTTTTTATATTTATATCATTATAATAGTGATCATTCAATAATATATCCATAAATTTTTAATAATTAATAAACACCTAAAATTTAATATTATCTAATTATTATAAAACATTTTCAACTCTAACTTTAACATAAATTTTACTATCATAATAAAACTTGCTGTTCTTAAAATTTTTATAACAAAAACTTTGCCGTTACTCTGCTTACATAACATCCATTTAAATACATAAATAGTAAATCCATTATATGAAACCATTTGTTGGACATCATTTTTTCACTCTCAAAATATGGTCACCATCACATATATTAAAATATAAAGAACTAAAAAACATAAAATAAGATGTAAAATTTTCATATATCTAAATAACAGGGGATTATTCGAATATTCAGGAAATCTTTATTTGTAGGAGTTTAATAATATATTAATATTTATAATTAATTTCTAATGATAACATAATATTTTTTAAAATATAAGATAATATAAAAATAAAATAGAGATAACTTTGAATGGTGTTAAATAATTATTGTTTTAACACAATTTTTTCTACCTCTTTGTTATCCTTCCCAATCTCCAATCTCTTTGTTGTCCTTTCCAATCTCTTTGTTGTCCTTTCCAATGATTCTTTTGAACTACCATTTCTTCGACCTCTTTGCTATCCTCCCCAATCCCAATTTTCATTTGTTCAGTTCTTTCCCATTGATTATTTCGAAACACGATTTGCTGGCATTGATTATTTATAAATTTCAGCTGGAATAGACATGTTCATTAATTATACAATGCCATCTTATATTTTAAGAATGTGAACAAGAGTTTTTTTCCATGCAATTTCAAAGTGTAAGTGCATTATTCCACACTCCATGGGAACGATTCTTCAGATTTCCGATGGAATGGACATGCTTCATTAATTAAACAATGCCAGGTTATATTTTAATTGGTTCAGAATAAATAAATGTGAATCCGTGGATATGCAGTTATTGGCCCCAAGAAAAATAGATAGGAAGTTTCATGGTGACCATAACTTTAAAAAAATAAATCTATAGATAGGAAGTTTCCTGTTCTTGCCTAAAACTTCCATTAAGGTTTTTTTTTCCTAAATTCACTTTACATGCCACGATTTAATGAATTTTACATGATTTCATTATATTTTCTGAAAGCTATCAAAAATCAAGTGTGGGGTTGTTCTTTACCACTAATTATATAATATAATAATATTATTTTATAATTAATAATATTAAATAATTTTAATTAATTAAAAATTATTATTTTTAAATATAAGTTCAAAATTTAAAATAGTTTTAAGTCACATTTCAAGTCACTTCAGTATGGTATTTAAATTTAGACTTAATATTTGATTTAAAGTTTCTTTTAAGTCAAAATTAGTTATGTTTTTATTGTGACATTCAAATCAAACCTACTATTCCACTTAAAGTCACCTTCAATGATGGATTTAAAGTCATATTTAGTGATGGATTTAAATTCACATTTATTGACATATTTAAATTCGTCAAAACATTGTTAAAAATATTCACAATGGTGATGTTGGTAGCATCTCCCTTCAGTCACCTCCAAAGTCATCACCTACTAACATCACCTAGATGACGTTAATGGGTGACTTTAGGGTGATGTTGTATTTATGTAATTTAAAGTCAACATAAGAGAGAGACTAAAGGTGAATATCCAAATTTAAGAAGAGCTTTAGGATTGAAATTTGGTCTTTGGAATTTTCTTTTTTTGTGACTTAAATTCGTCTCGAAAGTGATTTAAAGGTGTACTTACATTTAACTTAGAATAGTTAAAATATTGTACTGAAATTTGTAAACTATCTCATGATAGAAAATGACCCAAAATATTGAAAAACGTGTCAACGTGATCCTAATTTAGACTAATAAACAACAAACACACAAAAACCCTTAAATAATATATAGATTTTCATTACTCCCTTATCAGATTCAAGGATACCATCCTTGAGCGTGTTTTGTTACTCATTGAGACAATGAACATTTGTATTTTGAATCCATTTGTTTTTAATGCTTTTAATATCTGAAAAATGCATTGAAAAGATATGCAACACTTTTTTTTTTTAAATTTGAAATTCAATTACTTCGATGGATTGGTAATTAAACATGCACATCATATTCTATAAAAGATAAAATTTCTACATGTAAGTGAATTGACTACAGCACAAAGTGTCACTGAAAAAATTATGCTAGACAAAACTAGGGCTCCTATTCTTCAAGGAACACATCATTACATCATTTAAAATTTGTATATACTAGCAGTTGCCTCAAAGGTGTAAGTTACAATGGAAGGAATCACTTTCAACATTACTCACCATGAATAAATGTCTATATCGCAATAGTAATAGGCACTTACAGTCAAAACTATAATTTGTCCTTGTTCTTTGCTTTATCCCATGCCCTTTCTACACCTTTTTGGTTTGGCTTCGACAGTTTGACATGTCGTAAAATTAAGGTACCAAGTATGCTTATGTTTGAAGGATAAATGAATACATGTACAAAATAACTAATGTAACCATTGTATATCATATATACATTATAAAGTTATAAATTGTTGTTATGCTCTACTTGGAGATGTTTGTTGAGGGTGGGTAAGAGTAATTTGTACTCAAACTCAAATCTTGCAAATTATAGTGCAAACAATGATAGAAACTATAGTTTAAAAACCATACCTTCATGTGATTCAATTCAACCCCTCGTACTCATTATGCACCGACGTGTTGGCTTGGGGCTTTGGTGGTTCTTTACTGCTTTGTTTATTGAACCCACCTAAGCTCTTTGGTTCAATGTTAAAAGCATTGAGGTCGTTGGGTTGGCCAACGAGTTGAAGCTCACTATGTATAATGGGCACTTGTTATGTCCATATTTGTTTTATATGTTTGGAAAATTGTCACTATGGGTCTACAACGAGCTTGTAGGACGTTGGACATCATTTTTGGTGTAGCCCAAGACTATAGTTCTAGTCTCTTAAAATATGTGTATCATCACTATTGATTGGAGGGACTCGAGTTGAAAGGAATTTTAAAACAAATAATTAATAGGTTATTGCATTCAACTGAAATCAAATATGAAGTAATAGGACTCCATTAAGATTTTAAAGTATTACTATTAAGACACGTCTTTCAAGAGCCCAATATACAAAAGAAAGGTAACTATATCATGAGAAAATGATTTGCATATGTAGATACTACATTAGAGTAAGTCCTATATATATTACAATTATTATTTTTAGGGAAAAAGTATAGAACATTATATTACATTTACAACTGTTGTAAATGTTGTGGAAGAGGCAATTCTCTCAATCTTCTTTCTTTTGATTTCTAGACATTTACATATTGACTATTTTTCATTATCGTAAAGCATTCAAATATAAAATCATGGGATGTGTGTGTGTGTGTGTGTGTGTGTGTGTGTGTGTGTGTGTGTTGTGTGTGTGTGTGTCGTTGAGTGAGCGTACTCTTGATATAACAATGCAAGTGAACCGTTGATGATCAATGTTACCAATGTCAAATGTTGCTTTATCAAATGTCATTCTCTGTATTTTATGTATGATAGGCATTTATCAATGATTACCTCATCTAATAGGAGAAATTAAAAGATGTGACGGATTGGAACTATCCCATAGAAAACCAAAGCATTATTTGAATGCAACAATTACATATACATAAATAATGAAGGTGGACTTGAAATGGGTGTTCAAAGTCCTTATATAACTATGGCTTATAATAGTCATATCCTCTCCCAACTAAAATTAAATGGAAACGCAGATAAGAGACTTTTCAGTCCATGGGAATGACTGTTCAAATTTCATCTGGAATAGACATGTTCATTAATTAAACAATGTCATCTTATATTTTCAAAATGTGAACAAGAGTTTTTTTCCATGCAATTTCAAATTGTAAGTGCATTATTCCACACTCCATGGGAATGATTCATTAATTAAACAATGCCAGGTTATATTGTAATTGGTCCACCACGTTGTAGTTCAGACTAAATAAATGTGAGTCTGTGGATATGCAATTATTGGCCCCAAGAAAAAATAGATAGGAAATTTCATGGTGACCTTAACTTTAAAAAACAAATCTATCGTTCTTTCCTATTCTTTCCTAAAACTTTCATTAAGATTTTTTTTCCTTAATTCACTCTACATGTCATGATTTAAAGAATTTTATATGATTTCGTTACATTTTTTTTGAAAGTTATCCAAAATCAAATGTTGGGTTGTTCTTTATCTCTTTAGATTTGAGATCGATCGAAGCTTAAAATTGTTTGATCAAAATTAATTTAGAGGTAAAAATTGATTTCGTATTGTCAAACCTTTGTATAATAAAATTACATTAGGAGTAAAAAAATGGTTTCAAATACACTAAAAAAGTTTATAAAAAAAGGAGATTAAGTAAAAAACATTGATAATTGATTATTTTGTTTTAGAGTTTTATTTGACATAACACAAAATGAGCCAACTTAAATATTGTGTGCAAAACATATAATTTTTTATGGAAATGGAAGGACAAAATCAATCATCTATTGGATGAGTTTGGGAAGGGATTAAATCAAATGTTGAATATGCAATTAACTGTACCAAATCAACCGTAATTCACTGTTTTTGAGACCATTCTTGTAGATTTTCTAGTGAACCCATTGCTAGCCCTAATATTGTTTCCTAAATATTAGTGATAATGAGAAGTCATTGAGAACTAGTTATATCTGATAAATGAACTTAATGATAAATAATTAAAAATTTTAGAGAAATAATCATGCCATGTTTTCCAGAATATATACTTTAAGATTCAGATTCATGTAATATATAATGTAAGTATTGTTAATTACAAAGAGAATCAAAATAATCAAAATATATAAAAATGCCTTATAAAGTTTGTAAGATAAAAATAATTTACAAGTGGTCTTTCAAATATTGTATATGACCTCGCCCCCGCTAAAAAAAAAAAAACTTCTCAATTATTATATATGCATTTGGCAAATCAGCTCCTTTTTATCAATGATTATATTGCATCTATTCAAATCAAAACTTAATCAAACCTTTTAACATATGATACTTTTAACGTTCATTTCATTGAGTTTTAGAGGATGAAGTTAAAAATCATTCCAAATGTTGAAGAATACTTCCCATTATAAATGGGATGGTCTTGATTAATACGGTTCTCCTTCTTCAGGTAATATTTTTGGATTGCAACCAACTTCAATCTATATATCTTAACTCAAAATAAATTTAGGGAATGGGGGTGTTAACACTAAAGATGATTGAAAATGTGTGAATGAGAGTGATTATTAGGAAGACACTATTAAGGGTTGGGATATTATAATTTAACATGATGTCCCTAATGTTGTCTTGAATTAATCATGACTTTATGACTATTTTTAAAAATTATATTATTATGACATTATTTTTATTATAGGGTTTTCTATTGTCATATTTAATTTATTATTAGTTTTTACATTATTAATTTATTTTTCATTCAAATTTAGTTAAAAGTTCACAATTTAATTATTTTTATTTTTATGTATAGTATTAAAATTGAATTTAACATTATAATTATATAATTATACATAATAACAATAATTGTATAATACAATTACATTCTTTTAATATTAATAACATAATTTTTTTAACTAACCAAAATTTTTATTTCTAAATATAAGTTCAAAATTTAAAGTTAGTTTAAAGTCACATTTTAAATCAATTCAGTAGACACTTAAATTTAGATTTAATAGTCGATTTAAAGTCTCCTTTAAATTAGATCTAGTTATGCCTTTTATTGTGACCTTAAATTCAAACTTAGTGTTGCAATTAAAGTTACCTTCAATGATGGGTTTAGAGTCACATTTAGTGATGGATTTAAATTCACATTTATTGACATATTTAAATTCATCAAAAGAATGTTGGAAATATTCACAATGCACTTTAGTCACCTCCAAAGTTATCACCTACTAACATCACCTGGGTGGATGTTAATAGGTGACATAGGGGTGACTTTAGGGTGAAGTTGTATTTATGTAATTTATAGTTGGCATTAGAGAAAGACCAAGGTGGCTGTCCAAATTTAAGAAGGGCTTTAGGGATGAAATTTGGTCTTTGGATTTTTTATTTTTTTTGGCTTAAATGCATTTTGAAAGTGATTTAAATGTGTACTTATCTTATAACGTAGAACAATCAAAATATTGTAGTGAAACTTTTAAACCATTTCATAATAGAAAATGACCCAAAATATCAAAAAACATGTCAGCATGATCCTGATTTGGACTAATGAGGGACAAATGCACAAATACCCTAAAATAATATATAGATTTTCATTATTTCCTTATCAGATTTAGGGACACCATCCTTGAGTGTGTTTCATGCTCATTGAGACAATAAATATTTGTATTTTGAGTCCATTTATTTGTAATGGTTTTAATCTTTGAAAAATGCATCAAAAAGTTATGAAATATATATATTTTTTAATTTTGAAATTCAATTACTCTAGTGGATTGGTAAGTAAACATGCACATCATATTCTATAAAAGATAAAATTTTAACACGTAAGTGAATTGATTATGGCACAAAGTGTCATTGAAAAATTTATGCTAGGCAAAACCAGTGTTCCAATTCTTCAAGTGACACATCAAGGCATCAATTAAAATTTGTATATACTAGCAGTTGCCCCAAAGGTGAAAGTTACAATGGAAGGGATGGATTTCAACGTTATTCACCATGAATAAAATATTAAATCATAATATTAATAGGCACTTATAGTTGAAACTATCATTTTCCCTTATTCTTTACTTTATCCCATGAACTTGCTATGCCTTTTTGGTCTAGATTCGATAGTTTGACATGTCATAAATTTAAGGAACTGAGTATGCTTATTTTTTAAGGATAAATGAATACATGTACAAAATAGATAATGTAACCATTATATATTATCTCTATGTTTTAAAGTTATGAATTGTTGTTATGCTCTGCTTTGATATGTTTGTGAGGGTTGGTAATGGTATTTTATATTCAAACTTAAATCCTAAAAATTATAGTGTAAATAATACCAATGACTATAGTTTACAAACCCTACATGCATGTGGTTTAATTCAACCTCTCGTACTCATTATGCACCTGCATGTTGGCTTAGGGCTTTTGTGATTCTTTACCATTTTGTTGATTGACCTTGCCCAAGCTCTTTAGTTCAATGCTAGAAGTGTTGAGGTCATTGGGTTGGCCAATGATTTGAAGATCACCATGCATAGAGAACACTTATTATGTCCCTAATTTTTGTATATATTTGGAAAACTATCACTATGGGTCTACATCGAGTTTGTAGGATGTTGCACATCATTGTTGGTGTAGACCCATAGTGATAATTTTCCAAATATATAAAACAAGTAGGGACATAAGATGTTGCACATCATTATTGGTGTAGCTTGGGGCTGCATCTCTTGTCTCTCAAGATATGTGTAGCCTCACTATTGATTGGAGGGACTCGAGTTGAAAGAACTTTTAAAACAAAGAATTAATAAGTTACTGCATTTAAATAAAACCAAAAATGAAGTAATGGGAGTCATTAAGAATTTGAAGTATTAATATTAAGATGCATATTTCAAGAGCCCAATATACAAAAGGAAGGTAACTATATCATGAGAAAATGATTTACATCCTTATACATTGCATTTTCGTAAATCTTATATATATTACAATTATTATTTTTGAGGAAAAATTATAGAACGCTATATTATATTTACAACTATTATAAATGTTGTGAAAGAGGCAATTCTCTCAATCTTCTTTCTTCTGATTTTTGAACATTTACATATTCACTATATTTCATTCTCGCAAAGTGCTCAAATGTAAAAGCATGGGAGATATATATGCCATTGATTGAGCATACTCTTGATATAACAGTGAAGGTCAACCCTTGATGATCAATGTTGCCAATGTCAATTGTTGATTTATCAAGTGTCATTTCCCATGCTTTATGTATGGTTAGACCTCATGATATTTTCATAGGAATTTATGAGTGATTATCTCATCTAATAGGAGGAATTGGAAGATGTGAAGGATTGGAACTATCCCATGGGAGACCAAACTATTATTTGAATTCCACAATTATATATACATGGGTAATGAAGGTGGCTTTGAATCTACATTGTAGACAATATGAATAATTTCTCCAACCACTCTATTAACTAAACCTACTTTCTCCCATAGATTTGCATGTTTTTTTTCTCTTTTATAAAATATCGCAGTTGATTCAAGTTAAGTGTTGTTCTAGTTATATTTATTTCTATGTTTTCTTTATTCAGCTTTACATATTGCATCTAGAGTGTTTAAGGATTTTAACATTTCCTTATTATGCATTGTTGTCAATATGTTAGTTCCATACAAATGCATTGAGTTTTTAAAAAAATGTTGTTATTCTGCATGCATGAATGATTTTGTTCTTGACACGAGAATACTTCGGCCTTCCTCTATTGGGTCTATATTTTTGATGTTGGTTAGCAGATTTTTGAATTGTAGTTGGTCTTTTGTGCATCTTTGTTGACATAATTTTTTTTATAATATGACAATTATATCAAACTTTTTCCATAGTGTGTTATAAAAATACTAACCTGCATATGTTGGAATGTCATTTATAGGTGGAAGTTGTCCTAGGTACTGAAAAAGTATTATCGAACAACCACCAAATTCTCTATTATTATGATGAGGAAAAGCCTCACACAATCAACTATTTATATTACTTAGCACTTTGGGCCTATAAAGACCATTTCATTTATGAGCACATATTCACTGTATCTCATTTATTCTTGAAAAAATGTTAATGCATGCTTATCAAGTGCTTTCATTTCACAAATAGGTATGTGGAGGGATAAATGTATTATCGATGCATTTATGTTAAATGTTACAACACCAGTTGGAATGAGGAAAAGGAGTGGGGTCTTGCCTTTGGTTGCAAATGCATCCAAGGAATGTTTGATGTTGTTTATCAAGTAATATTTACTTGTACCTACTGTTCTTTATATTATCATTATGAATGAGGTTACTTGTGGTGTTTTTTGGGAACGCTTCTCAATTATGATGAATGTTTGTTATTAGTTACCTGATAGTTGATTCATCATTGGTTAGATTGTGCCACCATTATCTGTATCTTTGGAAATTGTGTGTTGATAATCTACAAATTATTGTGAAGTTGTGTGTAGGATGAGTGGTATATTATAATGAATCCAATTGTGCCTATTTTTGAAGTCCCTATGGCCAAGATTTCTAATGTCATCTATTTATTTGTTCTCTTATGGGTGCATTCATGATAGAATTTCCCACTCATTCATTTCCATATCAAGTTGTATATCTTCTTCATTATCAACATTGTAATTGGTGGAAATGACATTGTTGTCATCCTCTACACGTGATCACTCAAGATGCCATGGATTTTAAGACTCCTTGAATTGCTCTCAATGTGTAATAATGTCTTCCCTACTTAAGCCAATGTCCACATAAAAATTCCATAATGGTTTGTAAAGTAAGAGATCTAACCAACAAAATAGATCAAATGAAGGATAATCATAAGAGGGTTTTGAAGATAATTGAGGAAATATTTTAAGAATCATGAGTATTTCTTTATCTCAATTCATAATTTTTTCTTCAACTATTGTAAGACCAGGATTGTGCTACTTCAATGAGTGGTTTTGTCTCCAAGAAAGAAGGGTGATGTACATATGCATAAATGAAAGACAACAGGCCGTCTTTAGTAAATACACTATGTAGTACCTTTTTGAAGGTTTATTTACCAGCATATAAACTAACAAATGTTTGACTACACACTGTTAGAGGCAAATTTTATAGAATATGGCATGTTTCTTATGTACCTATGTCACAGTCAATAATAATTTCTAAGAGCTTGATGTATGTGGTAATTACTCAACTCTCTATTGTAATTACAAATGATTTTATAGTTATCATATGGTGGTAGATTTAATATTTATTTATAGCCTTTGATGCATACTTTAATATATATTTGAGTAAAAGATGGTGGCAAACAACCAGTTGGCAATCTACATTTTCATGCCATATTGAGATCATGTGTGGGTTGTGGATGTTGACTCTATTATCATTCCACGTTGGGAGTTAAGTTATGAGCCCTTCATTATTGATAACCATGGTTGAGATTGGTTTTAGTGGCCATGGTGATTTGTATTTGCATTAGAAAGTGAATCCCTTTTTGCATAGACATGTTGATTCATTGCATTTGGTGTGGTGCTACACCTAATTAAAAGTTCATCATAATCCTTATGAAGATCGACACCAAATATTTGATTGGTGGTGAGTAAGCATGGATCATCAAGATCAGAATGATGTATCTTTAGAAATTGTGCATTGATAATCTATGAACTACTATGTAATTGTGTGTACGTTGAGTGGTATATCATAATGATTCTAATTGTGATTCTTATCAAAGTCTCAGTGGCTAAGCATTCTAATGTCATCTATTTCATTATTCCATGATTAGTGCATTCATGAAATAATTTCCCACTCATTCATTTCCATATCAAGTTGTATAACTTCTTCTTTGTCAATGCTTTTATTGGTGGAATTGACATTGTTTCCATCCTCTACACATGATCAGTCATTATGCCATGGATTGTAAGACTCAAATTTCTCATAGTGTGTAACCATGTCTTCCCTATTTAATCCATTGTCCACATCAAAATTGTGGAATGGTTTCTAAAGTAAGAGATCCACCCAACAAAATAGCTCAAATGAAGGGGAATCATAAGATGGTTTTAAAGAGAATTGAGGAAATATTTGAAGAATTTCCTGAGTATCTTTTGGTTTCCATTCATGTTATTTTTTCTTCAACTGTTGTAACACCAAGATCGTGTTGCTTCAATGAGCAGTGGTGTCTCCAAAAAATAAGGGTGATGTACATATGCATGAATGAAAGATGATAAGTTGTCTTTAATATATATGTTATGTGGGACCTTTTTGAAGGTTTGTTTAACAACAAATAAACTAACAAATGTTTGACTACAGGCTATTAGAGGCAAATTTTAATGCATGCGGCAAGTTTCTTGTGTACTTATGTCATAGTCAACAATAGTTTATGAGAAGAACTTACTATATGTGGTTATTGATGGGATCTTTATTATAATTATATATGATATTCTAGTTAACATATGATGGTAGCTTTTATATTTATTGTGAACTTTTGTTACATACTTTGGTATATATTTGAGTACATCATGGTCGTGAATGACCGGTTGGAAATTTACATTTGCATGCCATATTGAGAGTATGGTTACATTGTGAATGTTGACTATGTCATCATTTTATGATGGGAGGTAATTTTTGGGCCCTTCATTGTTGATAAGAATGGTTGAGGTTAGTTTTAGTGGCCATGGGGCTTTGTATTTGCATTAGAAAGTGACTATTTTTTTACGTAGACATGTTGATTTATTACATTTGGTTTGGTATTGCACCCCTCATAATATTTATTAGAATCAAAACCAAAAATTTGATTTGTTGTGAGAAAGCATGGATCATCAAAAATAAAACAATGTATTCTATCATGGATTATATCAATGTTGCATAGATTCCATGCTATTACATGTTGATCAAAGAATATCCTTGCAGTGTTAACCTAAAGTATATCTTCCCAATTTAATGTATCCATGTTAGGTGCATTTTCTAACTATAAAAAATTGATAGAGATATTAAAGATATTTTTACTAGTTAAATAATTACACAAAGATGCATCACTACATTGATAGAAATTTGGAGGGGGGGGGGGGGGGGGGGGGGGGGGGGGGGGGGGGGGGGGGGGGGGGGGGGGGGTGGGGTGGGCGGGGTGTGGCGAGAAATGAATGTAATAGAGTGAGATTTCAATAAAAATGATTGAGCTCAAATTTGACTTCTATTTGATTATTATATAACAATTTCAACCTTAAATTTGATGTTCATTTGAATTTCATGCATAAGTTTTTTTCTTACTTGAAGAAGGTGATTGAAAAATTGTGATATTTTATGTATTGGATGAAAATTTGGTGCCCTTATTTTTTTAAAAAAAACATTTTTTTGAACCATCAATTTGTATATTTATATAATATATGATAAATTTAAGAGAAATATCTCAAAATCAATATCTTTTAATATTTTTAAACTAAATATATTTAATATATATTTACTAGTTAATTAATTAGAACCTATTAATTAATTAAATAGTCAAACACCCAAATAATCAATTGGTGAATTTATAAAGAAATGAACCCCAAGAATCAAATTGTGAGTTTATGGACAATTGAACCTCAAGTATAACTTAACATTAATCCTCATCTCTATAACCATGCTTTGAATATCCTTGAATAGAGATTGACAAAATTTTAAAAAATATAATTCATTATAATTTTTATATTAAATTTAATATAATTAAATTTATTTTAATATTTATATATTAATTATAATTTAATATTTATACTACTTATACCAAAATTTTGGTAAACATAGACACCTCCAAAGCCATACTTCAAAAAAATGTCTTACAAGCGGGTGAC
>JARHVA010001247.1:1620000-1700000 GCA_037957365.1 Torreya grandis | reverse complement strand
ATCAGACCTTAAAAAATTTCAAGATTTTACGATTTTGAAGTTTTAGGACTTCAAGGTTTTAAGATATCAAGGATTACAAAAAATAATGACTAAGAAAGGGTAATTATGATGAATAGTGAAAAATTAAGGCCTCAATTAAATCATATTTAGATAAATGAAGGACAATTTTTTCCTATACACACATAATTAACTCCCATTGTTCTTATTCAATGTTTCTAGGTTGTTATCAAACTAAATTTGACAAAATAAGGCCCTCATTAGGAGAAATCAAATAAATTATGGCCTATTCAGTGTTATGCATGCATAATCTACCCATGTTTGTTATTATTTCATGTTCATAGGTTGCTATTAGGTAGAATTTGATAACTGAATGACCCAAATAAACAATTTCTTTAACCAAAATTGGTGAACTACGACTAATTATGATAGATTAATCTCAATAAAAATTGAAATTAGTTTATAATCAACAAATTCTCCACTAATTATGTAAAATTGGCTGAATTTAATATCTAATTGGGGTCAATCGAGACCTATGTAATCATTTATGACCATAAAATGTCAATTGGAGATTATTTTTCCTATATTTCATATTAGATTGGACCAATCAAGTAATTGGTTAAATATAATATGCAATTAAAGCCACTCAAGCCTAATGAAACTACTTGTGACCATATAATACAAATTGGGGATTGATTAGCCACAACTATGTATGAGATTGAACTAATCAAGTAAATAGTTTGATATGGTATACAATTTATGCTAATCAATTTCCTTTCAACCAATTACAACCATCTAATTGAATTAGGGCTCGATTAGACCAAATTCCATACCAAAATAAATAAATGATTCCTTTGTTTCAAGTTTTTAATGTAACTGGGGCCAATGGAACCCCATGCAACCAATTGAAACCATCCAATGCAAATTTTAGATTAATTGGACCCAATTAAATACAAGGTTATACTAATTTAGGAATTGATTCAATCTAGTATAAAATTGGGGTGAATCAACCTCTATAAAATAATTTATTTTATCTAATGTCAATTGTGAGTATATTAGATAACATTGCATGCCATATTGATCCAAGGGAGTAGTTGGTTCAATTATGTATGAAATTAGGACAAATTGAACCTGATGCAATCAAAATATGACCATCAAATGTCAATCAGGAATCAATATGCCCTAATTGCATACCCAATTAAACCAATTGAGTAATTAGTATGTATGAATGTGTGTGTGTGTGTGAATGTATGTATGTATCTATCTATATTCATATACATATGCATATATGTATGTATGTATTTATGTATGTATGTATGTATGTATGTATGTATGTGTAAGGGCCAAAGGAGCCCCATGAAATGAATTACTGCCATATAATATTCCTTTGGGATTTTCTAGTTGAAAATGTATTTTATATTGAACTAATCAAGTAATTGATTATAATGGTACATATTTTTGCCCAATAGAGCCCCATGCAACCATCTAAAGTCAATCAGGTCTTAATTAGCCCTAATTTTTATACCAAACTAAACTAATCAAGATATTAGCTTAGTTTGTTATGAAATTAGGGTTAACTGAGTCCCATGCAACTAATTACAACATTATAATGTCAATTAGGTTTTTCGTCCCCCAAAATGCATACCAAATTGAGCCAATCAAGTAACTCATTTAATTTGGTAAAAATTAGGTGAGTCTAGTTATGTGAACTCAATTACAACTATTTAATGTCAATTAGAGCTTGATTGACCCCAATTACATATTTAATTGAACCAATGAAGGGGTTTTTTTAATATGTTATATATTTTGTGTCAATCGAGATCCATAAAACCAATTTATATCACATATTTTTTAATGGGGTTATATTGGTCCAAATTACATACTTAATTGAACCACTTGAATAACTAGTTCACTCTCATGCATAATTGGGGTTAATCAATACCCACATGACGCATTAAATATATATATATATATATATATATATATATATATATATATATAATTAGGGGTTGATTGGTCCTATGTATTTAATTGGGCCAATCGAATAACTAGTTTAATCTAGTACATAGTTTGGGTCAATTAAGCCCTATTCAACCAATTACACTTAGGGCCAATCAAGTCTCATCAAACTAATTAAAACGTCAATTAGGGATCAATTACCCTAAATTTCATACCAACTTCAAGAATAGAGTAATTTATTTAATCTAGTATGACTTGGGGCCAATTGATCTTTGTACAACTAATTACAACAATTTAATATCAATTTGGGATTGATTGGCATGAATTATGTACTTAATTGAATTACTTGCATAATTTTTTCAATTTGGTATGTAGTTGGTGTCAATTGAGACCTATGAAACTAATTATGATTGTATATTTACAATTGGGGCTTAATTAGACCAAGTTACATACTTAGTTTCAACCACTCAAATAATTTGTTTAATCTAGTACACAATTGGGTTCAATCTATCTCTACACACTTAATTGTGATAATCTATTTTTGATTGGGGATAAATTTACCCCTATAACATTCCTAATTTAACCTTTTAAGTAACTAGTTAAATCAGATACATAGTTGGGGTTAATCAAGCCCCATGCAATTAATTACAGTTATCTATTTGAAAATAGGGCTCAATTGAACCCAAATACATAACAAATCAAACTAATTAATTTAATGGTTCAAATAAGTAAAAAACTAGGCACAATTGAGTCCCAATTAAATTTTGATGGTCAAAATTAATTACAAATGGCCCAATTGGTTATAAGTGTATGGAAAATGGAACCAATTACTTGCTTGGTTAAATTTAGTATGACATTGGGACCAATTATCTTCTAAATGAAATTAGATAGTCATAATTGGTTTTAAGAGGTTTTATTAGCCTCAATATTATACTTGATTAAACCAATTTGTCGATTGGTTCAATGAAGAAATAAAATCATGGAAAACAAGTCCTATCAAGCTAATTTTAACTATCTAAACTGATTTGGGGCTCAGTTTTCCTCATTTTACTCCCTTATTGAGTCAATTACTCAATTAGTTTAATGGGAGGCACAATTTTGGTAAATTAAATCCCACAACCTAATTTATAATACATCATGTGATTTGGGACTCAATTTTTCCCAATTGAATCTCTTATTGAAGCAATTACTCAATTAGTTTAATTGGGATGCCATATTGGGAAATCAATCATTGTGTACCAAATTAAAACTATTAGGATTATACACTAGCCAAGATCAAACACATATACTATAAACATAGCTCACGAGACACATAAATAAAGAGGAATATATACTGAATACAAAAGCATACCACTAATAGTATATTAACAATTCATAAAGGGAGTGACTGGAATATACAACAACCCACTTACTTTCTAATATCTCTAATATTTCAATGTTTAAAGTGAGAGAGAACCTTGTTTTCATATATCATGCAATATCTCATAAATTTTTGTGGTTAAATTAATTTGAAATTAATTGCATAAAGTCCATTTTTTTTACAACTAGGACTTTGTGCAATTTGTCATGTGAGTGTGCAACTTCAAATTTAGAGCAAGTTACCATGTCCAAATTGCATTATTATCATGAATCAACAATGGCTAAAAATGGTATTACTAAATTAGAAAATTTCAGCATTGCCACAGTATATAATTCCTTACAAAAATAGGTGACTTGTAAGTGGGTATTGAAAAATGATGCAGGAACATCAAGCATACAAACACCATATTTCAGTTGTTGAAGCTTATATGTAAATTAGAGGTCAAAGTAGATATATTTTGGAGTGTAAGTGTGTTTAAAGGATCTTATAGGATCCATTTGTGTCTTTAGAGTCAATTTGAGTCATCAAGAGTGTGTCTTGAATGTAATTGGAGTTTTCCCTCCAAAATTTACAATTTGAAAATTGAAATATTAGAACCATGTTGAGAAGGACCATAAGCATGGTAGAAGGTGAATAGGTGAGTGAATGTTAGTTTAAGGGTCCAAAGATTCATATAAAGAGTGTTTTGAAGACATAATATGTCTAAGTCATTAAGGTGGTGGAATTCAAGAATTATATTAAAAGAGTAACTACCATCCTTACATTGAACTTGGTCATGTAAAAGAGTTTTAGAGGTAACTACCCAAACCAACGTAGGTGTTGGATAAGAAAGGAGTTGTAAGGTAGTCGTAAAAGGAGAGGAGAGTAGGAGAAATGTGGAGAGAGATCTGAAAAGGGGAGAGAGGGAGTAAAATAATATAAGATTGTATTCTCCTCAAGAAAGGTGGCAGAGTCCAAGGAAGGACTGTATTTGTAATAGTTGAAGATTCATATGAATAATGGAAAGTCATTTTGTTGTGTTCAATCTCTCAGTAAAAGTACATTACTTTTTATTATTCATGTGTTATTCAAAAAATCCCTTGAGGCTATATATAATCTCTACTGTGTATTGTTATAGGCTCAAGTGCAAGAATACAAGTTATAGTCAACTCACCGAAAGACATATTGGAACCTAATCTTAAGAGTGGTGTCTATAAAATTGTTTGTTTTTGTGGGATTTCATATATCGGTGAGATAGGTCATTCCATCAACATGAGAGTTAATGAACATGTGGAAGATATTAATAAATAAAGGTTAACCAAGTCAACCCTAGTAAAACATTATTTCAAAATAAGACATCATATTCGCACTGAAGATACCAAGGTTCTAGTTGTAGAGAACAACTATTTTAAACATCATCTAAGAGAAACCATCAAAATTCGTAAGTTTGATAATAACCTCAATAGAGATGGTGGAATGGAATTGAAACACTCCTGAAAACCTATCATTAACTTGATCAAAAAATGATGACGAGCTCATTCTTTTCTCCTGCCCCAATGTCCTAAGTTTATTTTCATCTTTTTTCATCATAGATTATTGTTGATTTTAATTTTTATTTTTAATAATCACTTTTAATTTAAAATATTTTATTAATAAGTTTTATTTGATAACTTCAGAATCTATATTAAAATTTGATTTTATAGTTATTATTATACTTACTCTTTAAAATTCCTTAATTTAAGAATTGGATAACCTCTAATTATGATAAAGGGATGTAAGTTTGGTAGCTATAATTTATAATTATATTCACTTACTCTTATGAGAAGGGGATTCAATTTCTAAAACTTTTATATTATTTATTATAAAGTTTATAATTTATTTATTAGATTACAAATTCTTATTGTTGATTTATAATAACTTTATTTATTGCATAATTTGCAATGCATTAACTACAATCTCATATTAATCTTAATTGCATTAACTATAATCTCATATTATTCTTAATTAATTTGAATTCTGATTTACTTATAAACCCTTAGTTAATTTAAATTCTAATTTATAATTTAGTTAAAATTTTATCAAATTTGCATTATTAATTGAAGAATTAGGATTACCTTCTATTTTAATTATTTATGTCATTTTCATAAATCACTAATTCATAATTTATAAGAATTCTTACTACTTACAATTCTTAGGTCACAATAGAGTTCGGTAATTTATAATTTATAATTTACAATTTTAATAAACTTTTATTTCATTAAAAAAAATGGATTTTAATAATAAGTTTACTATTGTTTAATCTTTATATGAATTTCTTTCTTTCTTTTTTTCTCAACTATACCTACCTTTTTTAACTCACTGACATCATTGGGCTCTATTGCTCTATCTATAAGGTTTTAAGTTTGCAATGTAATCTATTTTTCTCTCATCCTGCTGATGGTTCATGGAGTGTGAACCGAAATGTTGATTAAAAATTCTTGACACAGTTTTAACCAAAAATCTAGACATACTCAAGTAACAAAGATTGTCAAGGAAGAAACTCCATGGTACATTAACCCAAAATATGTTGGGCCTTGACATCATTCAGACCTCATGGTGATGGAATATACTATTTTTTAGTGAATAGATTCAAGAAAGATTGCTCTCTACCCTCAAACCCTGTACACACATGTGATAGTTAGGTATGAAAGGCACGTTGGTGTTTTTTTATAGTATAGATCATGGTTATGTTGAGATGATGATATGTAGATAAAATTACACTTGATGGGAAGGTATAATAGTTTTTTTTAATGGTTAAAGTCAGTACACAATCCATAAAAATGAAAGTTAATGGTTAAAGTCAATACACAGTCAATAAGAATTAAAGAACCTTGTTGACACAATCAACACCTTGTTTTGCACAGTTAGGAAGTTAAGAAAGAATGCATATGCTTGATCACATGAAGGGTTGTTGAGTTGTTAGAGTCTTGATGGATGTGGATGGATAATTTGGTTTGAAAATATACCTTTTAAAGTTTGAATATTACTTTGAGAGAAAAACAGAAAGTTTAAACCCTTACACAATCCTTAATAAGGACACATAATTATGTGATTTGACCATCATAAGATTTATGCGGATTGAATGAGATATCTAAACTATGTGGATAGGTGGATTTTGTCAATACAGACATGGGAAAGGTCTTGGTTTAGTTTGAAAGGACCTAAAACAAAAGATATTGAATTTTGAGTACTCTCGACCTCTATAGTCAAGGAATTGGGGTTTAGAAACTAAAAACCCCATAACTTATATTTGAAAAATGGGAATTCAATAAAAATTTGTAAAATTGATTATTTTATCATTTAGAGAATGATTCAAGTGTATTTGGTTAGGTAAAATATGGAATAGTATGGTCTTGGTGACTGGTTAAGTGTATGGAGGGCTAGGAGGCCTAATTAACAAGGTGCTTATGAAGGAAAGGGTATCTACAGAGAGAGTTAAGTGATGAAACTTTAGAGAAGGATATAAAAAGAAAGTGGGTGATTAAATACGAGATTTTTTATTTCATATGACTTTCAGAGTGTTATAACAAAGGGAAATTGTAGAAAAAAGGCTACAAGGAGATAGGGTCATTATTGAACTTGAAGAGTGCAAGGGGATGATGGAGTATGATTGAGAGGTTAACAGGGTTTAATACAAGTGTAATGTGATAAATTTAATTCATCTATGAAGATAGATTGTATTCATGAGATCGATAACCATATATGATCTTTTAAGCCTTGAAGAGCTTGACTAGAGTGATGCGAGTGAATGAGGAAAGTGAAAGGAGGTTGAAAGTGAATGGAAATGAGTTGAGGTAATGAGATAGAGACCTATGAAGGGTCTAATAAATCTCAATAATAACTCCAAGTTGATTAAAAACATGATGAACAAAGTATAAGATATTATCAAGTTAGAAAGAAGACCAAAGCGGTTAAGCATTGAAGCTTATGCCCAAAGTAAAGCATTTGAAGTTCAAATTAAAAAATAAAGGTCTAGAGCCAAGAGTTGGTAAGTTTGAAATTTTTGCCATGTACCCATGCATCAAAATTCCTTATATTTCCATGGCTTATTATAATCATTTCCTCTCCTAACTAAAATTAAATGGAAACATGGACAAGAGATTGTTTTATGCATTGGTCCACATTCCATGGGAAGACTATTCAAATTTTAGTTGGAACATATATGCATTAATTAAACATTGAAAGATTTCAAACAAAAGTTTTTTCCATGCAAGTTCAATTTATAAATAGACATGCTTCAAGTCCACACTTAATAGAAATGATTCTTTAGATTTTGGGTGAAATAAGCATGTTTCAAATCCACACTTCATGGGAATGACTGTTCAAGTTTGAGATGGGATAGACATAATAATTAACTAAAAAATACCATCTTATATTTTTAAAACATAAACAATAATTATTTTTTATAATTTAAAATTGTAGGTGCATCAGTTCACACTCCATGGGAATGATTCTTCAGATTCTAGGTAGAATATACATGCTTTAAGTCCACACTCCATAGAAACGATTGTTTAAATTTCATCTAAAATAAACATGTTCATTACTTAAATGATGCCATCATATATTTTTTAAATGGACCCAGACTTTCTCCAAGAGACTTGCTCCTTGTGTGTCATGGACTCCCATGCGATGGTCTTCTACACCACCAGCTTATGCATCATGTCTCTTCATGTCACTTATTACCAAAAAGTACTTAGGTAAAATTGGGAGCCCAACATCACCCCACGCTTAGCCAATAGTCCACCCTAGACTATGCATCATTCTCATGTCCTTCTAAAAACTCATGTTGCATCTGCTCAATTTGCTTCTTGACACCCTCCTAATGGTTTAAGGTATTCTATAGATGGGATGTGATTTATTCTACCACCTCCTTAAGCTTCTTTATCTCCATGGGCTGCCCAAGACAATCAATTGCTTGAATGATCAAATTCTCAAGGGATGTGGAAGCATCCTTATGAACATTTTTGAATAAGGTTAATTATGTTGCAACCTATCCTTCGAGTGCCACAAAATTTGCATTAATCTCCTAGCAGTGAGCACTTATTTTATTTTCCATAGCTTCTACATCTTTGAATGTTTTGGCATGATCTGTGTGGTCTTTTATTACTAACGTTCTATCAACCAACAATTATCGTTGAAGCTCCTCTGCGTGAAGCCTTGTTTCCAAAATTTTGTTGTGCCATGCCATCTTTACAAAAACCCCATCCAAGATGGGAATAGTATCACCAACCCTACTCAAAAATATTATGCATACTTTCACAGATTTAATAAATTATTTTATTGCCCAAGTTTGATAATTTTGGACATTGGTCTGGTCCATGCATATATTGAACAAAAGTTCAACTAGGGTCTCCAATTTGTCAATTGCCTCACTAGAAAGGGATACCCCATTCGTAATAGTTAGATTTGAGCTCCAAAGTATCTTACAAAGGTTCAATTCTTTTACCTTAGCTTCTATTTCTATCTCCAATTGGTGATTGACCTTGGCTAGCTTCTATTCAAGTTTTATTCTCATAGTGCACTCATTGCAATATAGAGCAACCATTTTTGAATACTTTGTTTAGAGTTATCTGACATCAGATTCAACTAAGGTATTTGACTTGGTTACCTCATGTGCAACCTTTGGGAGTGTCATGCTTGCCTATGTCCTAGCACACATTTGGGGATCTACCCAAATTATATCTAGAAGTTCTATCTCTCTTGGTTATAAAATCAATCTCTCTGATGGTAGCTCAAAATTATGTTCTTTGTTATAAACATCATGGTAAAATGATAATTCTTACCAAGTTTACTCGGTCGAGTCTCTGATGCAAAATGTGAGAACATAAATAAATTCTTTTCTGACACTCCCTTCTAGTATTGTGCACCTAGGGTCATGGTTGATTCAATATTTTATAGCCCCTGATGGACGTATTCCTCAATTGGCTCTTTCCCCTTAGAAGGATCTCACTCTAGTATCTTGACCTCTATGTCTTCACTATGGTGGCTAGCCCTAATATTATTCCACTCATTCCCAAGGCCATGTCTGAACCATCCCTGTCTTTACCAATGGGATCTTTAGTTTCCACTTGTACCTCCCCAAGGGTGGTTTCTTCATGTTGCACTGGTGAAAGTGTCTTCTCATGTTCCAAGGTAACTTGATCTTCCTATTCTGATTCAGTAGTCTCTTTTTCTGGTGTTTCCTTTGGGATTTCTATATTTCATTCTAGGTCAACATCCTTAGCCATTGATGTTTCGTGTTTCAAAGCAACATATTGCATTACTAGTTCTAGGCCTTCATGTCGACCCACTGGTAGAGTTTCCTTAGGTGGTCTAGGAGAATTCCTTTGTTGCTTTGTTTGTTCTAGTTGAGCGTTGGTACTATCATCATGCCTTTATATCTTCTGCTTCTTCTCCTTCCTATCTCTGACGGGGGTGGGATTGTTACCTTCACATGGTTTGCACTCCTTGATGTTTTATTTGTTAGTTTCAACATATAAAATAAAGAATGAATGGAATTGCCAACCAAAATTTGATGGGCATTTATGTCAGTATTATTTGACTTGAGCCTTTCCCTAGGTAAATGTATAATTGGTGGAGAATGGGAGTCTCCACATTAATTTTTTCATCAAGAATGTTAATCAGGTACATGCCATAGATCTTGTTGACAGTGCTCATAAGGTATATAGCAGTGAAAACATATGGCAATTTAAACCATCTAGATAATTCTCCTAAGGGAACCATCTTGATGCAGGCTAGATATTAGTTTTGCTTGACTACGAACTTGGGTTAGTCTTCGAGCTATCTCGGCAAGTCCTTGGGGATGCACCAATTTTTCCCAAAGGCTCACTTGATACTGTCATAACACCCCTTCATTTTAACCTTATGGGAGGGAATTATCATACCAAGGCAAGTGAATGCTTTAAATCACTCTATAGGGGAATTTTTCTCAGGAGGGTAATCCCATTTCAATTCTCTAATTGTGTACTCATGTACACCAACCTCATAAAAAACTAGTAAACAAAAGGATAGCACCCCATGCAAAATTTTGGTTCGACAGGTGGTGGGATTTTTTTGTATCTGTAATAATCTTATCAACAAAGTATTATGCCCAATTATACTTCACTTCAAGGGCAACTTGATGGGTGACATATAATGTGTGATGTCCACCTCTTTTCGTCTATCCATGACCCCAACCTTGGTCATTATTATATGAACATTTTGGAATGATTCTTAAGATTATGGAATGTATAAATTAATGGTTCTTGTAAATTTAAATTGACAACAAAATATTAAATCAATATGTTTGGAAAAGCACCTAAAAATTAATAAAAATATTATTTTATTTATTTTGAGGTTTTATATGTACACCTTTAATTAATTACAATTTAATTTGTATAATCATTGATTTGACTTATGTAAAATTATACCAATATAATTATTGGAGTTTATATATTTTCTTTATGATAATTTTTATATGTGTGTGTGTGTGTGTTACAATTATTTTTATTAAATATTTTATATTTGTGTTCATATGATAGTGATCATTCAATAATATATCCATAATTTTTTAATAATTAATAAACACCTAAAATTTAATATTAATTAATTATCACAAAATAATTTCAGCTTTAAATTTGACATATATTTAACTATCATAATAAATTTCTCTCTTCTTAATTTTTTTATAAAAGAGCTTCATCCCGTTATTATGCTTAGAAGACATCTCTTTAAAAACATAAATTGTAAATCCATTATATGGCCAGCATAATATTATATGGCCAGCATCAAAAATGATTTGAATTTGTTACTTTATCACCTGTGAGGTTTGAATTTTTAATTTTTCAAAAATATATTTTCTTTATTATCAAATTAATTTAAAAAGCACATGTTCTACACTATTAAACTGAAAAATACTTAATATCTATATATAATTAAAAAAAAAGTTGAATGTATATTGAAGTATAAGAAATAAAAAACATAAAAAAAAATGTAAAATTTTCATATATCTAAATTACACGAGACCATCTAAATATTTATTTATAAAAAATTAATAATATATTAATATTTATAATTAAATTTTAATGATAACATAATATTTCTTAAAATATAAAACAAATTATTCACTAAGTTAAATTATGACATGATTTTAATAGAGATAACTCTGAAAGTTAACATCCTTTTTTGAATGGTGTTGAATGCATACTATTTTAATACACAAATTCTCTGACCTCTTTGCTATCCTCCCCAATCCTGATTTTCATTTGTTCAACTCTTTCCCACTGATTCTTTTGATCCACCATTTTATCAGCTCCTTCGCCCTCTACATTTTGTAGAGGCATGATTTCTTGAGCTCCTTTCCATTTAGAGTTCACTAAGATAATTTTTAGCCAAAGGCTTGGGAGAGTGCATTTATAGCTAAGACCGAGAGTTTTAGGAAAAACCAACAAAATTCAACTTCAATCATCAAATATGTTATGGATTTTAAAATAAAAATTTGAAAAATTATTACCTTTACGATGAGCATGTTGTCCTCTTTCTAAATGTATGATTTTTATAAATTTTAGGGTATTTTAAGGGTTCAAATTATATTTATTTATAACAACACCATTTTAAGGCACTACATGTTGCACCCATACACGCCTATTCATGTTTATCTAATTTGTTTTTCATTAATACAAGTACAAAAGAAATTATATGGTAACAAACTAGGCCTAATTCTACACACATTCAAAAAAAAAATCAATTTTTATTTTAATTTGAGGTAGTTAGGGTGGGCCACATGACCAGCTATCCATTTGTTTTTAGTTTTTAGGATCTACTTAATAGCAAAATTAATAAAAAAAAATGTATTCATTGAAAAAATAAAAATAAAAATTGTAACACATTAGAATATCTTATATAAATATTCACCAAAGGGTTTATAACAATATTTAATGATACTCAAAAAAGGTGGGCCATACAACCATCTATCTACTATGTTTTCTTAAAAAAATAAAAGGTCCTCTTCAAATTTTAGATGTTTGACCTATTTATACTTTTAAGCAAAAAATAGTTTTTTAGAAACTAGACTTGAAATGCTACAATTCAAATTTTTATACCATCTTCAAATTTTGAATGTAGCCATTTCTAATTATCTACAGAAGTTCACATTTATGAAATTTCAAAAAAAATCATGTCCATGAGTAGGCCCTTTTTTGTCCCCCAAATATGTGGACTTACCCCTATTTAACTTTAAGA
Source organism: Torreya grandis (assembly GCA_037957365.1). NCBI lineage: Eukaryota > Viridiplantae > Streptophyta > Pinopsida > Cupressales > Taxaceae > Torreya > Torreya grandis. Next base: position 1,687,447 of record JARHVA010001247.1, on the reverse strand, counting down.
AGGGCTTTAGAGATGAAATTTGGTCATTGAAATTTGCTTTTTTTGTGACTTAAATGCATCTTGAAAGTGATTTAAAGGTGTACTAATATTTAACCTATAAGAGTCAAAATATTGTAGTGAAACTTGTAAATCATCTCATAATAGAAAATTACCCAAAATATCAAAAAACATGTCAATATGACCCTAATTTCGACTAATAAGCAACAAAAACAAAAAAAACCCTAAAAGGATATATATATTTTCATTACTCCCTTCTCAGATTCAGGGACACCATCCTTGAGTGTGTTTTGTTACTCATTGAGACAATGAACATTTGTATTTTGAATCCATTTGTTTGTAATGATTTTAATCTCTGAAAAATGCATCAAAAAGATATTATTATTTTTTTTTAATTTTGAAATTTGATTATTCCAAAGGATTGGTAATTAAACATGCACAACATATTCCATAAAAGATAAAATTTAAATGTGTAAATGAATTGACTGTGGCACAAAGTGTCATTGAAATTTTTTTGTTAGATAAAACCAGGGTTCCAATTCTTCAAACGACACATTGATGCATCAATTAAAATTTGTATATACTAGCATTTGCCCCAAAGGTGCAAGTTACATCAAAAGGGATGGCTTTTATCATTATTCACTAAGAAGAAATGATTAGATCATAATAGTAATAGAGGCACTTACAATCAAAAATGTCATTTGCCCTTGTTCTTTATTTTATCTCAAGCCCTTTTTATGCCTTTTTGGTTTGGCTTCGACAGTTTGACATGCTGTAAAATTAAGGTATCGAGCATGCTTATTTTCGAAAGACAAATGAATACATGTATAGAACATCTAATGTAACCATTGTATATTATCTCTGCATTATAAAGTTGTGAATTTTTGTTATGCTCTGCTTAGAGATGTTTGTTCAGGTTGGTAATAATAATTTATATTCAAACTCAAATCCTGCAAATTGTAGTGCAAACAATGCCAATGACTATAGTTTACAAACCCTACTTATATTTGGTTCAATTCAACCCCTCATACTCATTATTCACCCACATGTTGGCTTGGGGCTTCAGTGGTTTTTTACCATTTCGTTGATTGACCCTACCCAAGCTGTTTGGTTTGATGCTAGAAATGTTGAGGTCGTTGGGTTGGCTGATGAGTTGAAGCTCATCATGCATAGTGAACACTTATTATGTCCCTAATTTTTGTATACATTTGGAAAATTGTCACTATAGGTCTACATTGGGCTTGTAGGACGTTGCACATTGTTGTTGGTGTAGTCTGGAGCTGTAGCTCTGGTCTCTTGAGATATGTATAGAGTCATGACTAATTGATTGGAGGGACTCAAGTTGAAATGAATTTTAAAACATAGAATTAATAGGTTACTGTATTCAAATAAAACCAAACATAAAGTAATAATAGTCCATTAAGAATTTGAAATACTAATATTAAAACGCATATTTCAAGAGCCCAATATAGAGAAGGAAGATAATTATATCATGAAAAAATGATTTACATATATATTACAACTATTTTTATTTTTATTTTATATTTATATCATTATAATAAAAATCATTCAATAATATATCTATAAATTTTTAATAATTAATAAACATCTAAAATTTAATATTATCTAATTATTATAAAACAATTTCAACTCTAACTTTAACATAAATTTAACTATCATAATAAAACTTGCTGTTCTCAAAAATTTTATAACAAAACCTTTGCCGTTACTGTGCTTACATAACATCCATTTAAATACATAAATAGTAAATCCATTAAATGAGACCATTTGTTGGACATCATCTTTTTCACTCTCAAAATATAGTCACCATCAAATATATTGAAGTATAAAACATAAAATAAGATAGTAAAATTTTCATATATTTAAATTACAGAAGATTATCCGAATATTCAGGAAATCTTTATTTATAAGAGTTTAATAATATATTAATATTTATAATTAATTTTTAATGATAATATAATATTTCTTAAAATATAATATAAATTATTCATTAAAATAAATTATAAAATGATCTTAATAGAGAACTTTAAATGCTGTTTTAACACACAATTTCTTCGACTTCTTTATTCGGCTCTTTGTTTTCCTTTTCAATCTTAGTACCCATTTGTTCGATTCTTTCCCGATTCCCATGATTCTTTTGAACCACCATTTCTTCGACCTCTTTGCTATCCTCCCCAATCCTGATTTTCATTTGTTCAGTTCTTTCCCATTGATTATTTCGAAACATGATTTGCTGGTATCCATCCTCATAATTCTTTTGATCCACCATTTTATCGGCTCCTTCGCCCTCTACATTCTGTAGAGGCATGATTTCCTGAGCTCCTTTCCATTTAGAGTTCACTAGGATAATTTTTTCCTTCGTTTTTCTGCTTCCTTTTCCTGATCCAGAAATCCCATATTCTCCTCCCTCTATTTCTCCTTGAGTGTCGAAATCTCTTTCTACAACTTTAAAAATTTCTCCCCCCTCTGTTTCTATCTTCTTAAGCTTGCCATTGTCATGAAATTTCTCCCCCCTCTGTTTCTATCTTCTTAAGCTTGCCATTGTCATGAAATTCAACAAGAGAGGTGACTTGTAAATGGGTGTTCAAAGTCCTTATATAGCCATAATCATTTCCTCTCCCAACTAAAATTAAATGGAAACGCAGACAAGAGACTTTTCAGTCCATGGGAATGACTCTTCAAATTTCAGCAGGAATACACATGTTCATTAATTTAACAATGCCATCTTATATTTTAAGAATGTGAACAAGAGTTTTTTTCCATGCAATTTCAAAGTGTAAGTGCATTATTCCACACTCCATGGGAACGATTCTTCAGATTTCCAGTGGAATGGACATGCTTCATTAATTAAACAATGCCAGGTTATATTTTAAATGGTTCAGAATAAATAAATGTGAATCCGTGGATATGCAGTTATTGGCCCCAAGAAAAATAGATAGGAAGTTTCATGGTGACCATAACTTTATAAAAAAAAATCTATTGCTCTTTCCTGTTCTTGCCTAAAACTTCCATTAAGGTTTTTTTTTTTGCCACGATTTAATGAATTTTACATGATTTCATTATATTTTGCGAAAGCTATCAAAAATCACGTGTGGGTTTTTTCTTTACCTCATTTATATAATATAATTATATTATTTTATAATTAATAATATTAAATAATTTTAATTAATTAAAAACTATTATTTCTAAATATAACTTCAAAATTTAAAATAGTTTAAAGTTACATTTCAAGTCAATTCGGTACGGTACTTAAATTTAGACTTAATATTTGATTTAAAGTCTCTTTTAAGTCAAACTTAGTTATGTTTTTATTGTGGCATTCAAATAGAACCTACTATTCCACTTAAAGTCACCTTTAATGATGGATTTAAAGTCATATTTAGTAATGGATTTAAATTCACATTTATTGACATATTTAAATTTGTCAAAACAATGTTAGAAATATTCACAGTGGTGATGTTGGTAACATCACCCTTCAGTCACCTCCAAAGTCATCACCTACTAACATCACCTAGATGACGTTAATGGGTGACATAGGGGTGACTTTAAGGTGATGTTGTATTTATGTAATTTAAAGTCAACATTAGAGAGAGACTAAAGGTGACTATCCAAATTTAAGAAGAGCTTTAGGGATGAAATTTGGTCTTTCGAATTTTCTTGTTTTGTGACTTAAATTCGTTTTGAAAGTGATTTAAAGGTGTACTTATATTTAACTTAGAATAACTAAATTATTGTACTCAAACTTGTAAACTGTTTCATGATAGAAAATGACCCAAAATATCGAAAAACATGTCAACGTGATCCTAATTTAGACTAATAAACAACAAACACATAAATACCCTTAAATAATATATAGATTTTCATTACTCCTTTATCAGATTCAAGGATACCATCCTTGAGTGTGTTTTGTTACTCATTGAGACAATGAACATTTGTATTTTGAATCCATTTGTTTTTAATACTTTTATTCTCTAGAAAATGCATTGAAAAGATATGTAACATTTTTTTTTAAAAAATTTGAAATTCAATTACTTCGATGGATTGGTAATTAAACATGCACATCATATTCTATAAAAGATAAAATTTCTACATGTAAGTGAATTGACTGCAGCACAAAGTGTCACTGAAAAATTTATGCTAGACAAAACCAGGGTTCCTATTCTTCAAGTAACACATCAGTACATCATTTAAAATTTGTATATACTAGCAGTTGCCTCAAAGGTGTAAGTTACACCAGAAGGAATCACTTTCAACATTATTCACCATGAATAAATGTCTATATCACAGTAGTAATAGGCACTTACAATCAAAACTATAATTTGTTCTTGTTCTTTGCTTTATCCCATGCCCTTTCTACACCTTTTTGGTTTGGCTTCGATAGTTTGACATGTCGTAAAATTAAGATACCAAGTATGCTTATGTTTGAAGGAGAAATGAATACATGTACAGAATAACTAATGTAACCATTGTATATCATATATACATTATAAAGTTATAAATTGTTGTTATGCTTTACTTGGAGATGTTTGTTGAGGGTGGGTAAGAGTAATTTGTACTCAAATTCAAATCTTGCAAATTACAGTGCAAACAATGACGGAAACTAGAGTTTAAAAACCCTACCTTCATGTAATTCAATTCAACCCCTCGTACTCATTATGCACCAATGTGTTGGCTTGGGGCTTTGGTGGTTCTTTACTGCTTTTTTGATTGAACCCACCTAAGCTCTTTGGTTCAATGCTAAAAGCATTGAGGTCATTGGGTTGGCCGACGAGTTGAAGCTCACTATGTATAATGGGCACTTGTTATGTCCCTATTTGTTTTATATGTTTGGCAAATTGTCACTATGGGTCTACATCAGGCTTGTAGGACATTGGACATTGTTATTGGTGTAACCCAAGGTTATAGCTCTAGTCTCTTAAAATATTTGTATCCTCACTATTGATTGGAGGGACTCGAGTTGAAAGGAATTTTAAAACAAATAATTAATAGGTTATTGCATTCAAATGAAATCAAATATGAAGTAATAGGATTCCATTAAGATTTTAAAGTATTAATATTAAGACACGTATTTTAAGAACCCAATAGACAAAAGAAAGGTAACTATATCATGAGAAAACAATTTGCATATGTAGACACTCTATTTTAGTAAATCTCATATATATTACAATTATTATATTTAGGGAAAAAGTATAGAACATTATATTACATTTACAACTATTGTAAATGTTGTGGAAGAGACAATTCTCTCAATCTTCTTTCTTTTGATTTCTAGACATTTACATATTAATTGTATTTTATTATCGTAAAGCGTTCAAATATATATATATATATATATATATATATATATATATATATATATATATATATATATATATATATATATATATATATATATCGTTGAGTAAGCATATTTTTGATATAACAATGAAAGTGAACCCTTGATGATCAATGTTGCCAATATCAACTGTTGCTTTATCAAATGTCATTCCCTGTACTTTATGTGTGATAAACATTTATCGATGATATATATCGTTGAGTAAGCATATTCTTGATACAACAATGAAAGTGAACCCTTGATGATCAATGTTGCCAATATCAACTGTTGCTTTATCAAATGCCATTCCCTGTACTTTATCTGTGATAAACATTTATCGATGATTACCTCATCTAATAGGAAAAATTGAAAGATGTGTCGAATTGAAACTATTCCATAGAAGACCAAAATATTATTTGAATGCAACAATTACATATACATAGGTAATGAAAGTGGATTTGAAATGGATGTTCATATGACCATGGCTTATAATAATCATTTCCTCTCCCAACTAAAATTAAATGGAAACGCAGACAAGAGACTTTTTGGTCCATGGGAATGACTCTTCAAATTTCAGCTGGAATAGACATGTTCATTAATTAAACAATATCATCTTATATTTTTAAAATGTGAACAAGAGTTTTTTTCCATGCAATTTCAAATTGTAAGTGCCGTATTCCACACTCCATGGGAACGATTCATTAATTAAACAATGCCAGGTTATATTGTAATTGGTCCACCACGTTGTATTTCAGACTAAATAAAAGTGAGTCCGTGGATATGCAGTTATTGGCCCCAAGAAAAAATAGATAGGAAATTTCATGGTGACCATAACTTTAAAAAACAAATCTATTGTTCTTTCCTGAAACTTTCACTAAGATTTTTTTTCCTTAATTCACTCTACATGCCACGATTTAAAGTATTTTATATGATTTCATTATTTTTTTTTAAATTTATCGAAAATCAAGTGTGGGGTTGTTTTTTACTTTTTTGGATTTGAGATCGATCTAAATTTAAAATTGTTTGATTAAAATTAATTTAAAAGTAAAAATCGATTTCATATTGTCAAAATTTTGTATAACGAAATTACATATTAGGAGTCAAGAAAATGGTTCCAAATACACTAGAAAAGTTCATAAAAAATAGAGATTAAATAAAAACCATTGATAATTGATTATTTTGTTTTAAGGTTTTATTTGACATAACACAAAATGAGCCAACTTGAATATTGTGTGCGAACATATAATTTTATATGGAAATTGAAGGACATACGGCTAAAATCAATCATCTATTGGATGAGTTTGGGAAGGGATTAAATCAAATGTTGAATATGCAATTAAATTGTACCAAATCAACCGTAATTCACTATTTTTGAGACCATTCATGTAGATTTTCTAGTGAACTCATTGCAAGCCCTAATACAACTCAACCTTTACTTTCAATTGTTTTTTAAATATTAATGATAATGAGAAGTCATTGAGAATTGGTTATATCTGATAAATGAACTTAATGATAAATAATTAAAATTTCTAGAGAAATAATCATGCCATGTTTTCCAGAATATATACTTTAAGATTTATGTAATATATCATGTAAATATTGTTAATTACAAAGAGAAATTAAAATAATCAAAATATATAAAAATGCCTTAAAAAGTTTGTAAGAAAAAATAATTTGCAAGCGGTCTTTCAAATATTGTATATGACCTCGTCCCTGCTCAAAAAAAAAAAAAAAACAAAAACAAACAAACAAACTTACTTGTCAATTATTATATACGCATTTGGCAAATCAACTCCTTTTTATCAATGATTATATTGCATCTACTCAAATCAAAACTTGATCAAACTTTTTAACATATGATTTTTTTAACGTTCATTTCATTGAGTTTTAGGGGATGAAGTTAAAAATCATTCCAAATGTTGAAGAATACTTCCCATTATAAATGGGATGATCTTGATTAATACGGTTCTCCTTCTTCAGGTAATATTTTTGGATTGAAACCAACTTCAATCTATATATCTTAACTCAAAATAACTTTAGGGAGTGGGGGTGTTAACACTGAAGACGATTGAAAATCTGTGAATGAGAGTGATTATTAGGAAGACATTATTAAGGGTTGGGATATTATAATTTAACATGATGTCCCTAATGTTGTCATGAATTAATCATGACTTTATGACTATTTTTTAAAATTATATTATTATGACATTATTTTTATTATAGGGTTTTCTATTGTCATATTTAATCTATTACTAGTTGTTACATTATTAATTTATTTTTCATTCAAATTTAGTTAAAAATTCACAATTAAATTATTTTTATTTTTATGTATTGTATTAAAATTGAATTTAACATTATAATTATATAATTATACATAATAACAATAATTGTATAATATAACTACATTCTTTTAATATTAATAACATATTTTTTTTAACTAACCACAACTATTATTTCTAACTATAAGTTCAAAATTTAAAGTTAGTTTAAAGTCACATTTTAAATCAATTCGGTAGACACTTAAATTTAGATCTAATATTCCATTTAAAGTCTCCTTTAAATCAGATTTAGTTATGTTTTTATTGTGACCTTAAATTCAAACCTAGTGTTGCACTTAAAGTTACCTTCAATGATGGATTTATAGTCACATTTAGTGATGGATTTAAATGCACATTTATTGACATATTTAAATTCGATAAAACAATGTTAGAAATATTCACAATGGGCTTTAGTCACCTCCAAAGTTATCACCTACTAGCATCACCCGGGTGGATGTTAATAGGTGACATAAGGGTGAATTTAGGGTGAAGTTGTATTTATGTAATTTATAGTCGACATTAGAGAGAGACTAAAGGTGACTATCCAACTTTAAGGACTTTAAGGATGAAATTTAGTCTTTGGAATTTTCTTGTTTTGTGACTTAAATGCATTTTGAAAGTGATTTAAAGGTGTACTTATATTTTAACTTCGAAAAATCAAAATATTATAGTCAAACTTATAAATCATCTCATGATAGAAAATGAACCAAAATACTGAAAAACATGTCAACATGATCCTGATTTGGACTAATGAGCAACAAACGCATAAATACCCTAAAATAATATATATATTTTTTCATTACTCCCTTATCAGATTCACCATCCTTGAGTGTGTTTTGTCACTCATTGAGACAATAAACATTTTTATTTTTAATTCATTTGTTTTTAATGCTTTTCATCTTTGAAAAATGCATTGAAAAGATATGCAACATTTTAGTAATCAATGGAGAGGAAATCATGTTTCGAAATAATCAATGGGAAAGAACTGAACAAATGAAAATCAGGATTGGGGAGGATAGCAAAGAGATCGAAGAAATGGTGGTTCAAAAGAATCATGGGAATTGGGAAAGAATCGAACAAATGGGTATTAAGATTGAAAAGGAAAACAAAGAGCTTGGGGATTGAGAAAGAACCGGATAAAGAAGTCGAAGAAATTGTGTGTTAAAACAGCATTTAAAGTTCTCTATTAAGATCAGGTCATAATTTATTTTAGTGAATAATTTATATTATATTTTAAGAAATATTATATTATCATTAAAAATTAATTATAAATATTAATATATTATTAAACTCCTATAAATAAAGATTTCCTGAATATTCGGATGATCTTCTGTAATTTAGATATATGAAAATTTTACTATCTTATTTTATGTTTTATACTTCAATATATTTGATGGTGACCATATTTTGAGAGTGAAAAAAATGATGTCCAACAAATGGTCTCATTTAATGGATTTACTATTTATGTATTTAAATGGATGTTATGTAAGCACAGTAAGGGCAAAGGTTTTGTTATAAAAATTTTAAGAACAGCAAGTTTTATTATGATAGTTAAATTTATGTTAAAGTTAGAGTTGAAATTGTTTTATAATAATTGGATAATATTAAATTTTAGGTGTTTATTAATTATTAAAAATTTATAGATATATTATTGAATGATTATTATTATAATGATATAAATATAAAAAAATTAACAAAAATAATAGAAATATATATATATATATATATATATATATAAATCATTTTCTCAAGATATAGTTATCTTCTTTTTGTATATTGGGCTCTTGAAATAAGCATTTTAATATTAATACTTCAAATTTTTAATGGACTCTTATTACTTCATGTTTGGTTTTATTTGAATGCAGTAACTTATTAATTCTATGTTTTAAAAGTCATTTCAACTCGAGTCACTCCAATCAATCAATAATGACGCTACACATATTTTGAGAAACAAGAGCTACAGCGCCAAACTACATCAACAACGATGTGTAATGTCCTACAAGCCCAATGTAGACCTATAGTGACAATTTTCCAAATGTATACAAAAATTAGGGACATAATAAGTGTTCACTATGCATGATGAGCTTCAACTCGTTGGCCAACCCAACGACCTCAACATTTCTAGCATCAATTAAAGAGCTTGGGCAAGGTCAATCAGCAAAATGGTAAAAACCCACTAAAGCCCCAAGCCAACTCGTGGGTGCATAATGAGTATGAGGGGTTGAATTGAACCAAATATAAGTAGGGTTTGAAAACTATAGTCATTGGCATTGTTTGCACTACAATTTGCAAGATTTGAGTTTGAATATAAAGTATTATTACCAACCTGAACAAACATCTCTAAGCAGAGCATAACAAAAATTCACAACTTTATAATGTAGAGATAATATACAATGGTTACATTAGCTATTCTATACACATTCATTTGTCCTTAAAAAATAAGCATACTCAATACCTTAATTTTACGGCATGTCAAACTGTCAAACCTAGACCAAAAAGGCATAAAAAGGCCCTGAGATAAAGTAAAGAACAAGGGCAAATGACATTTTTGATTGTAAGTGCCTCTGTTACCATTATGATCTAATCATTTCTTCAAAGTGAATAATGTAAAAGCCATCCCTTCCGATGTAACTTGTACCTTTGGGACAACTACTAGTATATACAAATTTTTATTGATGCATCAATGTGTCATTTGAAGAATTGGAACCCTCGTTTTATCTAACATAAATTTTTCAATGACACTTTGTGCCACAGTCAATTCACTTACACACTGAAATTTTATCTTTTATAGAATATGATGTGCATGTTTAATTACCAATCCTCTGGAATAATCAAATTTAATATATATATATATATATATATATATATATATATATATATATATATATATATATATATATATATATATATATATATATATATATATATATATATATATATATATATATCTTTTTGCTGCATTTTTCAGAGATTAAAAGCATTACAAACAAATGGATTCAAAATACAAATGTTCATTGTCTCAATGAGTAACAAAACACACTCGAGGATGGTGTCCCTAACTCTGATAAGGGAGTAATGAAAATCTATAAATTCTTTTAAGGTTTTGTGTTTATGTTGCTTATTAGTCCAAATTAAGATCATATTGACATGTTTTTTGATATTTTGGGTCATTTTCTATTGTGAGACGATTTACAAGTTTCACTACAATATTTTGACTCTTCTAAATTAAATATTAGTACACATTTAAATCACTTTCAAGATTCATTTACGTCAAAAAACAAGCAACTTTTAAAGACCAAATTGCATCCCTAAAGCCCTTCTTAAAGTTAGATAGGGGTAAGTGCACACATTTGAGGGACAAAAAAGCCCCTATCCATGAACATGATTTTTTTGAAATTTCATAAATGTGAACTTCTGTAGATAATTAAAGATGTCAGGGGATCTGAAGCTCTACCAATTAGAGCACAATTGATTACTTTCTTATATGCAATTAAACACGGAACTATACCAGAATGATAAAGTAGCTAGAAACTTGAGACAGCAAGGAATTTGAGAGACAATACACACTCTTGTATAAAATATTACTAGAAGAAAATACAATAAGGAAGATGCCACTTCTTCCTCCACCTCAAAGGCTTGCCACACCTTAAGACCTTCTTCCCTCTCTCTCTTGCTCAACACAACAACTCTAAAGCCTGAGTTGCTATCCCTCCTTGAATGCTTCAGCTGATCTCCTTGACCTTACACCTGTAGATCTCCTTGACCTTGCTAGCTTCAATGCTTTTCCTTGCCTTCTTGATACAATTACAATACATGCCTTATGGGTCTATAAATAAGATCCCATGCTTAAAAAAATAGAACTCAAGTTACAATAATTAGACACGCATCTCGTGACTATAATTAGTCGCTTGCCATGCAAACACTTGCTTCACTTAACTGACTGTTCGTCAACAGCAGTTCCGAAAATACACAGGCGACCGACGCCGGTCCCTGCTGGTCTGGTGCTGCCGACGTCGGCTGACTCTCTACCGTCGTCGGTCTCCTTCTCCACTGCATCTAACTGACGTCGGTCATACTGCCGACGCTGGTGGCTCTGGTTCTTCAGCATCCTTCCTTGTGTCTGCAAACAGTTGAAGCTTTTAGCTCCACACCTTGACAATCTCCCACTTGGAGATAAATAGCTGCAACTTGTACCTGTACCTGTACACCATCTATTTTATTCCTTAGGCTCTGTATTCCTCTTCAACATCACTCTTGAAGACCAACCACCACGCAAACCTGTGATGCAATACCTGTATCTTATGCCACAAGAATTTTGCTGCTCCCAAATTCTTCATGACATACTTCTGAACCAACTCTACCCTTAGCTCAGAAAAAACTCCCTATATATGAAACCCTGCAACGAGTAACACAATACAGTAACAGGATAATGTAGCTAATATTATCCAACCTGGTAAAAATAAAATACAATGGTCAAACCTCCATTGTTCTGCAGCCTACTCAAGACCATATACCATAGCCTTCTGTCTCATGTGTCCATCCACTCTCTTCTCTAAAACGGGAATCCATCCCTCTATCTAGTGCTTCCTTCCAGCTGACAACACTACCAACAAATACCTGTTTGGTTCTCCAAGGACTCACACTCCTCATCCATGCCAAGCTCCCACTATTTCTGGATTTTACCTGCATTGCTTCTTCCATCTTCCTAGTTCATGACTATCAGTAAGCAATATAAAGAAGGTGAACAACGAATATGAGGTTCACATACCTTTCCTGACCTCCACATGGGTGTTTGAGACTTATTGATTCACCCAACATCCGTTCCAGTGACCGATCTCGGCCATCTCCCAGTCTGCTCCCGACCAATGTCGGTTCCCTGCACTAACCCTGACTGTCGACGTCATTTCCCTGGCTGACGCCGGTGTCCCTCCTGCTGACATCGGTCCTTGTGACCAACATCAGACTTCTCCTACCCAACCTACCGGCCCTACTGGTCTGCACATGACTGATGTCGGTATCTGGATGACTGACGTCGGTGCCAAGCGACCGACATCGGTGTCTGTGTGTTCCTGTAAGTGATGAAATTTTCATCCACGAGCTCTCCTTGGATCAAACCTCTGTCCATGCTGCCCTGCTCAGATTTATTCAGCCCCTGTGACTGATCTATGTCCTTCATCTCCTCCGTAAACACCAAGGCTACCTTGTTCCTATCAAAAGCATCAAATTTCCTCTTTCTGCAATGAACTGTATCTATGCTTTCTAAATTTGAACACATACCTTTTGAATCAAGAACTTCCATTCCCTTCTTATTCTTGTGACCAAGCCTATTAGGCCACATCTTCGAATCTACACCAGAAGTAGAATCAGTAATACAAGTAGATAGATAAAGAGTATCTACTTTCTTACCTCTTGCTAGAACAAGTGCTCCCTTGGTGACCTTCCAAGAATCTGTTGTGAGGGTTATTGTGCATCCCTCATCTCCCAACCTTCCTACAGAAATCAGACTCTGCTTCAGAATTGGAACATGCATGACCTCTTTCAACACCCATGTGTTGTCAATCTGCAATCTCAGCTGCACTTTCCCTTTGCCAACTATCTGACAAGGCGTACCATCCCCTAAATAGAGCACTCCAAAGTCTCCCTGTTCATACTCATAGAACAAATCTCTATTTGGAGATGCATGAAAAGATGAACCAGAATCTAAAATCCATGATCCTACCTGACTATCCGAAGAAAGTGTGAGAGCATCCTGCATCACAATATTTGCATCCTTTGCTTCTTCCATACCTGCATGTTGATTCTCTTTATCTCTCAACCAACACTCCTTCTTTGTATGTCCTTTCTTTCCACAAAACCAACAGGTAATACCTTTGGACTCGGATTTCCTTCCCGACCTTGATTTCCCTTGCTCAACCTTCTCCCTTTGCCTTCCCCTGCTTTCTGCACTTAGAGCTTTCCCTGATGATTCACCTGTGCTTCTCCTACGTATTTCTTCATTCAAGATCACACTCACAACATCATCAACTTTTAAGATTTTAGAAGCAGATGCAGAATTACTTATTGCCATAACCAAACCATCCCAACTTTCAGGCAAAGAACATAAAATCAAGAGAGCCTTTACCTCATCATCAAAAACAATATTGACTGAAGCTAGTTGGTTTACCAAACCATGGCAATCACTGAGATGAGTATGTACCGATCCACCTTCCTGCATTTTCAAAGTAAATAGCTGCTTCATAAGATATACCTTATTAGAAGCCGAGGGCTTTTCGTATAAATTCGCCAAGGACTTTATCAACTCTTCCGTTGTCTTGCACTGTGATAAGCTAGAAATCACAGATGATGCAAGGCTCAACCTTATGGAACCTAGAGCCTTTCGATCAAGAACGTTCCATTCTTCATCCTTCATATCTGTGGGCTTGCATGCAACCCCACCCAACGGTAAGTACAAATCCTTCTGATACAGATAGTCCTCAATCTTCATCCTCCAATGTTGATAATTCTTGCCGTTAAACTTCTCCATTCGTAGCTTACTTTCTTCTGCCATTGCTGAATTCCCACTCAATCAGAAAACCCTGTGAATGACCTGTAATCAAAAAACAATACCCTGCTTCCTGCAAACCGTAGCTCTGATACCACTTGTCAGGGGATCTGAAGCTCTACCAATTAGAGCACAATTGATTACTTTCTTATATGCAATTAAACACGAAATTATACCAGAATGATAAAGTAGCTAGAAACTTGAGACAGCAAAGAATTTGAGAGACAATACACACTCTTGTATTAAATATTACTAGAAGAAAATACAATAAGGAAGATGCCACTTCTTCCTCCACCTCAAAGGCTTGCCACACCTTAAGACCTTCTTCCCTCTCTCTCTTACTCAACACAACAACTCTAAAGCCTGAGTTGCTATCCCTCCTTGAATGCTTCAGCTGATCTCCTTGACCTTACACCTGTAGATCTCCTTGACCTTGCTAGCTTCAATGCTTTTCCTTGCCTTCTTGATACAATTACAATACATGCCTTATGGGTCTATAAATAAGATCCCATGCTTAAAAAAATAGAACTCAAGTTACAATAATTAGACACGCAGCTCGTGACTATAATTAGTCGCTTGCCATGCAAACACTCGCTTCACTTAACTGACTGTTCGTCAACAGTAGTTTCAGAAATACACAGGTGACCGACGCCGGTCCCTACTGGTCTGGTGCTGCTGACGTCAGCCGACTCTCTACCGTCGCCGGTCTCCTTCTCCACTGCATCTAACCGACGTCGGTCATACTGCCGACGCCGGTGGCTCTGGTTCTTCAGCATCCTTCCTTGTGTCTGCAAACAGTTGAAGCTTGTAGCTCCACACCTTGACAAAAGATGCCTACATTCAAAATTTTAAGATGGTATAAAAATATGAATTGTAGCATTTCAAGTCTAGCTTCCAAAAAACTATTTTTTTTCTTAAAATGGTTAAGTATAAATAGGTCAAACATCTAAAATTTGAAGAGGCCCTCTTTTTTTTTTAAGAAAACATAGTAGATAGATGGTTGTATGGCCCACCATTTTTGAGTATCATTAAATATTGTTATAAACCCTTTGGTGAATATTTATATAAGATATTCTAATGTGTTACGATATATATATATATATATTAAGTAGATCCTAAAAACTAAAAAAAAAAATGGATAGCCGGTCATGCAGCCCACCCTAACTACCTCAAAGAAAAAGAAAAATTGGTTATTTTTTAATGTTTGTAGAATTAGGCTTAGTTTGTTACCATATAATTTGTTTTGCACTTGGATCAACGAAAAACAAATTAGACAAACATGAATAGGCGTGTATGGGTGTGGCATGTAGTGGCCTAAAATGGTGTTGTTATAAATAAATATAATTTGAACCCTTAAAATACCTCAAAAATTATATAAAAAAATACATTTAGAAAGAGGACAACATACTCGTCATAACGGTAATAATTTTTCAAATTTTTATTTTAAAATCCGTAACGCATTTGACAATTGAAATTGAAATTTATTGATTTTTCCTAAAACTCTCGGTCTTGGCTATAAATGCACACTTCCAAGCCTTTGGCTAAAAATTATCTTAGTGAACTCTAAATGGAAAGGAACTTAGGAAATCATGCCTCTATAAAATGGAAAGAATCATGAGGATGGATACTAGCAAATCATGCCTCAAAATAATCAGTGGGAAAGAGGTCAGAGAATTTGTGTATTAAAACAGTATGCGTTCAACACCATTCAGGAAACGTTGTTAACTTTCAAAGTTATCTCTATTAAAATCATGTCATAATTTAACTTAGTGAATAATTTATATTATATTTTAAGAAATATTATGTTATCATTAAAATTTAATTATAAATATCAATATATTATTAATTTTTTATAAATAAATATTTAGATGGTCTCGTGTAATTTAGATATATGAAAAAAATATATATTTTATGTTTTTTATTTGATACTTCAATATACTTTCAAGTGTATTTTTTTTTTTTAATTCTATATAGATATTAACTATTTTTCAGTTTAATAGTGATGAACATGTATTTTTTAAATTAATTTAATAATGAAGAAAATATATTTTTTAAAAATTAAAAATTCAAACCTCACAAGTGATAAAATCACAAATTCAAACCATTTTTGATGCTGGCCATATAATGGATTTATAATTTATGTTTTTAAAGAGATGTCATGTAAGCATAATAACTGTAAAAGGCTCTTTTAAAAAAAATTAAGAAGTGATAAATTTATCATGATAGTTAAATATATGTCAAATTTAAAGTTGAAATTATTTTGTGATAATTAATTAATATTAAATTTTAAGTATTTATTAATTATTAAAAATTTACAGATATATTATTGAATGATCACTATCATATAGATACAAATATAAAATATTTAATAAAAATAATTGTAATACACACACACACACACACACACACACACACACACACACACACACACACACAATCATAAAGAAAATATGTAAACTCCAATAATTATATTGGTATAATTTTATATAAGTCAAATCAATAATTATACAAATTAAATTATAATTAATTAAAGGTATACATATAAAACTTCAAAAATAAATAAAATAATATTTTTTTATTAATTTTTAAGTGCTTTGCCAAATATACTGATTTAATATTTTGTTGTGAATTTAAATTTATAAGAACCATTAATTTATACAATCCATAATCTTCAGAATCATTCCAAAATGTTCATACAATAATGACCAAGGTTGGGGGCATGGATAGACGAAAAGAGCTGGACATCACACATTATATGTCAGCCATCAAGTTGCTCTTGAAGTGAAGTATAATTGGGTGTAATACTTAGCTGATAAGATTATTACAGATGCCAAAAAAACCCACCACCTGTCGAACCAAAATTTTGCATGGGGCGCTATCCTTTTGTTACTAGTTTTTTATGAGATTGGTGTACATGAATACACAATTAGAGAATTGAAATGGGCTTACCCTCCTAAGCAAAATTCCCCTATGGAGTGATTTAAAGCATTCACCTAGCTTGGTGCAATAATTCCCTCCCATAAGGTTAAAATGAAGGGGTGGTATGATAGTATGAAGTAAGCCTTTGTGAAAAAGTGGCGCATCCCCAAGGACTTGCCTGGATAGCTTGAAGACTAACCCAAGTTTGCGGTCAAGTAACACTACTCTCTAGCATGCATCGAGACGGTTCCCTCAAGAAAATTATCTAGATGGTTTAAATTGCCATATGTTTTCACCACTATATACCTCATGAGCACCATCAATAAGATTTATGACATGTACCTAATTAACATTTTTTATGAGAAAATTGATGCAGAGACTCCCATTATCCACCAATTATACATTTACCTAGGGAAAAAGGCATATATGGAAAGGCTCGAGTCAGATAATACTAACATAAAGGCTCATCATATTTTGGTCGATAATTCCATTCATTCTTTATTTTATATGTTGAAAATCACAAATACAACATCAAGGAGTGCAAACCATGTGAAGGAAACAATCCTACCCCCAACAGAGATAGGAAGGAGAAGAAGAAGAAGATATAAGGGCATGATGCCAGTACCAATGCTCAATTAGAGTAAACAAAGAAACAAAGGATTTCCCCTAGACCACCCAAGAAAACTCTGCCAGTAGGTCGACATGAAGGCCTAGAAATAACAATGCAATATGTTCCTTTGAAACACAAAACATCAATGCCTAAGGATGGTGACCTAGAATAAAATATAGAAATCCTAGAGGAAACACCAAAAAAAGAGACTGTTGAATTAGAATAATAATAACAAGTTACCCTGGAACATGAGAAGATACTTTCACCAATGCAACATGAAGAAACTACCCTTGAGGAGGTACAAGTGGAAACTGAATATCCCATTGGTGAAGACAGGGATGGTTCAAACATGGCTTTGGGGCTAGCCACCACAGTGAAGACACAGATGTCAAGATACTAGAGTGAGATCCCTCTAAGGGGAAAGAGCCAATTGATGGATATGTCCATCGGAGGGTATAAAATACCGAATCAACCATGACCCTACGTTCCTAATACTAGAAGGGAGTGTTAGAAAAGAATTTATTTATCTTCTCACATTTTGCATCAGAAGACTTGACCGAGCAGAGTTGGTGAGAATTGTCATTTTACCATGATGTTTATAATGAAGAACGTAATTTTGAGCTACAATTAGAGAGCTTGATTTTATAACTAGGAGAGATAGAACTTCTAGATATAATTTGGGTAGATCCCCAAATGTGTACTAGGATAGAGGCAAGCATGACACTCCTAAAGTTTGCACATGAGGTAACCAAGCAGAATGCCTTAGCTGAATCTAATGTCAGACAACTCCAAAAGAAGCATTCAAAAAATGGTTGCTCTATATTGCAATGAGTGCACTATGAGAATAAAACTTGAATAGGAGTTGGCCAAGGTTAATCACCAATTGGAGATAGAGTGGAAATCTGAAGAATCGTTCCCATGGAGTGTGGAATAATGCACTTACCATTTGAAATTGCATGGAAAAAAACTCTTGTTCACATTTTTAAAATATAAGATGGCATTGTTTAATTAGTGAACATGTCTATTCTAGCTTAAATTTGAACAGTCATTCCCATGGATTGAAAAGTCTATTGTCTACGTTTCCATTTAATTTTAGTTGGGAGAGGAAATGATTGAAGCAATTATGGCAGTGAAAAAGAAGTCCTTCATAGTCGAGTCGAGGGATTGGGATTAGAGGCTGTCACCTACTTGGAAGTGTCTATGTTTACCAAAATCTTGACATAAATAATATCAATATTAAATTATTATTATATAAATATTAAAACAATTTTAATTAAATTTAATATAAAAATTATAATGAATTGTTTTTTTTTACATTTGTCAATCTCTATTCAAGGTTATTCAAAGTGTGGTTATAAAGATGAGGATTAATGTTAAGTTGTACTTGAGGTTCAATTGTCCATAAACTCATAAATGAATTCTTAGGGTTCATTTCTTTATAAACTCACCAATTAATTATTTGGGTGTTTGACTATTTAATTTTTATTTAATTAATTAATTAGTAAATATATCTTAAATATATTTATTTAAAAAATATTGAAATATAATCATTTCAAGATATTTATCTTAAATTTATTATATATTATATAAGTTCATAACTCCCCAAAGTTGGTTAAGATATATAATGTGGAATGATTTTTAACTTCATCCCTTAAAACTCAATGAAATGAATGTTAAAAATATCATATGTTAAAAGGCTTGATCAAGTTTTGATTTGAGTAGTTATAATATAATCATTGATAAAGAGGAGTTGGTTTGTGGAATGCATACATAATAATGGAGAAGTTTTTTATTACATCGGGACGAGGTTATGTATACAATGTTTAAAAGATCCCTTGTGAATTTTTTTTCTTATAAGCATTTTAAGTCATTATTATATATTTTTATTATTTTAATTTACTTGTTTTGATTTCTCCTTGTAGTTAGCAATATTTACACTATATACTACATGAATATGAAACTATATACTCTAGAAAACATGGCATGCTTATTTCTCTAAAAAATTTAATTATTAATAAGTAAATTCTTTTGTTTGAATCTAAACAGATATAACCAATTCTCAATAAGTTTTTAATATCACTAATGTTTAAGAAATAATTGAAGTTAAAGGTTGAGTTGTATTAGGGTTTACAATGGATTGACTAGAAGATCTATATGAATAGTCTTAGAATTAGTGAATTGCAATTGATTTGGTACAATAAATTACATATTCAACATTTGATTTAGTCCCTTCTAAAACTCATCCAATAGGTAATTGATTTTGTTCATATCTCCTTTAATTGCCATATCAAACTATATTGTTTGTACACAATACTCAAGTTGGATCACTTTATGATTTGTCAAATAAAACCCTAAAATAAAATAATCAATTATTAATATTTTTTACCCAATCTCTTTTTTTAATAAGGTTTTCAAAAATATTTGGAACCAATTCCTCAACTCCTAGTGTGCAATCTCACCATACAAAGGCTTGACAATATGAAATGGATTTTGACATCTAAATTAACTTTGATCAAATAATTTTAGACTTAAATTAGCTTCAAATCTAAAGAGCTAAAGAACAACCCACACTTGTTTTTTGAAAAAGTATAAAACTTCAATAACTCATTAAAAAATGACCATCAAAACCTAATTTTTTAATTGTAACTTCTTTCAATTATTGTTCAAGTTTTATGTTTTTTTTTAATCATAATAATTTGAAAAATATAGATAATTCTTCAAAATTAATGTTTCAACCACACATAACTACTAATAAGTTTCATTAAATAATTTTTATTTATTATTATTTAAAAATACCTATAATAAAGTTAACAAAATACTTTACTTAAATAACTGTGAACACAAGTAGAGCAAATGGATAGATTTTTGTAAACCAATAGCTTTAAAAAATGTCTTTAATGGAAGTTGTAGGCATGAATAAATTTGTTTTTTAAAGTTACTTGAGCACTGAACCACAACTTTTTTGCATTTTTTTTAAAAAAATTGTGGTCCATTCTCTCATGTCTTCCTCAACTTATAATTGTATCAAAATTATATTGTCGACTAGTTTAAGGGGTTGAGATTTGACCTTTATTGATGTATCTTCATTTTGTTTTGCCTTAAAGATATGCCATTTTAGATTCACTTCCACTGAGGTATTTAGTTTGTAAGTTTATGGATCCACATCGAAGGTATTCCTTGAATCTACCATCAAGTTACCCTCAGTCCAGAAAGGGGACTACAATACCTTATTCTACACAACGGATTCCAAACCTTTCAAAGATGATGTTGAATCCTCGCATTTATGATTAATGATAATTTTAAGATGGGTGGGAAGGGAGTCCTTCCACCAAGAAGAATATATTTTTCTTCTAAGGGTGTTATAGTTTTTGGTCGGGTGTCCCGTATTGAAGCAGTTGTGCCAGTGAAAAAGAGGTCCTTCATAGTCGAGGGATTAAACCCAAGGGAGATCACCCACTTGCAAGACATTTTTTTCAAGCAGGTCTTTAGAGGTGTCTATATTTACCAAAATCTTGGCATAAGTAGCATAAAAAATAAATTATAATTAATTTATAAAAATTAAAATAAATTTAATTATGTTAAATTTAATATAAAAATTATAATGAATTATATATATATATATATTAATTTGTCAATCTCTATTTGAGGCTATTCAAAGTGTGGTTATAGACATGAGGATTAATGTTAGGTTATACTTGAGGTTCAGTCATCCATAAACTTATAAATAAAAATATCTTTAATATATCTATCGGTTTCTATGGTTAGAAAATGCACCTAACATGGATACATTAAATTGGGAAGATATAATTTAGGTTGACACTACAAGGATATTCTTTGATCAACATGTAATAGTATGGAATCCATGTAACATCGATACAATCCATGATAGAATACATTGTTCTATTTTTGATGATCTATGCTTGCTCGTAGAAAATCAAATTTTTGGTGTCAATTATAATAAAGATTATGAGGGGTGTAGTACCACACCAAATGCAGTGAATCAACATGTCTATGTAAAAAAGGAGACACTTTATAATGTAGATACAAAGCCCCATGGCCACTAAAAACAACCTCAACCGTGTTTATCAACAATGAAGGGCCCAAAACTTACCTCTGAGCATAAAATGATGACATAGTCAATATCCACAATGTAATCATGCTCTTAATATGGCATGCAATTCTAAATTTCCAACTGGTTATTCATCACCATGATGTACTCAAATATATCCCAAAGTATGCAGTAAAAGCTAAGAATAAATATAAAAGCTAGCACCATGTGATAACTAGAATATCATCTATAAGCAATAAATAACCCATCAATGACCTCATACAATAAGTTATTCTCAGAAAATATTATTGACTACAACATAAGTACACAAAAAACTTGCCACATGCTATAAAATTTGCCCCTGATAGCCTATAGTCAAACATTTGTTAGTTTATTTTTTGTCAAATAAACCTTCAAAAAGGTCCCACATAACATATATACTAAAGACAAATTGTCATCTTTCATTCATGCATATGTACATCACCCTTACTGTTTGAAGACAATACATCTCATTGAAGTAATAGGATCATGGTCTTACAACATTTGAAGAAAAAATAACTTGAATGGAGATAAAGAAATACTCAGGCAGTTCTCCGAATATTTCCTCAATTTTCTTTAGAACCCTCTTATGATTCCCCTTTATTTGAGCTATTTTATTGGGTGGATCTCTTACTTTAAAAACCATTCCATAATTTTGATGTGCACATTAGCTTAAATTGTGATGACATTGTTACACACCGAGAGAAATTTGAGTCTTGCAATCCATGGCATAATGAGCGAACATGTGTAGAGGAAGACAATAATGTCAATTCCACCAATAACATAATTGACAAGGAAGAATATATACATATTGATATAGAAATGAATGAGTAAGAAATTATATCATGAATGCACTCATCATGAAACAATGAAATAGATGACATTGGAATGCTTGGCCATCAATATTTTGACAACAAGAATAATTAGAATCATTCTGATGTATTACTCAGTAACTCAGCCTACACACAATCGCATGGTAGTTCATAAATTATCAATGCACAATTTCCAAAGATACATTATTCTAATCTTTATGATCCATGCTTACTCACCACCAATCAAATATTTGGTGTCAATATTTATAAGGATTATGATGAACTTATAAATTAGGTGTAGCACCACACCAAACACAATGAATCAACATGTCTATGTAAAAAGAAGCCACTTTCTAATTCAAATACAAAGCCCCATGACAAATACAACCAACCTCAACCATGCTTATCAATAATGAAGGGCTCATAACTTAACTCCCAATAGGCAATGATGATAGAGTCAACATCCACAACCCATGCATTATCTCAATATGGCATGAAAATGTAGATTTCCAACCAGTTGTTTGCCACCATATTGTACTCAAATATATAGTAAAGTATGAAGAAAAGGCTAGAAAAAATATGAATTCTACCACCATATGCTAACTAGAATATCATCTATAATTATAATAGAGATTCCATTAATGATCACATATATAAAGTTCTCAAAAATTATTGTTGACTGCAACATAGGTACATAAGAAACATGCCACATTCTGCAAAATCTACCTCTAATAGTCTATAGTCAAATATGTGTTAGTTTATCTATTGGCAAAGAAACCTTGAAAAAGGTACTGCATAGTGTATTTACTAAAGACAACATGTTGTCTTTCATTCATGCATATGTACAACATGTTCTTTCTTGGAGATAACACCACTCATTGAAGCAACAAAATCCTGGTCTTACAATAGTTAAAGAAAAACTAATGAATTGCAATAAATAAATACTTAGATCATTATTCAAATATTTCCTCAATTATCTTCAAAACCCTCTTATGATTCCCCTTCATTTGAGATATTTTATCGATCAGATCTCTTACTTTACAAATGATTATGCAATTTTTATGTGGACATTGGATTAAATAGGGAATACATTATTACACATTGAGAGCAATTCAAGGATTTGTTGAGGTTGTGGATTGCACGCTTGAAATAAGGCTCGACTTCTCTCTTCCACGTGGCACAATAGAGACTTTCCTCTTGCTGTGGGTATGGCAAAACTGAGGAAAGAATCTCTAGATAAGGCATAGCTCCCTTTGATGCATCTTTGAGGTCTTTGACTATTATTGTTAATAATGGGGGGGGGTGGTAAAAATGGATAAGGATATAACCAAAACAGAACCAATCTAAATGGTAATGCACCAACTGATTTTTTTAAAAATCTACTCGGCTATATCAACACCTCAGGCCAAGAAGACGAATAGACACTTCATCTAAACAAAAGACCAGACTGTAGGGTGCTTCAATAGGGGGCTTAATGAAGACACAAAGAAAAAGGACTTACCATAGGCATTGCGAAAGCACATTGTCAGATAACTACTCTTTTGTCTCTATGCTCCAACTTGGACACTTCCTGCTAATCTGCAAAAAATGGTCTTGGCTATACTAGATATGTTGGTGTCAACCTATGAAAGCATCAAGCTGAAATGACTGAACACAGAGTTGATACACAGACATTTTTAGAAGTATAACCAGCTATAAAGAGGTAAAATGCATTGTTATTGATTTAAAGGTAAAATTTGGTAGGGCTTCACCTTAATCAAGTGAGAGATCTATTTCTCAACTGAGAGGTTACAATATATAGCATGAAGAGAAAGACTTTTGGTGCCTTTCAAAACAAGTGGCCCATGCTGCGTTAAACACCTAGGAAAGAAGAATTTGCTCATGCTGGTGTCATCCTTATAGAAATGGCCTAAAAGAACCATGTTGTCACTTTTCATAGGTATTGACTTTGCATCTTAAACCATCTTAAATGTTCTTATAAAAGCATGGGTTGCTTTACCTGTTTGAATGACAAGGTCACTTCTCAGTGAAGTTTACGTGACTGTCTGCTCATTAATGTAAAATGAAGAAAAATGAGCCACTCTATTGAATGCCCATGCTCCCCTTGATGACCACTTGGTGGAGACTATTTCATCTACAGCAATAACTCCTTATGCTAATGCTTTCCGTACCACCTGGATTGATCCTTGGCTTTTGTCTTTTCCTAGCTCTTTGGGCTCCTTTCTCAGTGGGTCACTGAGTTTATCCTCGAGTCTCTAATCCCCTTTGAATTCCTTTGGGCCTGCACTCATGAGCTTTTTCAGCCATTTGTCATGAGTTATTTTGGGTAAAATGCCTAAAATAAATCTTTCGGTCATTTGTCTGAAGGCATTGGTACTTTGGCTTCTCCTCGATGATCGATGCATCCCATCGACATTGACATTTGCATGCCTATCACTATTCAAAAACCAACAACTATTTCATTACCATAAAATTGACATCTATAGGCCTATCACCATTTAAAAACCAATGGCTATTTTGCTACCTTAAATTTGACATTCACGTGCACGTCACCGAATGTTTGAAACTCCAATGGCTAGTTCACTATGTTAAAGTTGACGTGCTTGGGCCCGTCATCCCTTTGGTAATTCCTTTGGCTTTTTATAAAATGAACCCTTTTAAAGTGAAGGTGATCTTTTAGAAAAGAGGAGAGGGTCCCCTTTTGGCAGTCGAGAGTCCCCTGCAAGGGCACTTGCCCTTTGGGTTTCTTTGTCTTCTCAATTCCTTCGAACAAAATGTCTAAAGGAATTCCTTCAGACATGTTGCCTAAAGGAAATATTTCCTTCAAAGTCTCAGTTCTTTCTCATAAATTCCTTTAGACAAAATGTTTGAAAGAATTTTCCTTGGTTTCTTCTTTTATGAATTTCTTCAGACAAAATGTCTGAAGGAATTCCTTCTAGTACTTTGTCCGAAGGAATTCACCCTTTGGTTCTACATGGATTTTCTTTGAACAAAAGTCTAAATAAATCCTTTGTCCCTTTTGCCTTGTCATTTTCCCAAAGGAAAACTCCCCTTTGGGCCCTATGCCTTAGTCTTTTTCAAAGGTGCTCTCTGCCCTCCACAAGGGCACTTTAGGTCCAAAGTTGCCCTTCAAAGCTTGCTTAAACGGTCCAATTTTTCACCTACCTTCCCTCTACAAGGGCACTTTTCCTTCAGAGCCTTGTGAAATACTTGTATTCCTTTGAAACAGGCCCATTCCTTTGCCGAAAGGCTTGTGCAAACTAACTGCTCAAAGCAAAATAAGCTTTTGGATCAACTTGAAACATCTATAAGGCTCAAGTCACTTGGATATTTATAGAAATAGGTCTATTACAAAGTGAAAAAACATAATTTCAATAAGGTGAATACGTCAAAGACTGAACTACTCAAGATAGTAGGGAAGGAAGGGAGACCAATTTTTGGCCTGTAAGACCAAAAATGGTCATCAAATTTGATGATTCTCAGGGGAAGCATGCCTGCTATGCTTAGGAAAACTAGTGGCTTACAAATATGTTGGGCACAGAATCAAGATACAGCCTGAAAGGTTGACAATAACCTTTAGAGACTAAAAAACCAACATGAATCTTTTACTCCCAAATGGTAAACAAAACACACACAAGGATAAAAAAAACTACGAACATGTGCAAAAGCACTTAGGGAAAATAGGGGAAAAAATAGGGAAAATATGTACATAATGAGAGAAGGTTCAGTGACAATGCTTAAGATATATTCCATTAACTAGGATATGTATTTCCTCACCATCCAACCTAGAGAGTTGGAAAGCATTATGCTGCTTGCATTGAGTGATGATATATGGACCACTCCATAAGGCATCAAACTTCATGTGTTTTCCAGTCTTAACTTGGCCCTCATCCCATTTTAAGACAATGTTACCTTCTAAAAATCCTTTTGATGAGGATTTCTTATCAAAATGCTTCTTCATTTGTTGTTGACAACTGGTCATAGAAACCATGGCTTGGTCTCTTGCCTCCTGAAGCTCCATCAATTCACAAAGCCTGACCTCCATGCTGTCACTTTATTCCAATTGTAGCTAGTGAGCAAGATCCAAGGCTAGTAATTTAAGTAAAATAGGAAGTCTAGCTTACCTTCCATACACAAGAGTGTATGGTGAATTTCCAACTGCCCTTTTTGGAGTAACCCTATCTGCCCATAGGGCTATTTTTAACTTGGCATGCCAAGTTCTCTTATTTTCCTCCATTATCCTTCTGATGATTCTGATCAGATTCTTGTTGGTGGACTTAGCCAGCCCATTTCCTTATGGGTACTAGTTGGAAGAAGTGCTAAGGTAGATGTCATATCCCAATGCCCACTCGCTTATTTCAATTCCAAATAAAGCCAATGTGTTATTTGAGATGATGGTAGCTAGGACTCCAAACCTTGTCACCAGGCCTTTGTAAAAGTCTAAGATTGCACTTTCATTGGCTTCCTTCAAAGCAATAGCTTCTACCCATCTCATGAAGTAGTTTGTAGTAGTCAAGACCCACTTGTGGCTAGCACTGGAAGGAAGGTTGATCATTCCTATGAAGTCTAGGTCCCATTACATGAACGACTGCTCTACTTGAATAGGCTATAGAGGCATTACAACTAGCCATTGCTTTCTATCAAAGAGGGCACATTTTTGGCACTTTCATACCTAGGCATGGGTGTCTCTAAATAAAGTGGGCCAAAAGTAACCAGCCCTCATAATCCTTGCAGTTGTAGGCTTAGTATCAAAGTGACCACTAGCTGGCCCATCATGAAACTCAAAAAGTACCCTATCGACTTGATTTGAGTCTATGCATCTCAAGAGTACTCCCAAAAAATCCCTTCTAAATAGCACCCCATCAATCAGGACATAAAGGAGAGATTGAAGTCTAGAATATCTCCTCTTAGTACTATCAAGGCCTTGTGGGAATTCACTGGTGAGAAGGAAATATGTCATGTCTTGTGCCCAGTCCTTCATGACTACTAGTTCCTCTACTGTAGCTTCATCATAGAGTATAAAAATGCCCTAATTCTACTACTTAAGGTCTATAGCAAGGTGTTCACACAACACTTTTCCCCTTACCAGCTTGGTGGTTTTGATATCCAAGTCATTTTCCATTACCTTGGTGATCCATCCTAATCTCATTTCATTTAGATCACAGCTAATCAATAAAAATTTGATGTTGGGATGTTGCACCATGAGATGAACCTTGTTGTTTGATAGCATATGTCTAAATTTCTTCGGGCTTCATATGATTGTAAACACTTATTTTTCAACACATGTGTACCTTATTTCAAAACCTTCTAGACCTTAGCTAAAGAACGCAAGACATTGTTCAAGGTTTTCATCATTTGCTTAGGTAAGCATGGTGGAGATTACCTCTTCATTTATAAAGGTGTAAAGTTTGAAATCCTTGGAGAAGTTAGGACTGATCAAGGTAGGAGCTTGGGAAATAGCTTGCTTGATCCCTTCAAAACTATCCTTCCTTTGTGCTATCCATGCAAACTTCTCATCTTTCTTTAGCATGGAGGTCAGTGGCTTGACTATCTCAAAAAAAATTGGAATAAATATCCTAATAAAATTGATTCTACTAAATTATCTTTGCAGACCTTTCTTGTGCTTAGGCAAGGACAATGCTAGGATGGCATAGACTCTTTCTGGATCAATGGTCAAACCCCCTTTCAAAATAACATGACCAAGGAGTTTACCTTCATGGACGACGAACACACATTTTTTTGGGTTGAGAGATATACCAAACTCTCTACACCTCTCAAAGATTTGCCTCAGGGGTTTTAGATGTTGGCTTTCCTTCTTAGATAACATTATTACATCATCAAGATAGACTAGTACAATTTTATTTATCAGGCCCTGGAAAACCATGTCCATGGCTCTATGAAAGGTGGCTCCAACATTGGACAGTTTGAATGGCATTTTCCTGTAAGAAAAAATTTTCCCACTTGGTAGTGAAGGTTGTCTTGTACTGATCCAAGTCTTGCACTAGAATTTTATTATACCTTGAATACCCATCTAGGAGGGAGAAACATTCACTGTCTGTCACCATTTGGATGATCTGTTCCATACTTGGGAGAGGATAGTGATCTTTTAGTGAGACTCTATTGAGGTCTCTTAAATCCACACATATTCTAATCTCCCCATTCTTTTTCCTAATAGGAACTAAATTAGCCAGCCAAGAAGAGTGTGTGATATAAAATATCATCCTGGACTCAATTAGCTTGGTGAGTTCCTTCTGCATGAGAGGCTCAATCTTTAGATTGACAGGCCTTTGTTTTTGTTTGATGGGTTTGACACCTTCCTCCAGCTCAATGGTGTGTTGGGCCAAGCTTGGGTCAAAACCCTTTAGGTCACCATATTCCCAAGTGAAAATGTCAGCAAATTCTTGGCACAACAAAATAAAAGCATGTCTTTCATCATTTGTACATACTTTCCCAAGTGCAAGCAACCTGTTCTTGAAACTTTTTTATAGTTTCCTTTCTTGGTTGTGATGCTTGCTTTATAATTTTTTAGTTGGTCATCCTCATTGAAAATGATTTCAAGAGTGACCGAGCCTTTGCGAAGTTTTTTGTTCTTCAGTTGAACAATGTGGCCACCGTACTACTGTTACAATTTGGCTTGAGTCTTGGAAGTAAACTCAGCCTCCTGAAAAAATAGTGTTATATATTGATCACTATCAAACACATACCAATTGGTGATGTTATCAGGCATGGAGGGTCTGATTACCACTTTTAAATGGCACATACTGCTATCTCAACCTATCTCCTTGGGAATGTCAAACTAGGTACCAACTGCTACTAGTATGTTTGCCTACTTATTTTTCTCTTTTGGAAAGGAATTAATATTGAAAGAAAGGAAAATATCCACTAAGTCCCACACCCTATGCTTGTAAGACTTAAGCAAGGAATTCTTGGTCAAATTTTGGCCTCTCACATGATTTATGATTAACTCACTATCTCCAAAAACCTATAGTTCTTTAATCCCTCTTTTCCTTGCCCACTCCAAACCATGATTAAGAGACTCATATTTTACAACATTGCAAGTGCAAGAAAATTGGAATATGAAAGTTGAGAAGTATCTCTCCTTTGAGGGTGAAATTAGCACTACTCTACCACTAGCTCCCAATTTGTTTTTTGAGCCATCAAAGAAGAGTTGCCATAAACCTGAGCTCTCTTGGTTTGCTTTCATCAAATTTGGTATGAAAGTACCCTCTTCATGCATGCAATAAATTCTAAGACCTGCCTCTTCTATGAACTTGTATGGGTCATGTTCAAATTTATCACTTCCCCATTCATTTAAGAATAGGTAAAATACTCATTCAAGGGAAGAGGGCAGAGATTGGTCCATTTGGAATTCTTATTCAAAAATGATGGTGTAGCTGACATTCACCACCTTGAGTGAGTTTGGATCCAGATGATCTCTATGGATTGGCTCTGACTCAATCTTGACCTTAGTCCCATATTTGGTTCTAAAAACCATGTAAGACCAATTTGTTGCTAGGTACCCACCTATTTTAGATGTGAAATCCTTGGACAAGCAGACAACAAAGTAGGGAGGAACATCCACCACTACCACATCATGGGGAACTAAGAAATTTAGGTAGGTGTACAGCATTAGATTTAAGCCTCGTACCACTCCTAGTGTCTTAGCTAGTGATCCATCTAGCTGCAAGACTCCTTTGGCCATCTCCTCATATTTGAGTCCCAGCTTATCCGCTATACATTTGGGCAAATTTGAGGTGCTTGCCCCACTGTCGATAATGTAATTATGGACCAAGAAATATCCAATGACTAAGGAAAGGTAGAAAGGAGGAACCTTTTCATCCTTCTTTGCTTGGCCTACCACGGAAGGGTGCCCATTCATGATCAAAACATTATCAGCCTTTCTTGGGACAACTTGTTCATTTAGCCCATTCAATTCCTGCTGGAGTATGTCCTTTTGTCCTAGCATTTATAATGAATCCCATAAAGAGATATTCATGTACAGCTTCTTCATCTGATCTACCATGTTGATCTGAGGGTTGTTCCCTTTTAAATTTTCTTTGGGGCCACTTGCAGCTTGAGGCACAAGCTAAAGAGCTGAGGGTGCAATCAGATGGCCTATAATTTGGAAATTTTTGGTTCACATGTGATGAAGAAGATGCTATGGACATTTGGGTAGCTGCCTGAGCTTCCTTCATTGTCCTCTTTTTAGACCTAGGATTGGCTACAACACAATCACCTTGGTTGTTCATGCTGCCCACATAATTTACTACATAGAATTCACCTTCTAGGTGATTCATGAGAGTGGAATCAAATTGAGCTTACCTGTTTCTACTACTAGGTTGTATTCATGCCTCAAAACTTGGGAACTAGGTTGTTTGGTTATCCTGCATGTTTACATATTAATTTGGCAACTCATTTGTATAAGCAACCTGTTCTTGACCATATCCCAAGGGTGGGAACTTAGATTGTTCTTTTACCAGATTATTTTGAGTGGGAACAAAAGCTTTGGATGATGAAGGAGCACCTGGATTATAGCCTTGATATGGTCTATCTTGTGCAAACTGACCCTGTCCTTGATTATAATTCTAAAAAGGGGGTATATTTACTTGTCTAAACTGCTTAGTAGCCCTGATTCAGTTGATAGTTTTAAGCTTATTGCCTCTTGAGAGCCACTAATTCATTGGTTACACTTTGTAACAAGCTCTTAAATTCATGGAGGTCATTGGGTGAAGTAGCTGTCAACTTTTCTATGCTAGGTAGAAGAGCTAAGGTGGGTGTAACAGTCTGAACTAGAGGTGGAAATTTAGGAAATAATGGCATATGAGGTCTAGGGGCTATCTTTTCTACTTGCACCAGGAAATTTTTAGCAGCTATGGCTATCTCATAAGTAGCAGGTAACACTTGTCCTCCCATAGACTGTATCATGACAACAGTGTCACTATTTGAAGCTTTCAAGTAATAGAGGAAAGCATAGCTTGGGGTCGACCTTACTAAAATGGGGATTCTGTCCCAGGTCTTTTGAAACCTGGTATTGAAATCTTGCATGAATTCATGTGGAGCTCTTTTCATGGTGGTTAATTGATCAGCAAGAGAGAGGTGGTCACTCTTCTACTCGAATCTATTTGTCAAGAGAGTGCCTAATTTGTTCCATGTGCCAACTGAATTCATAGTCAAAGTCCCATACCAGTCTAGAACCTTAACCTTAAAATATAATGCTAGCAACTTGATGGTTATGTTCTCTTCAGTGACATTATGAATGGTACAAATGTTGGATATATTCCTAATATGTTCATTAGTGGTAATGGGCCCCTCTCCATTAAAAATAGGAACACTCTTAAGGGTTATCCCTAGGATTAGGTCATAATGTAGAAGATTTAAAGGGCTCTGACCATGGAAGGCTACAAAAGGTAAAGCCATGGCAATGATAGGGTTTAACTGGGGTCTTCTAGTGTAAGTATATTTTATGGCATGTCTGGGAAAATGGCTTTTTATATAGGGATGAGTCCTTGCAAACCTTAGCCACTTTTTTGAGTTCAAGGGCAGCTCAATGAATTTGAAAGGGACACCCTTGGCAAGAGATCTTGTGGTGACCTTAGGCATGGGATGTCAGGATGATCTCTAACCAGAGACTGATGTTCTTGAAAATGGAGTCACCAGATGCTGGGTTAGTGGTTTATTCTTATAGTAACAAGACCAACACTAATCTTGGAACTTCTCTGAGCATTAAAAAATGGTCCCATCAGGTGTGCCAAAAATTGTTAATGCTATGGATTGCACCCTTGAAAGAAGGCTCAGCCTCTCTCTTCCATGTGGCATGATGGAGACTTTCCTATTGCTGTGCGTATGGCAAAACTAAGGAAAGAATCTCTAGATAAGGGATAGCTCCCTTTGAAGCATCTTTGAGGTCTTTGATTACTACTATTAATAATGGGGGGGGTGGAAAGGGAGAAGGATATAACCAAAATAGAACCTATGTAAATGGTAATGCACCAAATGATTTTTTTTTATCTACTCAACTATATCAACATTTCAGACCAAGAGGGAAAACAAACACTTCATCTAAAAAAAGACCAGATTGTAGGGTGCTTTAGCATGGGGCTTAATGAAGACAGAGATAAAAAGTACTTACCATAGGTGCTACAGAAGCATACTGTCAGATAACTACTCTTTTGTCTCTATGCTCCAACTTGGACACTTTTTGTTAACCTGCAAAAAATGGTCTTGGCTATACTAGATACATTGGTGTCAACCTATGAAAGCATCAAGCTGAAATGACTGAACATAGAGTTGATACACAGACATTCAGAAGTATAACTAGCCAGAAGGAGGTAAAATGCATTCTTATTGATTCAAAGGTAAAATTTGGCAGGGATTCACCTTACACAAGTGAGAGATCTATTTCTCAACTGAGAGGTTACAATATATAGCATGAAGAGAAAGACTTTTGGCACCTTCCAGATCAAGCGACCCATGCTACGTTGAACACCTAGTAAAGAGGAATCTGCTCATGCTGGTGTCATCCTTCTAAAAATGGCCTAAAAAAACCATGTTGCACTTGTCACAAGTAGTGACTTTGTAACGTAAACTGTCTTAAATTTTCTTGGAAAATCATGGGTTGCTTTGTCTATTTGAATGACAAGGTCGCTTCTCAGTGAAGTTTACATAAATGTCTGCTCATTAAGGTAAAATGAAGAAAAATGGGCCACTCTATTGAATGCCCATGTTTCCCTTGATGACCACTTGGTGGAGACTATTTCATCTACAATAATAACTCCTTGTGCCAAAGCTTTTTGTGCCATCTAGATTGTTTTATCTACTCCTATTCTTGGCTTTTGTCTTTTCCTGGCTCTTTGAGCTCCTTTCTCGATGGGTCATTGATTTTATCCTCAGATCTTTGAGCCCCTTTGAATTCCTTTGGGCATGCACTCATGATCTCTTTCATCCATTTATCATGAGTTCTTTCAGGTAAAATGCCTGAAAGAAATCTTTCAGCCACTTGTCTATAGACAAGGCATTGGTACTTTGGCTTCTCCTAGACAGCTAACACATCCCATCGACATTGATATTTGTGTGCCTGTCACTATTTGAAAACCAACAGCTATTTCATTATCATAAAATTGACATCCACAGGCCTGTCACCATTTGAAAACCAATGGCTATTTTGTTGCCTTGAATTTGATGTTCACATGCATGTCACTAGATGTTTGAAACTCCAACGGCTAGTTCACTATGTTAAAGTTGATGTAATCGAGCCCGTCATCCCTTTGGTAATTCCTTAATTTTTTTTCAAAATAAACCCTCCCAAAGGGAAGGTGATCTTTTAGAAAAGAGGAGAGGGTCCCCTTTTGGCAGCTGAGAGTCCCTCATAAGGGCACTTGCCCTTCAAGCTCCTTTGGGTTCCTTTGTCTTCTCAATTCCTTTGGACAATAATTTTGAAGGAATTCCTTCAAACATTTTGCCTAAAGGAAATCTTTCCTTCAAAGTCTTGGCTCTTTCTCATAGATTCCTTCAGACAAAATGTCTGAAAGAATTCTTTCAAACATTTTGTCTAAAGGAATTTGCCTTGGTTTCTTCCTTTATGAATTTATTTAGACAAAATGTCTGAAGTAATTCCTTTGGGCACTTTGTCTGAAGAAATTCACCCTTTGGTTCTACATGGATTTTCTTCAGACAAAAGTTTGAATAAATCCTTTGTCCCTTTTGCCTTATCATTTTCCCAAAGGAAAACTCCCCTTCGGGCCCTATGCCTTAATCTTTTTCAAAGGTGCTCTCTGCCCTCCACAAGGGCACTTTGGGTCCAAAGTTGCCCTTTAGATCTTGCTTGAATGGTCCAATTTTTCACTTGAATACCCTTCACAAAGGCGCTTTTCCTTTGGATCCTTGTGAAAGAATTGTTTTCCTTTGAAACTAGCCATTCCTTTATTGAAAGGCTTGTGCAAACTAACTACTCAAATCGAAATAAGCTTCTGGATCAACCTGAAACATCTACAAGGCTCAAGTCACTTGGATTTTTATAGAAATAGGTCTATTACAAAGGGAAAACACATAATTTCAGTGAGGTGAATACATCAAAGACTAACTGCTCAGGATAGCAGGGAAGGAAGGGAGACGGATTTTTGGCCTGCAGGACCAAAAATGGTCAACATGATTCTTACAATCCATGGCATCTTGAGCAGCCATGTTTAAAGGATGACAACAATGTTAATTCCACCAAATATAGTGTTTACAATGAAGAAGATATACAACTTGATATGGAAATAAATGAGTGGGAAATTCTATCATGAATGCACTTGTTAGAGAATAATTAAATAGATGACATTGGAATTTTTGGCCATTAGGACTTCAACAACAAGCATAAGTGGAATCATTCTAATGTACCACTCATCCTACACACAACTACACATAAATTTGTAGATTATCAATGCACAATTTCCAAAGATCTAAATAATGGTGTCACAAGCCAACCAATGACGAATCAACTATCAGGTAACCAATCACAAGCATTCATCATAATTGAGAATTATGCCTAGAAAAGACAACAAGTAACCCCATTCAGAATGATAATATAGAGAAAAATACGTACAAGTAAATATTACTTGATAAGCAACATCAAACATTCCTTGGATGCATTTGCAGCAAAAGGCAAGACCCCACTCCTTTTCCTCACTCCAATTGGTATTGCAACATTTAACATAAATACATCGATAATACATTTATCCCTCCACATACTTATCCATGAAATGAAATCACTTGATGAATGTGCATTAACATTTTTTCAAGAATAAATGAGATACATTGAATATTTGCTCATAGATGAAATGATATTTATAGGCCCAAAGTGCTGAGTGATATAAATAGTCAATTGTGTGAGGCCTTTCCTCATCATAATAATAGAGAATTTGGTGGTTTTTTTATAATACTTGTTGGGCACTTGAAACAAATTCCACCTATAAATGACATTCCAATGTATGCAAGAAGGTCTTTTTATCACACACTATGAAAAAGGTTTGATACAATTATCATATTAGAAATAAATTTCTATCAACCAGTATGCACAAAAAGATCAACTACAATCCAAAAAATTTGCTAACCAACATTAAAAATATAGATCAAATAGAGGAAGAATAGATTATTCTCATGTCAAGAACAACATCATTCATGCCTGCACAATAACAACAATTTTTTAAAAATTCAACACATTTGTATGGAATTAACATATTGACAACAATGCATAATAAGGAAATGTTAACATCCTTAAACACTCTAGTTGCAATATGTAAAGCTAAATAAAGCAAACATATAGTGAAATATAACTAGAACAAAACATAACTTGAATCAACCGTGATTTTTTTTAAAGGAGAAAAAAACATGCTAACATCAAATCTATGGGTGAAAGCAGGTGTAGTTAATGGAGTGGTTGGAGAAAATATTCATAATGTCTACAATGTAGATTCAAATCCACCTTTATTACCTATGTATATGTTAGGGTGTGGAGCTAAAAGCTTCACCAAGGAGCACACTTATCAGATTCGGGTCTACACAGACACCGGCGTCAGTCAGGAGCGACCGACGTCGGCAGAGGGTCGGCCGACGGTAGTCACAGACAAATAGCAGGAACCGACGTCGGTTACCTGCGCGTCCAGAGAGCTATTTCCGTGGACAGAAGCGAGTGTTTGCATGATAAGTTTGAGTTGAAGTCTCAAGCTCGCGTCTCTATTATTGGCAATACTATTTTTAGAGCCCTTGTTCAAGTGGCTTAACTGCTTGTTGGGTGTACATGCTCAAGTCTCCTAATTCTATATGTAGAATTAGATCTTCCTAGCTTATTGTAGTTTGTAGTAGATTATTGTAGTTGGGTGAATTATTGTAATTCATTGTGTGAGAAGAACAGTATAGAATTGAATCAATCCAGGCTTGTTGGAGTTGATTGTTCTTGAGAGAGAGAGCTCTTGAGGAACAGAGATCTATTGAGAGATCTATACATCTAGGAGAGGTGTGGAAGAAAGAAGCTTTCTTAAATTGTATTCCTTTTGTAAAGATTTTGTTAATACAAGTTTTCAGGGTGTTTCTTGTATCTCTTGTTCTTGCTATTATCTCATTCTAAGTACTTGTCAATCTGATTTATTTCCGCATTTATTGTTTTCACAAGTGTAATCTATTGTTGGATTGATCCCCCAACAAGTGGTATCAGAGCCTTGGTTATAGGGTCAGAGCTTGATAAGTGGTATCAGAGCTCAGGTGCACTAAAAGGTGGTTCAGATCTGTGTAGTGTGTATTGATTACAGGTTCTCACAGGGGTTTCTGCAGGGATTTCTGTTTGAGTGGGAGAAGCAATGGCAGATGAAAGTAAATTGAGAATGGAAAAATTCAATGGCAAAAATTACCAACACTGGAGAATGCAGATAGAGGATTATCTGTATCAGAAAGATCTCTACTTACCGTTAGGTGGGGTTGCAAAGAAGCCCAAAGACATGGAGGATGAAGAATGGGAAGTTCTTAACAGAAAGGCTCTGGAGTCTATAAGACTGAGTCTAGCATCCACTGTGATATCCAATTTATCACAGGCAAAGTCTACGGTAGAGTTGATGACTACGTTAGAAAATTTGTATGAAAAACCCTCAGCTTCAAATAAGGTATATCTTATGAAGCAGTTATTTAATTTGCATATGAATGAAGGTGGATCTGTTTCTACTCATCTGAATGATTTCAATGGAATTATGAATCAATTAAGTTCAGTGAATATAGTGTTTGATGATGAGATAAAAGCTCTTTTAATATTATGTTCTTTGCCTGAAAGCTGGCATGGCTTAGTAATGGCAGTAAGTAATACTACATCTGCATCAAATATTTTGAAAGTAGAGGATGTTGTTAGTGTTATCTTGAATGAAGAAATATGTAGGAAAAGCACAGAAGAGACATCTGGGAACGCTTTAAGTTTTGAGAGCAGGGGGAGGCAAAAAGAGAAGAGCAAGAAAGGCAGATCAAGATCCAAATCAAAGGGGAAAGGCAGATCTAAATCCAGGAATGGCAAGAAGCCACAATGCTGGAATTGTGGAAAGATGGGGCACATAAGCAGAGATTGTTGGTCAAAGCCTAAGGAGGACAATTAGCACGAAGGAAAGGAAGAAGCCAAGATTGCAAGTATTGCACAGGATGCTTTAATTTTCTCTCTGCATAATAATATAGAATCTTGGGTATTAGATTCTGGTGCATCTTTTCATGCTACTCCTAACAGGGAATATTTCAGTGACTATATCCATGGAGATTTTGGAATAGTGTATCTAGGGGATGATGAGCCCTATAAAATAATTGGCAAAGGTAAAGTGCAGCTGAAGATGCAGAATAACAACACATGGGTGTTGAGAGATGTGTTGCATGTTCCTAGCTTGAAGAGAAATTTGATTCCTGCAGGAAAGTTAGGGGATGAGGGTTGTACAGTAACTCTCACAGCAGAATCTTGGAAGGTGACCAAGGGTGCACTTGTTATGGCCAGAGGTAAGAGAGAAGGTACTCTCTATTTGTGTAATTGTGTTACTAACAAATCTCCTTCTGTATTATCTACTTCAGATGTGGATGCTAAATTGTGGCACTCAAGGCTTGGCCACATGAGTGAGAAGGGGATGTCAATTCTTAAGTCCAAAGGTATGCTTTCAGATTTAAAACGCATAGATCTAGAGTTTTGTGAGCACTGTGTATTTGGAAAACAAAAAAGGGTTAGTTTTCTCAAAACTGGGTCTACTAAGAAGAGGCACAAGTTGGAGCTTGTTCACACAGACGTGTGGGGACCGGCTCAGGTTACTTCCATTGGAGGATCACAGTACTATGTATCTTTCATAGATGATGCTACAAGGAAGGTATGGATCTATTGTATTAGAAAGAAATCTGATGTATTTGATAATTTTAAAGTTTGGAAAGCCATGGTTGAGAATGAAACAGGTAAAAGATTAAAGTGTCTGAGATCAGACAATGGTGGTGAGTTTTGCAGTCATAAGTTCAGAGATTATTGTTACATGCATGGAATCCGTAGGCAAAGGATGGTTCCAAGGACACCTCAGCAGAATGGAATTGCTGAAAGGATGAAAAGGACAATAATGGAGCGTGTAAGATGTATGAGATTGCATGCCGATTTGCCCTTACAGTTTTGGGCACAAGCTATTGACACTGTAGTGTACCTGATTAACAGAGGACCCTCTACAGCTCTGGATGGTGGTATTCCAGAAGAGGCATGGACAGGTAAAAAGGTTGATCTCTCATATCTCAAAGTTTTTGGTTGTGAAGCCTTTGTGCATATAGATAAGGAAAATAGAAAGAAGCTTGATGCTAAGTCTATGAGATGCACGTTTATTGGCTATGGCTCAGATGATTTTGGTTACAGATTGTGGAATCTAGAAACTAACAAGGTAATCAGGAGCCGTGATGTTGTTTTCAATGAAAGGGTGATGTATTGTGATCAGCTAAGGAAGTTGAATCAATCTGAGTAGAGCAATGGTGAATTGGATGAGGTGAAAGTCTAAGATGAGCTTGCGGGAAAAAGAAATAATCACTTGCAGGAAAACATAGAGACCGACGTCGGCAGGTTAGGAACCGGCGTCGGCAGGACAGAAACCGGCATCAGCCATACAGAGACCGACGTCGGCCGTACAGGTACCGAGGTCGGTCAGGCAGAATCGACGTCGGCCAGTAACAGGTCTACAAGTGACCGAGGTCGGTCACTGTTAGAGAATTTGGGTGGACAGCGTGTTGTGGACGAGTCTCAGACACCCATCAGGAGGTCAAAAAGGGTGAGTAAGCCTCCAATTAGATATTCTCCTTCTTTATTTTATCTATTGCTAACTGATGGTGGAGAACCAGAGAGTTTTGAGGAAGCAATACAGATGGAGTCCAGGAGTGAGTGGGAGCGTGGCATGGTTGAGGAGTTGGAGTCCTTAAGAGAGAACCAAACATGGGATTTGGTTGAATTGCCAGCTGGTAAGAGAACACTAAAGAATAGATGGACCTACAGGTTGAAGGAAGGTGAGAATGGACATATGAGATACAAGGCCAGATTAGTGGTAAAAGGATTTACACAAAAGCCAGGTATCGACTTTGGTGAGATTTTTTCTCCTATTGTTAAAATGACTTCTATAAGGGTTGTATTGTCTTTGGTTGCTTTTGAAGATTTGCATCTTGAGCAGCTAGATGTTAAGACAGCGTTTCTTCATGGAGATTTGGATGAGGAAATCTATATGGAACAGCCAGAAGGATTCGAGGTCAAGGGTAAGGAGAAGTTTGTGTGCAAGTTGAAGAAAAGCTTGTATGGCCTCAAGCAAGCTCCTAGGCAATGGTACTTAAAATTTGACAGGTTTATGACTGAGCATGGCTATAGTAGGTGCCAATCTGACCATTGCGTGTATTTCAAGAGATTTGATAACGGTAGATATATTATTCTATTGTTGTATGTAGACGATATGCTGGTTGCAGGATCTCACATGCAGGATATCTCAGAGCTTAAGGTGAAAGTAGCTCAAACGTTTGCTATGAAGGATTTGGGAGTAGCAAAGAAAATCCTTGGCATGAGCATTAAGAGAGACAGGAAAAATCACAGATTGATATTGTCTCAAGAAGATTATGTGGACAAGGTGTTGAAACGGTTCAATATGCAGGATGCTAAACCGGTAAGCACACCTTTGGCTGGACATTTTAAGTTGAGTAAAGAACAATGTCCTAATTCTTATGATGAGGTAGAGTACATGAGTAAGGTTCCATATTCTTCCGCAATAGGGAGTTTGATGTATGCAATGGTGTGTACTAGACCCGATATTGCCCAAGCAGTGGGAGTTGTAAGTAAGTATATGGCCAATCCAGGTAAGGAACATTGGAAAGCAGTTCAGTGGATCCTTAGATATCTGAGAGGAACCAACAGTAAGCACTTGTGCTATGGAGGTTTAGATACTTCTCTACATGGTTATGTAGATTCAGATATGGCAGGTGATTTGGATGGTAGGAGAAGCACCACATGTTATGTTTTCACTGTAGGTGGAACGGCGGTTAGCTGGATATCTAAGTTGCAGAAGGTTTTTGCCTTGTCAACTACAGAAGCAGAGTATATTGCAGCCACAAAAGCTAGCAAAGAGATGATATGGATGACACGGTTCATGAATGAGCTTGGTAGGGAGCATGAGAGTTGCAGATTGTATAGTGACAGTCAGAGTGCAATCCATTTGGCTAAGAATTCAGCCTTTCATTCAAGAACAAAACACATACAGCTAAGGTATCACTTCATACGATAGGTATTGGAAGATGGTGAGTTGAAGCTAGAGAATATCCATACAGATAGGAATCCTGCTGATATGTTAACCAAGCCGGTTACAAAGGAGCAGTTGAATCTTCATTCAACTTCTGTTGGTCTTCATGATTGAGTTGAAGATGGAGGAGCTAGAAGATGTTGTTGTACAGGTACTGGTGCAGCTGTTTATCTCCAAGTGGGAGATTGTTAGGGTGTGGAGCTAAAAGCTTCACCAAGGAGCACACTTATCAGATTCGGGTCTACACAGACACCGGCGTCGGTCACGAGCGACCGACGTCGGTCACAGGCAGTTGCAGAGACTCCGACATCGGCAGAGGGTCGGCCGACGGTGGTCACAGACAAACAGCAGGAACCGACGTCGGTTACCTGCGTGTCCAGAGAGCTATTTTCGTGGACATAAGCGATTGTTTGCATGATAAGTTTGAGTTGAAGTCTCAAGCTCGTGTCTCTATTATTGGCAATACTATTTTTAGAGCCCTTGTTCAAGTGGCTTAACTGCTTGTTGGGTGTACATGCTCAAGTCTCCTAATTCTATATGTAGAATTAGATCTTCCTAGCTTATTGTAGTTTGTAGTAGATTATTGTAGTTGGGTGAATTATTGTAATTCATTGTGTGAGAAGAACAGTACAGAATTGAATCAATCCAGGCTTGTTGGAGTTGATTGTTCTTGAGAGAGAGAGCTCTTGAGGAACAGAGATCTATTGAGAGATCTATACATCTAGGAGAGGTGTGGAAGAAAGAAGCTTTCTTCAATTGTATTCCTTTTGTAAAGAGTTTGTTAATACAAGTTTTCAGGGTGTTTCTTGTATCTCTTGTTCTTGCTATTATCTCATTCTAATTACTTGTCAATCTGATTTATTTTCGCGTTTATTGCTTTCACAAGTGTAATCTATTGTTGGATTGATCCCCCAACAGTATATATAGTTGTGGATTTCAAATAATACTTTGGTCTCCCATGGGATAGTTCCAATCCTTCAAATCTTCCAATTCCTCCTATTAGATGAGGTAAGCATTGATAAATGCCTATGAAAAGGTCATGCGGTCTAACCATACATAAAACATGGGAATGACACTTGATAAAGTAATAATTGGCATTGGCAACATTGATCATCAAGGGTTAACCTTCACTGCTATATCAAGAGTATGCTCAATCAGTGACATATATATCTCCCATGCTTTTACATTTGACCACTTTGCAAGAAAGAAATATAGTGAATATGTAAATGTCCAAAAATTAGAGGAATGAAGATTGAGAGAATTGCCTCTTCCACGATATTTATAGCAATTATAAATGTAATATAATATTCTATAAATTTTACTCAACAATAATAATTATAATATATAAAAGATTTACTAAAATTCAATGTCTACAAATGCAAATCATTTTCTCGTTATATAGGTACCTTCTTTTTGTATATTGGGCTCTTTAAATATGCATCTTAATATTAATACTTCAAATTCTTAATGGACTCCCATTACTTCATTTTTGATTTTATTTGAATTCATTAACCTACTAATTCTTTGTTTTAAATGTCCTTTCAACTTGAGTCCCTCCAATCAATAGTGAGGCTACACATATCTCGAGAGATAAGAGATGCAACCCCAGGGTATACCAACAACAATGTGCAACATCCTACAAACTTGATGTAGACCCATAGTGATAATTTTTTGAATGTATATAACAAGTAGGGACATAATAAGTGCTCCTTATGCATGGTGAGCTTCAACTTGTCAACTAATACAATGACCTCACACTTCTAGCATTGAAAAAAAGAGCTTGGGTGGGGTCAATCAAAAAAATAGTAAAGAACCACTGAAGCCCTAAGCCAAAACATGGGTGCATAATGAGTACGAGGGGTTGAATTGAACCACATAGATGTAGGGTTTATAAACTATAGTCATTGGTATTATTTTTACTACAATTTGTATGATTTGAGTTTATATATAAAGTACTATTACTGAAACTCACAAACATCTCCAAATAGAGCATAACAAAAATTCATAACTTTTTAACATAGAGATAATATACAATGGTTACATTATCTATTATGTACATGTATTCATTTATCCTTAAAAAATAATCATACTCAGTACCTTAATTTTATGGCATGTCAAACTATCAAAGCCAAACCAAAAAGGCATAGAAACATCCTAGGATAAACCAAATAACAAGGGCAAATAATAGTTTCAATTATAAGTGCCTATTAATATTCTAGTCTACTTGTTTATTCATGGTGAATAATGTTGAAATTCATCCCTTCCATTGTAACTTGTACATTTGGGGCAACTTCTAGTATATACAAGTTTTAATTGATGCACTGATGTGTCACTTGAAAAATTGGAACCCTGATTTTGTCTAGCATAAATTTTTCAATGACACCTTGTGCCATAATCAATTCACTTACGTGATGAAATTTTATCTTTTATAGAATATGATGTGCATTTTTAATTACCAATCCACTAGATTAATTGAATTTCAAATTTAAAACAAAATCATAACCTTTCGATGTATGTTTCAAAGATTAAAAGCATTAC
Source organism: Torreya grandis (assembly GCA_037957365.1). Taxonomy (NCBI): domain Eukaryota; kingdom Viridiplantae; phylum Streptophyta; class Pinopsida; order Cupressales; family Taxaceae; genus Torreya; species Torreya grandis. Next base: position 1,644,006 of record JARHVA010001247.1, on the reverse strand, counting down.
AAATAAATGGATTCAAAATACACATGTTTATTGTCTCAATGAGCAGCATTCATCATAATTGAGAAGCATGCCCAAAAAAGACCACAAGTAACCTCATTTAGAATGATAATATAGATAACAGTAGGTACAAGTAAATATTACTTGATAAGCAATGTCAAACATTCCTTGGATGCATTTTTAGCCAAAGGCAAGACCCCACTCATTTTTATCGCTCTAACTAGTGTTGTAGCATTTAACATAAATGCATCGATAATACATTCATCCCTCCACATACCTATCCATGAAATGAAAACACTTGATGAACATGCATTAATAATTTTTCAAGAAGAAATGAGATACACTGAATATGTCCTCATAGATGAAATGATCTTTATAGGCCAAAAGATGCTGAGTAATATAAATAGTCAATTGCATGAGGCCTTTCCTCATCATAATAATAGAGAAATTGGTGGTTGTTAGATAATACTTGTTGGGTACCTAGGTTAGCATCCACCTGTAAATGACATTCCAATGTATGTAGGGAGGTCTTTTTATCACACATAATGGAAAACATTTGATACAATTGTCACATTAGAAATAAATTTCTGTCAACAAGGATGCACAAAAGACCATCTACAATTCAAAAATTTACTAACCAACATTGAAAATATAAACCCAACAGAGGAAGATTAGAGTATTCTCATGTCAAGAACAACATCATTCATGCCTAAAGAATAATAACAAATTCTTAAAAACTCAACCCATTTGTATGCAAATAACTTATTGACAACAATGCATAATAAGGAATGTTAAAATCCTTAAACATGCCAATTGCAATATGTAAAGTTGAATAAAGCAAACATACATAGAAATCTAACTAGAATGACACTCAACTTGAATCAATCATCCTTCTGTGTAAAGGAAAAAAACATGCTAACATTGAATCTATGGGCGAAAGCAGGGTTATTTAATGGAGCAGTTGGATAAATTTTTTATTTTTTCTACAATGTAGATTCAAATCCACCTTCATTAGCAATGTATATATAATTATTCCTTTCAAATAATAATTTAGTCTCCCATCGGATAGTTCCAGTCCTTCACATCTTCCAATTCCTCCTATTAGATGAGGTAATCATCGATAATGCCTATCAAATTGTCATGGGGTCTAACCATACATAAAGCACAGGGAATAAAACTTAATGTTAGGATCTAAGAAGCACAACTGATTACCATATACAAGCAACTAACATGCAGAATTAAACCAGAATCACAAGTAACTAGAATTCAAAAATAACATAGAATATGAGAGACAATACCCAATTGTATTAATACTCTTCTAGAAAAGAATTACAAATGAAGAGATGCCACACTCTTCCACACCTTACAGGCTTCCCACACCAAGTGTACAGTAATTCACCTTCAAGAGCTCACTCTCTCAATTATGGTCCCAACACACAACTCAAACACAGAGTTGGTGTTCACCTCCAACCAGTCAGTATCACTACTGCCAGTACACCGAGTATACACACATACTCAACCGAGTACACAACGCGCTCCAAGTAGATCTCCCATGAACTTGCAACAACCTGAAACTCAAATGATCTTACTTTGGAAGGATCTACCTTGCTTTCCTCTATTGCTCTCCGAATGAGTACACACTGTACTCCAAGTAGATCTCTCATGATCTTGCTACCTGTTGTGCTTCTATCACCTTTGATCCTGCTGCCACCTGCAAATCTCCTCTGACTTCGCACACACACACCTACAAATCAATGATCTTACTTACACATGTAGATCTCCAAACGTGGCCTTGCACACCTACTGACCAAGATCCTAGATACATGAAGAATCCTTCTGATTTTCCAAACCAGCACCCATACTTGGCACTGTGGCACTAGGAGGAACACACCTTGCTCTCTTCACTCTGAAGGAGCTAATTTTTGCTCTCTTACCCTCTAGCACACTTTTACAATACAGCCCATGAATCTATTATATAGATCCCATGCAAACAATAATTAGACATCTATTTACAATAATTAGATCCACAGCTCAAGACTATAATTAGCCTTCTTACATGCAAACAACCGGTTCGTTAACTAACTGTCTGTGAACTAGTAGTTTGAGAACCGCACAGGTGACCGACGTCGGTCCCTGTCTGCCTAGGGATGACCGACATCAGCCGATCCCTGACCGTCATCGATAGCTTCTTATCTCTACCTGACCGACGTCAGGTGGCCTGACCGATGACGGTGACTGTGACACTCAGCACCCTCCTCCAATGTCTGCATCAGTGAAGCTTTTAGCTCCACAACCTAACAATCTCCCACTTAGAGATAAATAGCTACACTGTACCTGTACCTATACACTATCTAATCTATTTTCTAGCTTGTATCCCTCTTCAAGCTCAATCTTGAAGACCAACCACCACAAATTCTGTGGTGCACCTCCTGTCATCCAAGTAACCTACCGCATCCGCATCTACAAACCCATGTAGAAAAGAACTTGACCCTGCATAGCATGTTGACCTACTACTGGTCCCTCTTAGATACTTGAGAATCCACTGAACTGCCCTCCAATGCTTCTTTCCCGGATTGGCTCCAAACTTTCTGATAGCTCCCACTGCGTAGGCAACCTCAGGTCCAGTACACATGTACTTAACCTCATCATGTGTATCAGGACACTGTTCATAGAACTGTCCAACCCATTGGTGTGCTAACCGGTTTCACACAATCATCCGGAAACAAAATTAACCTGTGATATTCCATGTCTCTAGAACACACTCATGCCAAAGAATTTTTCTTCTCCAAATTCCTCATGACATGCCACTGAACTAACCTTACCCTTAGCTCAGTAAAACCCTGTATGTCTGAACTTGCACCAAGCATACCATCCACATACAGTAATAGGACAATGTTGCGACCATCATCCACCTGGTAAGACAAACACAATGGTTATACTGACATTGACTAAAGCCCTGCTTTGTCATCCACTTGGTACCACCTGTCAGAGTTGTACCACTATCCTGCAACTTGCTCAAGACCATTTGACCTGGCCTTCCATCTCACATGTCCATTCTCTCTATTCTTTAACTAAGGTATCCATTCATCTTTGAGTGCTTTCTTCCAGCTGGCAACCCTACCAAATCTCCCATTTGGTTCTGCATCCTCATTCATGCCATGCTCCCACTGTTTCCTAGATCCTTCCTGCTCTAAAGTGAGCAACGAGTATAAAGAAGAGGAACAATGAATTTGAGGCTTACTTACCCTTTCAGTCCTCCATATGGGCATTTGAGACTCCTTGACAGCTTGCTGTCCACCCAAAATCTATTCCAGTGACCAACCTCGGTCACCACACAGTATGCATCTGACCAACGTCAATTCCATGCAACTGTCCAAGTCGCTGATGCCGATTATCCTACCAACGTCGGTCTCCACTTGCTCAACACCACCGAATCCTTTGGTCTACACATGACCAACATCGGCGCTTGCTGTTCGATGCCAGTTTCCCATAATCGATGTCGGTACCTGTGTTTTCCTGTGAGTGATGACTTTTTACCTGCAAGCTTATTTTGAATCAAAACCCTGTCCAAACTGCCCTGCTCAGAGATATCCAGTCCCATCCACTGATCTCTGTTCGTCATCTCCTCCAAGAACACCAAGGCTTTCCAGTTCTTAAGTTTATCAAATACATCAGTCTTCTTTTTCCTGCAATAAACACAATCCTTTCTTGTAGCATCCCACTGCTCACAAAAATCTTAGTCTTTGCTCTCTGAAGCTAAACTCTTACCATTTGACTTAAGAACATCTATTCCCTTCTCACTTATATGACCAAGCCTACAAAGCCACACCTATGCAACAGAAGTGGAATCAATAATACAAGCAAGTAGATAAAGAGTACCTGCTTTCTTACCACACGCTAATTCAAGTGCATCCTTGGTAACATTCCAAGAATCCACTGTGAGAGTTACTGTGCATCTCTCATCACCCAACTTTCTTGAAGCAATTAGTTGCATCTTCAAGAATGGGACCTGCATGACCTTCTTCAACACCCATGTGTTGGCTGCTTGCAATTTCAGCCGCACTTCCCCTTTGCCAAAACTTTGACAAGGCACACCAGCCCATAAATAAATCTTTCCAAAGTCTCCAAGGACCTTAACGTGGAAAAATACTCTATTTCGAGCTGCTTGGAAAGAGGCAACATAATCTATAAAATAAGATTCTACTTTATCCAAGGAACATCCTAGAGCATCCTGTGCAACAACACCTGCAACATCTACTTCTTCAGTTCCTTCATGTTGATCTGTTACCAACCAACAATCTTTCTTTTCCTGCTCTTTCTTTCCATAACACCGTAATTAACCATTCATGCTTTTCAATTCCTCCATTCTTAGCTTACTTTATTTTGCCATTGCTCTACTCCCACTCAATCAGAAACCCTTGAGAGTGACCTGTAATCAAACACAAACCTGCTCCCTGCAACCTTAGCTCTGATACCACTTGTCAGGATCTAGGAATCACAACTGATTACCATATACAAGCAACTAACATGCGGAATTAAACCAAAATCACAAGTAACTAGAATTTTGAAATAACACAGAATATGAGAGACAATACCCAATTATATTAATACTCTTCCAGAAAAGAATTACAAATGAAGAGACGCCACACTCTTCCACACCTTACAGGCTTCCCACACCAAGTGTACAGAAATTCACCTTCAAGAGCTCACTCTCTCAATTACGGTCCCAACACACATCTCAAACACAGAGTTGGTGTTCACCTCCAACCAGTCAGTATCACTACTGCCAGTACACCGAGTATACACACATACTCAACCGAGTACACAACGCACTCCAAGTAAATCTCCCATGAACTTGCAACAACCTACAACTCAAATGATCTTACTTTAGAAGGATCTACCTTGCCTTCCTCTATTGCTCTCTAAATGAGTACACACCATACTCCAAGTAGATCTCTCATGATCTTTCTACCTGTTGTGCTGCTGTCACCTTTGATCCTGCTGCCACCTACAGATCTCCTTTGACTTCACACACACACACACACACCTGCAAATCAATGATCTTACTTGCACATGTAGATCTCCAAACGTGGCCTTGCACACCTACCGACCAAGATCCTACATACATGAAGAATCATTCTGATTCTCCAAACCAACACCCGTACTTGGCACTATGGCACTAGGAGGAACACACCTTGCTCTCTTCACTCTGAAGGAGCTAATTTTTGCTCTCTTACTCTCTAGCACACTTTTACAATACAGCCCATGAGTCTATTATATAGATCCCATGCAAACAATAATTAGACATCCAATTACAATAATTAGATCCGCAGCTCAAGACTATAATTAGCCTTCTTACATGCAAACAACTAGTTCGTTAACTAACTGTCTGTGAACTAGCTGTTCTGGAACCATACAGGCGATCGACGTTAGTCCCTGTCTGCCTGGGGATGACCGACGTCGATTGATCCCTGACCATCATCGATAGCTTCCTGTCTCCACCTGATCGATGTCAGTTGGCCTGAGCGACGATGGTGACTGTGACACTTAGCACCCTCCTCCAATGTCTACATTAGTGAAGCTTTTAGCTCCACAACCTAACAATCTCCCAATTGGAGATAAATAGCTACATTGTACTTGTACCTATACACTATCTAATCTATTTCCTAGCTTGTATCCCTCTTCAAGATCAATCTTGAAGACCAACCACCACAAATCTTGTGGTGCACCTCCTGTCATCTAAGTAACCTGCCGCATCCGCATCTACAAACCCATGTAGAAAAAAACTTGACCCTGCATAGCATGTCAACCTGCTGCTGGTCCCTCTCAGATACCTGAGAATCCACTAAACTGCCCTCTAGTGCTTCTTTCCCAGATCGGCTCCAAATTTTTTGACAGCTCCCACTGCGTGGGCAACCTCAGGTCCAGTACACATGTACTTAACCTCATCATGTGAATCAGGACACTGTTCATAGAACTATCCAACCCATCGGCATGCTAACTAGTTTCACACAATCATCTGAAAACAAAATCAACCTGTGATCTTTCATGTCTCTAGAACACACTCATGCCAAAGAATTTTGCTGCTCCAAATTCCTCATGACATGCCACTCAACTAACCTTACCCTTAGCTCAGTAAAACCCTGTATGTCTGAACCTGCACCAAGTATACCATCCACATACAGTAACAAGATAATGTTGCGACCATCATCCACTTGGTAAGACAAACACAATGGTTATACTGACATTGACTAAAGCCCTGCTTTGTCATCCACCTAGTACCACCTGTCAGACCTGTACCACTATCCTGCAGCTTGCTCATGACCATATGACTTGGCCTTCCATCTCACATGTCCATTCTCTCTATTCTTTAACTAAGGTATCCATTCATCTTTCAGTGCTTTCTTCTAGCTGTCAATCCTACCAAATCTCCCGTTTGGTTCTGCATCCTCATTCATGTCATGCTCCCACTGTTTCCTGGATCCTTCCTACTCTATAGTGAGAAACAAGTATAAAGAAGAGGAGCAATGAATTTGAGGCTTACTTACCCTTTCAGTCCTCCATATGGGCATTTGAGACTCCTTGATAGCTTGTTGTCTGCCCAAAATCTGTTCCAGTGATCGACCTCGGTCACCACACAGTCTGCATCTGATCGACGTCAGTTCCATGCGACTGTCCAAGTCACCGACACCGATTATCCTACCGACATCGATCTCCACCTACCTGACACCACTGACTCCTCTGGTTTGCACATGACCGACGTTGGTGCTTGCCTGTTCGACGTCAGTTTTCCATAACCGATGTCGATACCTGTGTTTTCTTGTGAGTAATGACTTTTTACCCACAAGCTTACTTTGAATCAAAACCCTATCCAAACTGCCCTACTCAGATATATCTAGTCCCATCCACTGATCTCTGTTCATCATCTCCTCCAAGAACACCAAGGCTTTCTAGTTCTTAAGTTTATCAAATACATCAGTCTTCCTTTTCCTGCAATAAACACAATCCTTTCTTGTAGCATCCCATCGCTCATAGAAATCTTGGTCTTTGCTCTCTGAAGCTGAACTCTTACCATTTGACTTAAGAACATCCATTCCCTTCTCACTTATGTGACCAAGCCTACAAAGCCACACCTATGCAATAGAAGTGGAATCAGTAATACAAGTAAGTAGATAAAGAGTACCTGCTTTCTTACCACACGCTAATTCAAGTGCATCCTTGGTAACATTCCAAGAATCCGTTGTGAGAGTTACTGTGCATCTCTCATCACCCAACTTTCCTGAAGCAATTAGCTACATTTTCAAGACTGGGACCTGCATGACCTTCTTCAACACCCATGTGTTGGCCGCCTGCAATTTCAGCCGCACTTCCCCTTTGCCAAAACGTTGACAAGGCACACCAGCCCCTAAATAAATCTTTCCAAAGTCTCTAAGGACCTTAACATGGAAAAATACTCTATTTCAAGCTGCATGGAAAGAGGCAACAAAATCTATAAAACAAGATTCTACTTTATCCAAGGAACATCCCAGAGCATCATGTGCAACAACACCTGCAACATCTACTTCTTCAGTTCCTTCATGTTGATTTGCTACCAACCAACAATCTTTCTTTTCCTACTCTTTCTTTCCATAACACCGTAATTGACCATTTGTGCTTTTCAATTCCTCCATTCTTAGCTTACTTTCTTCTGCCATTGCTCTACTCCCACTCAATCAAAAACCCCTGAGAGTGACCTGTAATCAAACACAAACCTGCTCCCTGCAACCTTAGCTCTGATACCACTTTTCAGGATCTAGGAAGCACAACTGATTACCATATACAAGCAACTAACATGCAGAATTAAACCAGAATCACAAGTAGCTAGAATTCAGAAATAACACAGAATATGAGAGACAATACCCAATTGTATTGATACTCTTCCAAAAAAGAATTACAAATGAAGAGACGCCACACTCTTCCACACCTTACAGGCTTCCCACACCAAGTGTACAGTAATTCACCTTCAAGAGCTCACTCTCTCAATTACGGTCCCAACACACAACTCAAACGCAGAGTTGGTGTTCACCTCCAACCAGTCAGTATCACTACTGCCAATACACTGAGTATACACACATACTCAACCGAGTACACAACGCACTCCAAGTAGATCTCCCATGAACTTGCAACAACTTACAACTCAAATGATCTTACTTTGGAAGGATCTACCTTGCCTTCCTCTATTGCTCTCTGAATGAGTACACACCGTACTCCAAGTAGATCTCTCATGATCTTACTACCTGTTGTGTTGTTGTCACCTTTGATCCTACTGTCACCTACAGATCTCCTTTGACTTCACACACACACACACCTGCAAATCAATGATCTTACTTACACATGTAGATCTCCAAATGTGGCCTTGCACACCTGCCGACCAAGATCCTACATACATGAAAAATCCTTTTGATTCTCCAAATCAGCACCCATACTTGGCACTGTGGCACTAGGAGGAACACACCTTGCTCTCTTCACTCTGAAGGAGCTAATTTTTGCTCTCTTACTCTCCAGCACACTTTTACAATACAACCCATGAGTCTATTATATAGATCCCATGCAAATAATAATTAAACATCCAATCACAATAATTAGATCCACAGCTCAAGACTATAATTAGCCTTCTTACATGCAAACAACCAGTTCGTTAACTAACTATCCATGAACTAGTAGTTCTGGAACTGCACAGGCGATCGACGTCGGTCCTTGTCTACCTGGAGATGATTGACGTTGGCCGATCCCTGACCGTCATCGACAGCTTCCTGTCTCCACCTGACCGACGTCGGTTGGCCTGACTGACAACGGTGACTGTGACACTCAACACCCTCCTCCAATGTCTGCATCAGTGAAGCTTTTAGCTCCACAACCTAACACTTAATAAATCAACAGTTGACATTGACAACAATGATCATCAAGGGTTGATGTTCTCTGGTGTATCAAGAGTAAGCTCACTCAATATATATATATATATATATATCATGCTTTTACATTTGAGCACTTTGCGAGAATGAAATATAATCAATATGTAAATGTCTGAAAATTAGAGGAAAGAAGATTGAGAGAATTTCCTCTTCCATAACATTTATAGCAGTTGTAAATGTAATATAATATTCTATACTTTTTCCTCAAAAATAATAATTGTAATATATATATATATATATATATGTATATGATTTACTAAAATACAATGTCTATATATTCAAATCATTTTCTCATGATATAGTTACCTTCCTTTTGTATATTGGGATCTTGAAATATGTGTCTTAATATTAATACTTCAAAATCTTAATGGACTCCTATTACTTCACGTTTGATTTTATTTGAATGCAGTAACCTATTAATTATTTGTTTTAAAATTCCTTTCAACTTGAGTCCTTCCAACCAATAGTGAGGCTACACATATTCCAAGAGACCAAAACTATAGCCCTGAGCTACACCAACAACGATGTGCAACATCCTATAAGCTAGATGTAGACCCATAGTGACAATTTACCAAGCATATAAAATAAATAGGGATATAACAAGTGCCTCATGTGCATGGTGAGATTCAACTTGTTAGCCAACCGAATGACCTCAACACTTTTAGCATCAAACCAAAGATCTTGGGTGGGGTCAATCAACAAAGCATTAAAGAACCACCAAAGCCCCAAGCTAGCACTTGGGTGCATAATGAGTACGAGGGGTTGAATTGAATCACATGTAAGTAGGGTTTTTAAACTATAGTTTCTATCATAGTTTACGTTACACTTTTTAAGATTTGAGTTTGAGTACAAATTACTCTTACCCACCCTCAATAAACATCTCCAAGTAGAGCATAACAACAATTCATAACTTTATAATGTAGATATGATATACAATGGTTACATTAGTTATTTTGTACAAGTAATCATTTCTCCTTCAAACATAAGCATACTCGGTACCTTAATTTTATGACATGTCAAACTATCAAAGCCAAAGCAAAAAGGTGTAGAAAGGGCATGGGACAAAATGAAGAATAGCGGCAAATGACGGTTTTGACTGTAAGTGCCTATTACCATTGTGATATAGACATTTATTCATGGTGAATAATGTTGAAAGCGATTCCTTCCGGTGTAACTTGTACCTTTGGGGCAACTACTAGTATATATAAATTTTAAATGATGCACTGATGTGTTTCTTGAATAATAGGAACCCTGGTTTTGTCTAGCATAAATTTTTAGTGACACTTTATTCTACAGTCAATTCATTTATGTGTTGAAATTTTATCTTTTATAGAATATGATGTGCGTGTTTAATTACCAATCCATTGGAGTAATTAAATTTCATTTTTTTTATAAAAATGTTGCATATCTTTTTAATGCATTTTTCAAAGATTAAAAGCATTAAAAACAAATGGATTAAAAATACAAATGTTTATTGTCTCAATGAGTAACAAAACACACTCAAGGATGGTGTCTCTGAATCTGATAAGGGAGTAATGAAAAAATATATAGATTATTTTAGGATATTTATGCATTTGTTACTCATTAGTCTAAATCAAGATCATGTTGACATGTTTTTCTATATTTTGGATCATTTTCTATCATGAGACGATTTATAAGTTTCACTACAATATTTTGATTGTTCTAAGTTAAAATATAAGTACACGTTTAAATCACTTTGAAAATGCATTTAAGCCACAAAACAAGAAAATTCCAAAGACCAAATTTCATCCCTAAAGCCCTTCTTAAAGTTGGACAGTCACCTTTAGTCTTTTTCAAATGCCGATTATAGATTACATAAATACAACTTCACCCTAATGTCACCCCTATGTCACCTATTAACATCCACCCAGGTGATGTTAGTAGGTGATAATTTGGAGGTGAATAAAGTGCATTGTGAATATTTCAAACATTCTTTTGACGAATTTAAATATGTCAACAAATGTGCTTTTAAATCCATCACGAAACGTGACTCTAAATCCATCATTGAAGGTAACTTTAATTGCAACACTAGGTTTGAATTTAAGGTCACAATAAAAACATAACTAGATCTAATTTAAAGGAGACTTTAAATCGAATATTAAATCTAAATTTAAGTGTCTACCAAATTGATTTAAAATGTGACTTTAGACTAACTTTAAATTTTGAACTTATATTTAGAAATAATAGTTTTTGGTTAGTTAAAAAAATATATATATTATTAATTTTAAAAGAATGTAGTTATATTATACAATTATTGTTATTATGTATAATTATATAATTATAATGTTAAATTCAATTTTAATATTATACATAAAAATAAAAATAATTTAATTGTAAATTTTTAACTAAATTTGAATGAAAAATAGATTAATAATGTAACAACATAATAATAGATTAAATATGACAATAGAAAACCCTATAATAAAGATAATGTCATAATAATATAATTTAAAAAAAAGTCATAAAGTCATGATTAATTCCAACTCTTAATAGTGTCTTCCTAATAATCACTCTTATTCACATGTTTTCAATCATCTTCACTATTGGCTTGAAGTTGGTTGCAATCCAAAAACATTACTTGAAGAAGGAGAACCGTATTAATCAAGATCATCCCATTTATAATGCATTTGGAATGATTTTTAACTTCATCCCCTAAAATTCAATGAAATGAACGTTAAAAATATCATATGTTAAAAGGCTTGATCAAGTTTTGATTTGAGTAGATGCAATATAATCATTGATAAAAAGGAGTTGATTTGCCAAATGCATATATAATAATTGAGAAGTGTTTTTTTTTTTTTTTTAGCGAGGGCGAGTCATTTTTAATATCTTGAAAGACCGCTTGCGAATTATTTTTATATTACATGAATCTTAAAGGCATTTTATGTAATTTGATTATTTTGATTTCTCTTTGTAATTAACAGTACTTACATTATATATTACATGAATCTTATAAGTATATATTCTGGTAAACATAGCATGATTATTTCTATAAATTTTTTAATTATTTATCATTAAATTCATTTATCAGAGATAACCAATTCTCAATGACTTCTTATTATCACTAATATTTAGGAAACAATTGAAAGTAAAGGTTGAGTTGTATTAGGGCTTGCAATGGGTTCATTAGAAAATCTACATGAATGGTCTCAGAGTTAGTGAATTATAATTGATTTGGTACAATTAATTGCATATTCAACATTTGATTTAATCCCTTCTCAAACTCATCCAATAGACAATTGATTTTATCTGTATGTCCTTCAATTTTCATATAAGATTATATGTTTTGCACACAATATTCAAGTTGGCTCATTTTGTGTTATGTCAAATAAAACCTTAAAAGAAAATAATTAATTATCAATGGTTTTTACTTAATCTCCCTTTTTTATGAACTTTTCTAGTGTATTTGAAGCCATTTTCTTAACTCCTAGTGTGTAATCTCGTTATACAAAGGTTTGACAATACGAAATCATTTTTTACCTTTAAATTAATTTTGATCAAACAATTTTAGACTTAGATCGGTCTCAAATCCAAAGAGGTAAAGAACAACCCCCCACTTGATTTTGTATAACTTTCAAAAAATGTAATGAAATCAAATAAAATTCTTTAAATCGTGGCATGTAAAGTGAATTAAGGGAAAACAAATCTTAATAAAATTTTTAGGAAAGAACAACTCCGAGAGGTAAAGAACAACCCCACACTTGATTTTGTATAACTTCCCAAAAAAAAAAAAAGTAATGAAATCATATAAAATTCTTTAAATCGTGGCACTTAAAGTGAATTAAGTTAAAAAAAAATCTTAATGAAAGTTTTAGGAAAGAACAATAGATTTGTTTTTTAAAGTTATGGTCACCATGAAATTTCCTATCTATTTTTTCTTGGGCCCAATAACTGCATATCCACGGACTCACATTTATTTAGTCTGAAATACAACGTGGTGGACCAATTACAATATAACCTGGCATTGTTTAATTAATGAATCGTTCCCATGGAGTGTGGAATAAGGCACTTACCATTTGAAATTGCGTGGAAAAAAAACTCTTGTTCACATTTTAAAAATATAAGATGGCATTGTTTAATTAATGAACATTAATGATACATATCTATTCCAGTTGAAATTTGAACAGTCATTCCCATGGAGTGAAAAGTCTCTTGTCCGCGTTTCCATTTAATTTTAGTTGGGAGAGGAAATGATTATGGCTATATAAGGAATTCTATAGTGGAGCAATGGGTGGATTTTCTCATTTACTACTGCCATTTTTAGCCATTGTTGAATTCCATGACAATGGCAAGCTTATAAAGATAGAAACAGAGGGGGGAGAAATTTTTTAAGTTATAGAAAGAGATTTCGACACTCGAGGAGAATTAGAGGGAGGGGGGTATGGGATTTCTGGATCAGGAAAAGGAAGCAGAAAAACGAAGGAAAAAATTATCTTAGTGAACTCTAAATGGAAAGGAGCTCAGGAAATCATGAGGATGGATACCAGCAAATCATGTTTCGAAATAATCAATGGGAAAGAACTGAACAAATGAAAATCAGGATTGGGGAGGATAGCAAAGAGGTCGAAGAAATGGTGGTTCAAAAGAATCATGGGAATTGGTTAAAGAATCGAACAAACATCTTTAAGTAGAGCATAACAAAAATTCACAACTTTATAATGCAGAGATAATATACAATGGTTACATTAGTTGTTCTATACATGTATTCATTTGTCCTTAAAAAATAAGGATGCTCGATAGCTTAATTTTACAACATGTCAAACTGTTGAAGCTAGACCAAAAAGGCATGAAAGGGAACTGAGATAAAGTAAAGAACAAGGGCAAATGACATTTTTTATTGTAAGTGCCTCTATTACTATTATGATCTAATCATTTATTTGAAGTGAATAATATTAAAAGCCATCCCTTCCGATGTAACTTGCATCTTTGGGGTAACTGCTAGTATATACAAGTTTTAATTGATGCATCAATGTGTCTTTTGAAGAATTGGAACCTTGGTTTTATCTAACAAAAAAATTTCAATGACACTTTATGCCATAGTCAATTCACTTACACACTGAAATTTTATCTTTTATAGAATATGATGTGTGTGTTTAATTACCAATCCTCTCGAATAATCAAATTTCAAAATTTCAAAAAAAGAAAAATCTTTTAGATGCATTTTTCAGAGATTAAAAGCATTACAAACAAATGGATTCAAAATAGAAATGTTCATTGTCTCAATGAGTAACAAAACACACTCGATGATGGTGTCCCTGAATCTGATAAGGGAGTAATGAAAATATATATATTCGTTTACGGGTTTTTTGTTTTTGTTGCTTATTAGTCCAAATTAGGATCATATTGACATGTTTTTTGATATTTTGTGTAATTTTCTATTGTGAGACGATTTACAAGTTTCACTACAATATTTTGACTCTTCTAAGTTAAATATTAGTACACCTTTAAATCACTTTCAAGATACATTTAAGTCACAAAACAAGCAAATTTCAAAGACCAAGTTTCATCCCTAAATACCTTCTTAAAGTTAGATAGGGGTAAGTGCACACATTTGAGGGACAAAAAAGTGCCTACCCATGGACATGATTTTTTTGAAATTTCATAAATGTGAACTTTTGCAGATAATTAGAGATAGCTACATTCAAATTTTGAAGATGGTATTAAAAAATGAATTGTAGCATTTCAAGTCTAGTTTCCAAAAAACTATTTTTTTTTTAAATGGTTAAGTATAAATAGTTCAAACATCTAAAATAATAATATGACCTCTTTTTTTTAAGAAAACATAGTAGATAGATGGTTGTGTGAACCACCATTTTTAATTATAACTAAATATTGTTATAAACCCTTTGGTGAATATTTATATAAGATATTCTAATGTGTTACGATTTTTTTTAAATTTTTTTTCGATGAATATATTTTGTTAATTAATTTTGCTATTAAGTAGATCCTGAAAACTAACAAAAAAATGGATAGCCGGCCGTGTGGCCCACCCTAACTACCTCAAAGAAAAATGAAAATTGATTTTTTTTTAATGTGTGTACAATTAGGCCTAGTTTGTTACTATATAATTTGTTTTGCACTTGGATCAACGAAAAACAAATTAGATAAATATGAATAGGCATGTATGGGTGCGGCATGTAGTGGCCTAAAAATGGTGTTGTTATAAATAAATATAATATGAACCTTTAAAATACCCCAAAATTTATAAAAATCATACATTTAGAAAGGGGACAACATACTCGTCGTAAAGGTAATACTTTTTCAAATTTTTATTTTGAAATTCATAGTGTATTTAATGATTGAAGTTGAAATTTGTTGATTTTTCCTAAAACTCTTGATCTCGGCTATAGATGCACACTCCCAAGCCTTTGGCTAAAAATTATCTTAGTGAACTCTAAACAGAAAGGAGCTCAGGAAATCATGCCTCTACAGAATGTAGAGGGCGAAGGAGCCAATAAAATGGTGGATCAAAAGAATCATGAGGATGGATACCAGCAAATCATGCCTCAAAATAATCAATGGGAAAGAGGTCAGAGAATTTGTGTATTAAAACAGTATGCGTTCAACACCATTCAAAAAAAGTTGTTAACTTTCAGAGTTATCTCTATTAAAATCATGTCATAATTTAACTATTAATATTTTAAGAAATATTATTTTATTTTTAAAATTTAATTATAAATATTAATATACTATTAATGTTTTATAAATAAATATTTAGATGGTCTCATATAATATAGATATATGAAAATTTTACATTTTATTTTAAGCTTTTTATTTCTTATATTTTAATATACTTTCAACTATAATTTTTTTTAATTCTATATAGATATTAAGTATTTTTCAGTTTAATAGTGAAGAACATATGCTTTTTAAATTCATTTAATAATGAAAAAAAATTTTTAAAAATTCAAACCTCACAATTGATAAAGTAACAAATTCAAACCATTTTTTATGCTAGTTATATAATTTAATGTTGGCCATATAATGGATTTACAATTTATGTTTTTAAAGAGATGTCATGTAAGCATAATAATGGTAAAAGGCTCTTTTATAAAAAACTTAAGAAGAGAGAATTTTATTATGATAGTTAAATATATGTCAAATTTAAAGTTAAAATCATTTTGTGATAATTAATTAATATTAAATTTTAGGTGTTTAATAATTATTAAAAATTTATGGATAAATTATTGAATGATCACTATCATATGAACACAAATATAAAATATTTAATAAAAATAATTGTAAGACACACACACACATAAAAATTATCATAAAGAAAATATGTAAACTCCAATAATTATATTGGTATAATTTTACATAAGTCAAATCAATGATTACACAAATTAAATTGTAATTAATTAAAGGTGTAGATATAAAACTTCAAAAATAAATAAAATAATATTTTTTATTAATTTTTAAGTGCTTTGCCAAACATATTGATTTAATATTTTGTTGTGAATTTAAATTTACAAGAACCATTAATTTATACATTCCATAATCTTCAGAATCATTCCAAAATGTCCATACAATAATATGTCATTACACATTATATGTCATTCGTCAAGTTGCCCTTGAAGTGAAGTATAATTAGGTATAATACTTTGTTGATAAGATTATTACAGATGTAGAAAAATCCCACCACTTGTTGAACCAAAATTTTGCATGGGGTGCTATCCTTTTGTTACTAGTTCTTGATGAGGTTGGTGTACACGAGTACACAATTAGAGAATTGAAATGGGCTTACCCTCCTAAGCAAAATTCCCCTACGGAGTGATTTAAAGCATTCACTTGCCTCGGTATGACAATTCCCTCTCATAAGGCTAAAATGAAGGGGTGGTATGACAGTATGAAGTAAGCCTTTGGGAAAAAGTGGCGCATCCCCAAGGACTTGCCTGGATAGCTCGAAGACTAATCCAAGTTTATGGTCAAGAAACACTACTCTCTAGCATGCATTGAGATGGTTCCCTCAGGAGAATTGTCTTGATGGTTTAAATTGCCATATGTTTTCACCGCTATATACCTAATGAGCACCGTCAACAAGATCTATGACATGTACCTGATTAACATTATTGATGAGAAAATTGGTGCGGAGACTCCCATTCTCCATCAATTATACATTTACCTAGGGAAAAAGGTGTATAGGGAAAGGCTCGAGTTAGATAATATTGACATAAAGGCCCATTAGATTTTGGTTGGCAATTCCATTCATTCTTTATTTTATATGTTGAAACTGACAAATAAAACATTAGGGAGTGCAAACCATGTGAAGGAAACAATCCCACCCCCATCAGAGATAGGAAGGAAAAGAAGTAGAATATATAAGGGCATGATGTTAGTACCAATGCTAAACAAGAGAAAACAAAGCAACAAAGGACTTCTCCTAGACCACCTAAGGAAACTATGCCAGTAGGTTGACATGAAGGCCTAGAACTAGCAATGCAATTTGTTCCTTTGAAACATGAAACATTAACGCCTATGGATGTTAACCTAGAATAAAATATAGAAATCCCAATGGAAACACCAAAAAAAGAGACTATTGAATCAGAACAAGAAGAGCAAGTTACCCTAGAACATGAGAGGACACTTTCACCAGTGCAACATGAAGAAACCACCCTTGGGGAGGTACAAGTGGAAACTAAAGATCCCATTGGTGAAGACAAGGATGGTTCAGAAATGGCCTTAGGAATGAGTGGAATAATATCGAAGCCAACCACCACATTGAAGACACAGATGTCAAAATACTAGATCGAGATCCTTCTAAAGGGAAAGAGCCAATTGACGAATACGTCTATAAGAGGCTATAAAATATTGAATCAACCATGACCCTACGTGTCCAATACTAGAAGGGAGTGTTAAAAAAGAATTTATTTATGTTCTCACATTTTGCATCAGAATATTCGACCGAGCAGACTTGGTGAGAATTATCATTTTACCATGATGTTTATAACAAAGAACGCAATTTTGAGCTACCATCAGAGAGCTTGATTTTATAACTATGAGAGATAGAACTTATAGATATAATTTGGGTAGATCCCCAAATGTGTACTAGGACACAGGCAAGCATGACACTCCCAAATTTTGCACATGAGGTAAACAAGCAGAATGCCTTAGTTGAATCTGATATTAGACAACTCCAAAAGAAGCATTCAAAAATTGTTGCTCTATATTGCAATGAGTGCACTATGAGAATAAAACTTGAATAGGAGCTGGCCAAGGTCAATCACCAATTGGAGATAGAAATAGAGGCTAAGGTAAAAAAAATTCACCTTTGTAAGACAATTTTGAGCTCAGATCTAACTATTACGAATGGAGTATCCCTTGTTAGTGAGGCAATTGACAAATCAGAGACCCTAGTTGAAATTTTGTTGAAGAGATACATGGACCAGACCAACACCCAAAATGATCAAACTTGGGAAACAAAATAATTTACTAAATCCGTGAAAGTATGCATAAGCTTTTTGAATAGGATTGGTGGCACAATTCCCATCTTGGATGGGGTTTTTGTAAAGATGGCATGGCTAAATTTTTTTTTGGAAGCAAGGCTTCAAGTAGAGGAGCTTCAACGATAATAGTTGGTTGATAGCACGTTAGTAATAAAAGACCACATAGAGCATGCCAAAGTATTCAAAGATGTAGAATCTATGGAAAATAAAATAAGTGATCATTTCTAGGATATTAATGCAAATTTTGTGGCACTCCAAGGACAGGATACAACAAAATTAACCTTACTAAAAAATGTTCATAAGTATGCTTCCACATTCCTTCAGCATTTGATCATTCAAGTAGGTGATTGTCTTGAGCAGCATAAGGAGACAAAAAAGCTTAAGGAGGTGGTAGAAGAAATCACATCCCATCTATAAAATACCTTAAACCTTTAGGAGGGTGTCAAGAAGCAAATTGAGTAGATGGGACTTGAGTTTTTGGAAGGACATGAGAATGATGCATAGTCTAGGGTAGACTATTGGCTAAGTGTGGGGTGATGTTGGGCCCCCAATTTTGGCTAAGTACTTTTTGGTAATAAGCAACATGAAGAGACACAATGCATAAACTGGTGATGTAGAAGACCATCACATGGAAGTCCATGACACACAAGGAGAAAGTCTCATGGAGAAAGTCTGGGTCCATTTTAAAAATATATGATGACATCACTTAATTAATGAACATGTTTATTCTAGATGAAATTTAAATAATCGTTTCTATGGAGTGTGGAATTAAAGCATGTATATTCTACCTGGAATCTGAAGAATCATTCCCATAGAGTGAAAACTAATGCACCTACAATTTTAAATTGTCAAAAACAATTATTGTCTACATTTTAAAAATATAAGATGGTATTTTTTAATTAATGATTATGTCTATCCCATCTAAAACTTCAACAGTCGTTCCCGTGAAGTGTGGATTTGAAACATGCTTATTCCACCCAAAATCTGAATAATCGTTTATATTGAGTGTGGACTTGAAGCATGTCAATTTATAAATTGAACTTGCACGGAATTTTATTTTTTGTAAGCTTTCAATGTTTAATTAATGCATATCTATTCCAACTAAAATTTGAACAGTCTTTCCCATGAAGTGTGGACCAATGCATAAAACAGTCTCTTGTCCACGTTTCCATTCAATTTTAGGTAGGAGAGGAAATGATTATAATAATCCATGGATATATAAGGACTTTTGATACAGGGGTACATGGGAAAAACTTCAAACTTACCAACTCTTGGCTCTAGTCCTTCATTTTTTGATTTGAACTTCAAATGCTTTGCTTTGGGTATAAGCTTCAATGCTTAACCACTTTTGTATTCTTTCTAACTTGATAACATCTTCTACTTTGTTCATCATGTTCTCAAGAAAATTTGAGTCATTCTCTATATGTCATTAGTCCCATCACAGGTCTCTATCTCATTACCTCAACTCATTTCCATTCACTTTCAACCTCCTTTCACTTTCCTCATTCACTAGTGTCACTCTAGTCAAGCTCTTCAAGGCTTAAAAGATCAAATATGGTTATGGATCTCATGAATAAAATCTATCTTCATAGATGACCTAACCTAACTGCATTACACTTGTATCAAAGCATGTTAACCTCTCAATCATACTCCATCATCCCCTTGCACTCTTCAAGCTCAATAATGACCCTATCTCCTTGTAGCCTTTTTTAGAAAACTTTGTAAGTCATATGAAATAACCAAGCCTATATTTAAGCACCCACTATATTTTTATATCCTTCTCTAAATTTTCATCACGTAACTCTCTCTGTAGATACCCTTTCCTTCATAAGCACCTTGCTAATTAGGACTCCTAGCCCTCCATACACTTGCCCAGTCACCAAAACCATACTATTCCATATTTTACCTAACCAAATCCACTTGAATACTTCTCTAAATGATAAAATAATAAAGTTTACAAATTTTTATTAAATTCCCATTGTTTGAATAGAAGTTATGGGGTTTTTACTTCCTTGACTGTAGAGGCCAAGAGGACTCAAAATTCAATATCTTTTGTTTTATGTCTTTTCAAACTGAACCAAGACCTTTCCTAGGTCTGTCTTGACAACATCCACCTATCCACATAGTTTAGAGATCTCATTCAATCCTGATAAATCTTATGATGGTCAAAACAGATAATTATGTGTCCGTATTAAGGATTGTGTAAGGGTTTAAACTTTTCATTTATCTCTCAAAGCAATCCTAAAACTTTAAAAGGTATATTTTCAAACCAAATTATCCATCCACATCTATCAAGACTCTAAAAACTCAACAACCCTTCATGTGCTCAAGTATATGCATTCTTTCTTAACTTCCTAACTATGCAAAACAAGGTGTTGATTGTGTGAGCAAGGTTCTTTCATTCTTATGGACTATGTATTCAATTTTACCATTAACTTGCATTCAAACCAAATATTATACCTTCCCATCAAGTGTACTTTTATCTACAGATCATCATCTCAACATAACCATGATCTATACTATAAGAAACATCAACTTACCTTTCCTACCTAACTATCACAGGTGTGTACAGGGTTTGAGGGTAGAGAGCAATCTTTCTTGAATCTATTCACTATAAAATAGTATATTCCATCACCATGAGGTCTGAATGATGTCAAGGCCCAACATATTTTGGGTTAATGTACGATGGAGTTCCTTCCTTGACAATCTTCGTTACTTAAATATGTCTAGATTTTTAGTTAAAACTATGTCAAAAAAAATTTAATCAACGTTTTAGTTCACACTCCATGAACCATCATCAAGATGAGAGAATAATAGATAAGATTTCAGACTTAGAACTTTATAGATAAAGCAATAGAGCCCAATGATGTCAGTGAGTCAGAAAAGTTAGAAAAGGTAGGTGTAGTTGAGAAAAAAAGGAAAGAAAGAAATTCATATAAAGATTAAAAAATAGTAAATTTATTATTAAAATCCATAAATTTTTAAGGAAATAAAATTTTATTAAAATTGTAAATTACCGAACTCTATTGTGACCTAAGAATTGTAAGTAGTAAGAATTATTATAAATTGTGAATTAGAGATTTATGAAAATGACATAAATAATTGAAATAGAAGGTAATCCTAATTCTTCAATTAATAATGAAAATTTTATAAAATTTAAACTAAATTAGAAATTAGAATTTAAATTAAATAAGGGTTTATAATTAAATCAGAATTTAAATTAACTAAGAATAATATGAGATTGCAGTTAATGTATTGCAAATTATGCAATAAATAAAGTTATTATAAATCAACAATAAGAGTTTGTAATCTAATAAATAAATTATAAACTTTATAATAAATAATATAAAAGTTTTAGAAACTGAATCCTTTTCTCATAAGAGTAAGTGAATATAATTATAAATTATAGTTACCAAACTTACATCCTTTATCATAATTAGAGGTTATTCAATTCTTAAATTAAGGAATTTTAAATAGTTGTAAAGTTGTCAAATAAAAATTATTAATAAAATATTTTAAAGTAAAAGTGAGTATTAAAAACAAAACTTAAAATCAATAATAATTTATGATGAAAAAAGATGAAAATAAACTTAGGACATTGGGGTAGGAGAAAAGAATGAGCTCGTCATCATTTTTTGATCAAGTTAATGATAGGTTTCTAGGAATGCTTCAATTCCAGTCCACCATCTCTATTGAGGTTATTATCAAACTTATGAATTTTTATGGCTTCTCTTAGATGACATTTAAAATAGTTGTTCTCTACAGTTAGAAACTTGGTATCTTCAGCGCAAATATGATGTCTTGTTTTGAAAGAATGTTCTGCTAGGGCTGACCTGTTTAACTTTTATTTATTAATATCTATCACATGTTATTAAATCTCATGTTGATGGAATGACCTCTCTCATCGATATATGAAATCCCATAAAAACAATCAATTTTATAGACACCACTCTTAAGAGTAGGTTCCAATATGTCTTTCGGTAAGTTGATTGTAACTTGTATTCTTGCACTTGGGCCTATAACAATACATAGTAGAGATTCTATATAGCCTCAAGGAATTTTTTGAATAATACATGAATAATAAAAAACAATGTACTTTTACATAGAGAATGAACACAACAAAATGACTTTACATTATTCATATAAACCTTCAACTATTACAAATGTAGTCCTTCTTTGGACTCTACCACCTTTCTTGAGGAGAATACAATCTTATATTATTTTTCTCCCTCTTTCCCCTTCTCAAAGCTCTCTCCACATTTATCCTACTCTCCTCTCCTATTAAAACTACCTTACAACTCCCTTTTTATCCAACACCTATGTTGGTTTGGGTAGTTACCTCTAAAACTCTTTTATATGACCAACTTTAATGTAAGGATAGTAGTTACTCTTTTAATATGATTCTTGAATTCCACCACCTTAATAACTTAGACATATTATATGTTCAAAACACTCTTTACATGAATCCTTGGACCCTTGAACTAACATTTATTGACCTATTCACCTTCTACCATGCTTATGGTCCTTCTCAACTTGGTTCTAATATTTTAATTTTCAAATTGTCACTTTTGGAGGGAAAACTCCAATTACATTCAAGACACACTCTTGATGACTAAAATTGACTCTAAAGACACAAATTGATCCTGTAAGATCCTTTAAACACACTTACACTCCAAAATATATCTACTTTGAACTCTAATTTTCATATAAGTTTCAACAACTGAAAGATGGTGTTTGTATGCATGATGTTCTTGCATCAATCTTCAATACCCACTTACAAGTCACCTATTTTTGTAAGGAATTATATATTATGGAAATGGGGTAATTTTCTCATTTACCATTTTTATCCATTTTTGATTCATGATAATAATCCAATTTGGACATGGTAACTTGCACTAAATTCTAAGTTGTACACTCACATGACAAATTGCACTAAAGTCTTAGTTGTAAAAAAAATGGACTTTATGAAACTAATTTCAAGTTAATTTAATCACCAAAATTTATGATATATTTCATAATATATGAAATCAAGGTTCTCTCTCACTTTAATCATTGAAATATAATAGGTATTAGAAAGTGAGTGGGTTGTTGTATATTTCAGTCACTCCCTTTGTGAATTGTTAATATACTATTAGTGGTATGTTTTTGTATTCAATATATATTCCTCTTTATTTATGTGTGTTGTGAGATATGTTAATGTTATATGTGTTTGATCTTGGCTAGTCTAGAATCCTAATAGTTTTAATTTGGTACACAATGATTGATTTCCCAAAATTGCATCCCAATTAAACTAATTGAGTAATTGCTTCAATAAGAGATTCAATTGGGAAAAATTGAGTCACAAATCACATGATGTATTCTCAATTAAGTTGTGGGATTTAATTTACCAAAATTGTGCCTCCCATTAAACTAATTGAGTAATTGACTCAATAAGGGAGTAAATTGAGGAAAATTGGGCCCCAAATCAGTTTAGATAGTCAAAATTAGCTTGATAGGACTTGTTTTCCATGATTTTATTTCTTCATTAAACCAATCAAAAAATTGGTTCAATCAAATATAATATTGAGGCTAATAGAACCTCCTACAACCAATTA
>JARHVA010001247.1:1610000-1615000 GCA_037957365.1 Torreya grandis | reverse complement strand
AGTCTTTTCCCAAGCTCATCTAATAGGTGATTGATTTTGTCCATATCTCTTTTAATTGCTATATCATATTATATGTTTTGTACACAATACTCAATTTGGCTCACTTTGTGATTCATCAAATAAAACCTTAAAACAAAATATTCAATTATTAATAATTTTTACCCAATATTCTCTTTTTATGAATTTTTCCAGAGTATATTCAAAACCATTTCCTCGATTCCTAGTGTGCAATCTCCCCATACAAAAGATTGACAGTGCAAAATTAATTTTCATGTCTGAATTAACTTTGATCAAACAATTTTAGACTTAGATCGGCCTCAAATCCAAAAAGGTAAAGAACAACCCCACACTTGATTTTTGATACCTTTCTGAAAATGTAATGAAATCAATAAAATTCCTAAAATTATGACATGTAAAGTAAATTTATTAAAAAATTTAACACTGCAATAACTCACTAAAAATGATCATCAAAACCTAATTTTCTTATTATAAATTCTTTAAATTATTGTTGAAATTTTATATTTATATTTATTTTTATTTTTTTAATTATAATAATTTAAAAAATATAAATAATTCTTCAAAATTAATGTTTCAACCACACTTAACTACTAATAAATTTCATTAAATCATTTTATTATTATGATTTACATATACCTAAAATAAAGTTAACAAAATACTTTGCTTAAACAACCGTGAACACAAGTAGAGCAAATAGGTAGAATTTTGTAAACCAAATAGCTTTAAAAAGAGTCTTAATGAAAGAAGCATAGATTTGGTTAATTTCACACATGAAACTTCTTATCTATTTTTCTTGGGGCATTGTTTAATTAAGATCATGTCATAATTTAATTTAGTGAAAAGTTTATATTATATTTTTAAAAATATTATTATAAATATTAATATATTATTAAACTCCTGCAAATAAAGATTTCTTAAGTATTTAGATGGTCTTTATAATTTAAATATTTTAAAAAATTACATTTTATTTTATATTTTATATTTTTTGTACTTCAATATATTTGATGGTGACCACATTTTGAGAGAAAAAAAAATAATGTTTCATATAATGGATTTACAATTTATATTTTTAAATAGATGTTATGTAAGTATAGTAACAACAAAGGCTTTGCTATAAAAAAATTTAAGACAAGAAAAATAATATTAAATTTTAAGTGTTTATTAATTATTAAAAATTTATGAATATATTATTGAAATACTATTATCACATTGACACAAATATAAAAATAATTGTAATATATATACATATACATACACACACATATATAATATAAGAAATTTACACACACACACATATATATAATATAAAAAAATTATCATAAAGAAAATATATAAACTTCAACAATTATATTGGTATAATTTTACACAAATCAAATAAACAATTATATAAATTAAATTATAATTATTTAGAAGTTTACATATAAAACTTAAAAAATAAATAAATAAAATTATTTGAAAATTATTTTTTATTAATTTATAAGTACCTTGCCAAACATACTGATTAAATATTTCACGATGAATTTAAATTTACAAGAATTATTAATTTATACATTCCATGAATTTAAATTTACAAGAATCATTAATTTATGCATTCCATAATCTTCAAAATCATTCTAAAATAGTAATAAATGGTTATACTGGTCTTGATTGACCTCAATTGGATAATAAATTCAATCAATTTTCCATAATTAATGGAGAATTTGTTGATTTTAGATTAATTTCACTTTTTATTGAGATTAATTGGTCATAATTAATCTTAGTTCACCAATCTTAGTTAAAGAGTTAGTTTATTTGGGTCATTCACTTGTCAAATTCTACCTAGTAACGACTTATGAACATGGACTAAAAACAAACACAAGTAAATTATGCATGCATAACACTAAATAAGCCATCATTTCTTTGATTTCTCCAACTGAGGGCTTTCTTTTGTCAAGTTTAGTTTAATAACAACTAAAACCATTGAATAAGAATAATGGGAGTTAATTATGTATGTATAGACCAAATTTGTCCTTCATTTCTCTAAATATGATTTAATTGAGGCCTTGATTTGTCACTATTCATCACAATTACCCTTTCTTAGTTATTATTGGTTGTAATCTTTAATATCTTAAAATTTTGAAGTTCTAAAACTTCAAAATCATAAAAACGTGAAATTTATTTAAATTTGAGATTTGAAGGAATTATAAAAAAACCCTTTTTTATATAAATTTTAGAGTCTCAAATCATTTTCAAATATATTAAAAAATGTATTTGTAAAATAAACTAAAATAGAATACTTATTTTTGATAGTTGTCTTATTCAACATTCTATAATCTATGCAAAGTCGAAGAGTACCATCCTTCTTCTTGACAAAGACAACTAGTGCACCCCATGGTGGCACACTTGCCCTAATCAACCCCTTTGACAACAATTCTTGGAGTTGAGACTTCAATTCAACCAATTCAGTGGTTGTCATCCTACATGGTACCTTAAACTTTGGTTTTGATCCAAATATGATATTCATAGAGAAATTAAACTCATGTTTAGGAGGCAATCCTGACAATTCCTTTGGAAACACATCATGAAAATTCTTAACGAATAAATAATCTTCAAGGAATGGTTCTTTAGATTCCTCTATTTCATTTATCTTGATGATAAATGTTTGGCATCCTTTTCCCTGGACCTTCTTCAATTTCATTTTATAAATATGCCTTAATCTTAACTCTCTCTTCTCGCCTTGAATTTATTTTTTATTCCCAAAATCGTTTAAACACTCAACCTTTTTCATATAGTAGTCAACTTTGGCTTTATGTTTCACAAGCCAGTTGACCCCTAAGATCACATCTTATGAACTTACTGGTGCTACATAAAGATCCACTATTGTTGTGAATTCAAGCAACCTAATCTTAGCTTCAACTAAATATTTATCAATTTGTACTTTTGAATCATTCATATATTGTACTAACCATGCATTTACCATTACTCCATCTCTTCTAGATAACTTATTAAGCATTTTAGGAGCTATAAAACATTATGTAGCTTTTGTATCTATCAAAATAAAAACTAGATGTTCAACAAAATACCTGACAGTTCTATGTGTGAAGTTTGGAATTTGGCTTATCGATTATCAACTATCACATGAATACATTGTTGAAAAGTTCCTTACTAAGAAACGTAACCTTTGTTATTCATCTTATCCTGAGTACACTCACGAGCATAATGGTCACCTTCAAAAATGAAGCAACATTTAAGTGTTCCTTTCCTATCAGATTGTTGGTTTCCTTTGAAACTACCTTTGAAATCATTACTCAAATTCTTTTTGCCTGAACCATTGTTGAATCTAGCATTCTGATTTTTAAACTGATTCCTAAAGTCTCCATTCCTCTATTTCCATATAGTGTTCAAAATTGCGTAATCATTTAACTGAAGCTATGCAACCCAAAATAAAAATATCTATGTACCAACCCCACGAATTGAGGCTTAAACTAAAATCAATCGATGTTTGGATCCAAACTTGACAAGGTTAATTAAAAATCAATGTTGAAAACTAAGATTTGACCAAATAAGCTAGACAATATCGGACAACATGGTGGCACAAGACAAAGGTCCAAATGGTATATACAAAATGGTTTGAAACAAATGGTTTTGGTATAATGGTAAACAAGTCTTGAAATAAATTGAGCAGCCTAACGGCATAAGCATACTCGAGAAATGTGGTCAATGTTTATGTTTCAGAAAATCAAAGGCAAAAAAAATTTGGCATGATTTGGGCAGCATAACGCTTCCCTTGTTAACTTAAATACATGATTTTGACATGGCTTATGAACAAACAAATAAGTTTTAACCTCAAAGCATACCAAGAAAATAATGACCAAAATTTACTAAGTATAATCGTCCAAATCCTAGCAAGGGTATGCCATGTGAGGTTAACTAAACTATCAAGATTAGATCATTCTAGGGGAATCAATTGCATAGGGAATTTCATGCCAAATAATGCAAAATAAAAACATAGATTTTGGGTCCATATCACTTAGCTTGTTGGATAAAGGTCTAGTCCTTTATACAACTACTACATCCTATTGTTCACTCAGTGTAGTTCGATGTCCAAAGTGCTACTGCATCCCATGTGAAACTTTAAAATGAGTCAAATGAATTCAATTCTAGGAGATGAAACCCTGGGTCAAAGCTTCCTTAAAGAACTTGCGAGAGGTGATGAAGTTCCCCTCACAAGCCAAGTTGCATAAAAACAAAGAAAGCATGAAAATAGAAAGACTTAAGGGTCATTTTCAAGATCACCCAAAATTTAGCAAGTTTTTAGGGAGTGCTTTAGGCAACATTCTTTCTAAGATTTAGACTAGGCTACTTGCAATAGGAATGGCGCTTTTGATTCCAAGGGTTCCCTATAGGAGACAAATAGAAGAGTATATATGCAACATTCCTCTTTTTACCAAATAAAATAAATCTAATCAACTATTTCAAATAAGAATTAACAAGTGTGTTGAGTTTTAAACCCAAATAAAATGTATGGTGGTGTTCATTTGACCCCTTGGTCTTAATTTGTAAACTTTGAAAAACATTCACCAAAAACATCTAAAAATTCCTTGGTAAACACCAAAACAAAGTTCCTAATCAAATTTTAAGCATGAAAAAGTGGTTTAAACATGTTTTAAGCAAATTTTAAACTTGATGCTACAGCAAAATTGTTAGCATGTCCTTTAGCTTTGAAGACCTTTTGAATTTGAAACAAGAAACTTTAAAAAAGTAGGTCTCAGGTATGTGTTTTTTGAAAAACATAGTGACCAACATCTGTCAATACCACCAACATTGGTTAAGGCCAATCGAGATATGATCGATGTCAATTCTGCTAACCGACATCGATTAACCCAAGTAACTGATGTTGGTATTTCTGTTAGAAAACCAAATTATAAGAGTTTTAAAAGCTCAAATAAGTTTTTTAAGGTTGCAAAAGGGTTTTATTTAGGTGTAGGATGCATCTTGTCTCA
>JARHVA010001247.1:1577500-1605000 GCA_037957365.1 Torreya grandis | reverse complement strand
TATATTGAAGTAATTATGGCAGTGAAAAAGAAGTCCTTCATAGTCAAGGGATTGGGACTAGAGGCGATCACCCATTTACAAGACAATTTTTTCAAACAGGTCTTTGGAGGTGTCTATGTTTACCAGAATTTTGGCATAAGTAGTATAAATATTAAATTATTATTAATATATAGATATTAAAATAATTTTAATTAAATTTAATATAGAAATTATAATGATTTATATTTTTTTAAAATTTATCAATCTCTATTCAAGGCTATTCAAAGCATGGTTATAAAGATGAGGATTAATGTTAAGTTGTATTTGGGGTTCAATCGTCCATAAACTCACAACAAGTTGATTCTTGAGGTTCATTTATTTATAAACTCACCAATTAATTATTTGGATGTTTGACTATTTAATTTTTTTAATTAATTAATAGGCTATAATTAATTAAGTAATAAATATATTTGTTTTAAAAATATTGAAATATAATCATTTTAAGGTATTTATCTTGAATTTATTGTATATTATATAAATTCATAACTCCCTAAAGTTGGTTAAGATATATAATTTGGAATGATTTTTAACTTATCCCTTAAAACTCAATGAAATGAATGTTAAAAATATCATATGTTAAAAGGTTTGATCAAGTTTTGATTTGAGTAGATATAATATAATCATTGATAATGAGGAATTGGTTTGTGGAATGCATACATAATAATGGAGAAGTTTTTCTTTGGGTGGGGGTTGAGGTCATGTATACAATGTTGAAAAGACCCCTTGCGAATTTTTTTTCTTGCAAGCATTTTAACTCATTATTATATATTTTTATTATTTTAATTTATTTATTTTGATTTCTCCTTGTAGTTAACAATATTTACACTATATACTATATGAATATGAAACTATATACTCTAGAAAATACGGCATGATTATTTCTTTACAATTTTCAATTATTAATAACTAAGTGCCTTTGTTTGAATCTAAACAGATATAACCAATTCCCAATGAATTTGTATCATCACTAATGTTTATGAAATAACTAAAAGCAAAGGTTGAGTTGTATTAGGGCTTATAATGGGTTGACTGGAATATCCACATGAATGATCTTAGAATTAATGAATTACAGTTGATTTGATACAATAAACTACATATTCAACATTTGATTTAGTCCCTTCTCAAACTCATCTAACATGTAATTGATTTTGTCCATATCTCCTTTAATTTCCATATCAAACTATATGTTTTGTACACAATACTCAAGTTGGCTCACTTTGTGATTTTTCAAATAAAACCTTAAAATAAAATAATCAATTTTTAATATTTTTTACCTAATCTCCTCTTTTTATGATTTTTTCCAGTATATTTGAAACCATTTCCTCGACTCCTAGTGTGCAATCTCACCATAAAAAGGCTTGATAATACGAAATGTATTTTCACGTTTGAATTAACTTAGATCAAATCATTTAAGACTTAGATTAGCCTCAAATCCAAAGAGGTAAAGAACAACCCCATACTTGATTTTTGATAGCTTTTTGAAAATGTAATGAAATTAAAAAAAAATTCCTCAAAACACGACGTGTAGAGCAAATTTATGAAAAACTATAAAACTTCAATAAATAGCAAAAAATGATCATCAAAACCTAATTTTCTTATTGTAACTTCTATAAATTATTGTTCAAGTTTTATGTTTGTTTGTTTTGTTTTGTTTTTTTATAATAATAATTTGAAAATATAGATAATTATTCAAAATTAATGTTTTGACCACACATAACTACTAATAAATTTCATTAAATCATTTTTATTTATTATTATTTACAAATACCTATAATAAAGTTAACAAAATACTTTACTTAAATAATCGTGAACACAAGTAGAGCAAATTGATAGAATTTTATGAACCAAATAGCTTTAAAAAATGTCTTTAATGGAAGTTGTAGGCAAGACTAGATTTGTTTCTTATATTTACTTGAGGATTGAACCACAACTCTTTTGCATTTTTTATTTTTTTGAACCTTGGTCCATTCTCCCATGTCTTCCTTAACTTATGGTTGAATTAGAACTATATTGCCAATTGCTTTAGGGGGTTTGATGTATCTTCATTTTGTTCTACCCTGAAGATATCACATTCTACATTCACTTCCACTAAGCTATTTAGTTCATAAGTTTTTGGATCCAAATAAAAGCTCTTCCTTGAATCTACTATCAGGTTACCCTCAGTCCAGAAAGGGGACTACAGTACCTTATTCTACGCAGGGGATTCTGGGTCTTTCAAAGATGATGTTGAATACTCATATTCGCAAGCAACGATAATTTTAAGATGGGTGGGTAGGGAGTCCTTCCACCAAGAAGAATCCTTTTTTATTCTAAGTTTGTTATATTTTTTGGTCAGGTGTTCTGTATTGAATTAGTTATGTCAACAAAAAAGAAGTTATTCATAGTAGAGGGATTGGAACCAGGGGCGGCCACCTGCTTGTAAGACAACTTTTTCAAGTAGGGCTTTGGAGGTGTCTATGTTTACCATAATTTTGGTATTAGTAGTATAAATATTAAATTATAATTAATATATAAATATTAAAATAAATTTAATTATATTAAATTTAATATAAAAAGTATATTGAATTATATATTTTTTAAATTTGTCAATCTCTATTCAAGGCATGGTTATAGAGATGAGGATTAATGTTAAGTTATACTTGAGTTTAAATCATCCATAAACTCACAAACTGATTCTTGGGGTTCATTTCTTTATAAATTCACCAATTGATTATTTGGGTGTTTGATTATTTAATTAATTAATAGGTGCTAATTAATTAACTAGTAAATATATCTTAAATATATTTATTTTAAAAATATTAAAAGATATTTATTTTTAGATATTTATCTTAAATTTATCGTATATTATATAAATATATGAATTGATGGTTCAAAAAAATGTTTTTTAAAAATAAGGGCACCAAATTTTCATCCAATACATAAAATATCACAATTTTTCAATCACCTTCTTCAAGCAAGAAAAAAACTTATGCATGAAATTCAAATGAACATCAAATTTAAGGTTGAAATTGTTATATAATAATGAAATAGAAGTCAAATTTGAGCTCAATCATTTTTATTGAAATCTCACTCTATTACATTCATTTCTCGCCACTCCCCCCCCCACCTCGCTTTCTATCAATGTAGTGATGCATCTTGGTGTAATTATTTAACTAGTAAAAATATCTTTAATATATCTATCAATTTTTATGGTTATAAGATGCACCTGACATGGATACATTAAATTGGGAAGATATACTTTAGGTTGACACTACAAGGATATTCATTGATCAACATGTAATAGCATGGAATCCATGCAACATTGATACAATCCATGATAGAATACATTTTTTTTTTTTTTTTTGATGATCCATGATTCCTCACAACAAATCAAATTTTTGGTGTTGATTCTAATAAATATTAAGAGGGGTGCAGTACCACACCAAATTTAATGAATCGACATGTCTACGTAAAAAAAGAGTCACTTTATAATGCAGATACAAATCCCCATGGCTACTAAAACCAAACTCAACCATTATTATCAACAATTAAGGGCCTAAAAATTACCTCCCATCATAAAATGATGACATATTCAACATTCACAATGTAACCATGCTCTCAATAAGGCATGCAAATGTAAATTTCCAACCGATTATTCACTGCCATGATGTACTCAAATATATACCAAAGTATGTAACAAAATTTGACAATAAATATAAAATCTACCATCATATGCTAACTAGAATATCATATATAATTATAAAAAATATCCCATCAATAATCGCATGCAGTAAGTTCTTCTTATAAACTATTGTTGACTATGACATAAGTACACAAGAAACTTGCCACATGCATTAAAATTTGCCTCTGATAGCCTATAGTCAAACATTTGTTAGTTTATTTGTTGTTAAACAAACCTTCAAAAAGGTCCCACATAACATTTATATTAAAGACAACTTATCATCTTTCATTCATGCATATGTACATCACCCTTATTTTTTGGAGACAACACTGCTCATTGAAGCAACACGATCCTGGTGTTACAATAGTTGAAGAAAAAATAACATGAATGGAGACCAAAAAATACTTAGGAAATTATTCAAATATTTCCTTAATTCTCTTTAAAACCCTCTCATGATTCCCCTTCATTTGAGCTATTTTCTTGGGTGGATCTCTTACTTTACAAACCATTCCATAATTTTGATGTGGATAATGGATTAAATAGGCAAGACATTGTTACACACTAAGAGAAATTTGAGTCTTAAAATCCATGGCATAATGAGTGATCATGTGTAGAGGATGGCAACAATGTCAATTACACCAATAAAAGCATTGACAAAGAAGAAGTTATACAACTTGATATGGAAATGAATGAGTGGGAAATTCTATCACGAATGCACTCGTCATGGAATAATGAAATAGATGACATTGGAATGCTTGGCCACTAAGACTTTGACAAGAAGCACAATTAGAATCATTATGATATACCACTCAGTCTACACACAATCACATAGTAGTTCATAGATTATCAATGCATAATTTCCAAAGATACATCATTTTGATCTTGATGATCCATGCTTACTCACCACCAATCAAATATTTGGTGTCGATCTTTATAAGGATTATGATTAAATTTTAATTAGGTGTAGTACGACACCAAATGTAATGAATCAACATGTCTATGCAAAAAAGGATTCACTTTCTAATGCAGATACAAATCACCATGGCCACTAAAACAAATCTCAACCATGCTTATCAATAATGAAGGGCTCATAACTTAACTCCAAATAGGGAATGATAATAGAGTCAACATCCACAACCCACACATGATCTCAATATGGCAAGTAAATGTAGATTTCCAATCAGTTGTTTGCCACCATCTTGTACTGAAATATATATTAAAGTATGCAGCAAAGGCTAAAAAGAACTATGAAAGCTACCACCATATGCTAACTAAAAAATCATCTATAATTACAATAGAGAGTTGACTAATGACCACATACAGAAAGTTCTTAGAAATTAATGTTGACTATGACATAGGTACATAAGAAACATGCCATATTCTACAAAATTTGCCTCTAACAGTCTGTAGTCAAACATTTGTTAGTTTATATGTTGGCAAACAAACCTTCAAAAAGGTACTACATAGTGTATTTACTAAAGACAACCTATTGTCTTTCATTCATGCATATGTACATCACCCTTCTTTCTTGGAGACAAAACCACTCATTGAAGTAGCACAATCCTAGTCCTACAATAGTTGAAGAAAAAATAATGAATTGAGATAAATAAATACTCAAATGATTCTTAAAATATCTCCTCGATTATCTTCAAAACTCTCTTATGATTCTCCTTCATTTGATCGATTTTGTTGGTCAGATCTCTTACTTTAAAAACCATTATGCAATTTTGATGTGGACATTAGTTTAAGTAGGGAAGACATTAGTATACATTAAGATCAATTCAAGGAGTTTTAAAATCCATGGCATCTTGAGCGAGCATGTGTAGAGGATGACAACAATGTCAATTCCACTAATGACAATGTTGATAATGAAGAAGATATACAACTTGATATGGAAATGAATGAGTGGGAAATTATATCATGAATGCATCCATCAGAGAACAATGAAATAGATGACATTAGAAATCTTGGCCATTGGGACTTAGACAATAGGCACAATTGGAATCATTATAATATACCACTCATCCTACACACAACTTCACAATAATTTATAGATTATCAACACACAATTTCCAAAGATACAGATAAAGGTGGCACAATCCAACCAATGATGAATCAAATATTAGGTAACTAATAACAAACATTCATCATAATTGAGAAGCATTCCTAGAAAATTCCACAAGTAACCTCATTCATAATGATAATATAAAGAATAGTAGGTACAAGTAAATATTACTTGATAAACAACATCAAACATTCCTTGGATGCATTTGCAACTAAAGGCAAGACCCCACTCCTTTTCCTCATTCCAATTGGTGTTGCAACATTTAACATAAATTCATCGATAATACATTTATCCCTCCACATACCTATCTATGAAATGAAAGCACTTGATGAAAATACATTAAATTTTTTTCAAGAATAAATGAGATACATTGAATATGTTCTCATAAATGAAATGATCTTTATAGGCCCAAAGTGTTAAGTAATATAAATAGTTGATTGTGTGAGGCCTTTCCTCATCATAATAATAGAGAATTTGGTGGTTGTTCAATAAAACTTGTTGGGTACCTAAGACAACTTCCACCTATAAATGGCATTCCAATGTATGCAGGTTAGTATTTTTATAACACACTATGGAAAAAGTTTGATATAATTGTCATATTATAAATAAATTTATGTCAACAAGGATGCACAAAAGACCAACTAAAATTCAAAAATTTGCTAACCAACATTAGAAATATAGACCCAATAGAGGAAGACCGAAGTATTATCGTGTCAAGAACAACATCATTCATGCCTATAGAATAACAACATTTTAAAAAAAACTCAATGCATTTGTATGGAACTAACATATTGACAACAATGCATAATAAGGAAATGTTAAAATCCTTAAACACTCTAGATGCAATATGTAAAGCTGAATAAAGAAAACGTAGAGAAAAAAATAACTAGAACAACACTTAACTTGAATCAACCGTGATATTTTATAAAAGAGAAAAAAACAACTAAATCTATGGGTGAAATCAAGTTTAGTTAATAGAGTGGTTGGATAAATTATTCATATTGTCTACAATGTAGATTCAAAGCCACCTTCATTACCCATGTATATATAGTTGTGGCATTCAAATAATAGTTTGGTCTCCCATGGGATAGTTCCAATCCTTCACATCTTCCAATTCCTCCTATTAGATGAGATAATCACTCATAAATGCCTATGAAAATATCATGAGATCCAACCATACATAAAGCATGGGGAATGACACTTGATAAATCAACAATTGACATTGGCAACATTGATCATCAAGGGGACTTGAAAATTGTGAAAATCAATGACTCCTGTGCGCGCGTGCGCTCAAATTTTGAAATCAACTGCTAGGATTTCGGTCGGTGTGGCTGAGGCAACTGTTATGGGTGAAGATTTTTTTACTAGTAAATGGAGGGATCCGAATGCCCCTAAAGTGATTTCCTCTACGAGGGGAGGAGAAAATACGGTATTGCGATCAGCCTATGTTCCTGGTTTAGGGTTTGGACTTGGGAGAAGAACATTTGCAGATGTGGCAGCCTTCAAAGCAGATATACATGAAGCTTTGCCTCATGCATCATCTGGGCCAAAGCGCATTTCACCTGTAAGTGCCTTAAAACCTATTAGGGTTACTCTAGAACCTGATCTAGTGGAAAGTATATTCCAATCGAAGAATGGTTCTCCACTTGTGCTGCCATTTTTCACTTCCGTGGTTTCTGGCCCCCTCTTGTAGATCTAACGAACTAGATTCTCAAGAACTGGACGCAAATAAGAGATGCTCAAATCCTTCCTTGCACTAGGGGTTTTTTTATAATAGTTTTTCAAAGCCCTGAAGATAGGAAGTCAATATTGTGTAACAACAATTTTTCTTGGCAGGGCAGATTTCCTCTAATGGCCAAACCTTGGCATAAGGATTTTAATCCTCTCTCAGAATCCTTTAACAAGCTCCCTATATGGGTGCGGCTCCCTTATCTTCTGATACACCTATGGCATGAGAAGGTTTTTATAACCATTGGAAATGCAATAGGGGATTTTTTATATAGTGAAGATAGTGTGATTCCTTACCACTCGATGTGTGCATGATTTTTGGTTGATCTGGATGTCTCTAAGGGCCTTCCTGAGGCGATCTACCTTGACTCCCCAAGAGGCACCTGGACACAAACTTTAGATTATGAGGGGATCCCCTTTCGTGCAGGATGTGCCACCAGATGGGACATATTGCTGCTCGTTGTGTTGCTGGGAAATCCAATCCCAAGCGTTCACCTTCTTGGTGGCCTAAGGTCTCCTCTGAACATAACATTGACAAACAATCTCTGGAAGCAACATCTGATTCAGAGTCTAAGAACGGGGAAAGCTCACAATCAGAACTGGAAGTTGAAGAGGAACCATTGGTGAAGCCTTCTAATGAAGCCCCTATGGAGGCTGTGGTAAGTGATATTGCTGAACCAGAGGAAGAGGTGGTGGGCTCTCCCCCTGCTTCAGAGGATCTTTCTAAGAGCCAGACAGTGTTTGATTTTCATAAGGATTTAATGCCCATTGGAATCCAAAGATCTATATCTTTTGAGGCATGGGTTGCTGAGGCAGCTAAGGTAGAGGATGGTTGGACAGCAGTAAGAAGGAAGAAGTCTAAGTCCTTAGTCCCTCCTCTAGATATGAACCTGCGGTCATGCAAAAAAAAAAGAAAAAACCTTAATCATCCAAAGTTCCCTTTTGTTGACTGGTTTATTGGGGTTAGTAAACTGGTTGCTTTTTTGGTTTACTGGTTACTAGTCTGGGAGGTTGTCCAGCTTGCTGGTTCTATTGGTTAACTTTCAGATCAGTGTTTTGACAGCAGAGTTTTTTGGTTATATTTGTTGGTAACAGGTCCCTATAAAACCTGGTTTTGGTACTTTTCTATTTTTTGGTTCTTTTGTTAACTTGGGTGTGCTTCATGGTTTATCTTTTACCTTGTTGTATAGGGTTTTGGGATCCCTTCAAAACCTATTTTTACCTTAATCTAAAACATTGATCATCAAGGGTTGACATTCATTGCTATATCAAGAGTATGCTCAATCAATGGCATATATATCTCCCATGATTTTAATTTTGAGCACTTTGCGAGAATGAAATATAGTGAATATGTAAATGTTCAAAAATCAGAGGAAAGAATATTAAGAGAATTGCCTCTTTCACAACATTTATAGCAATTGTAAATGTAATATAGTGTTCTATACTTTTTCCTCAAAAATAATAATTGTAATATATATAAGATTTAATAAAATGTAATGTATATAGATGTAAATCATTTTCGTATGATATAGCTACCTTCCTTTTGTATATTGGGCTCTTTAAATATGCATCTTAATACTAATACTTGTAATTCTTAATGACTCCCATTACTTCATTTTTGGTTTTATTTAAATGCAGTAACTCATTAATTCTTTGTTTTAAAATTTCTTTCAACTCGAGTCCCTCCGATCAATAGTGAGGCTACACATATCTTAAGAGACAAGAGATGCAGCTCCAGGCTACACTAATAATGATGTGCAACATCTTATGTCCCTACTTGTATATATTTGGAAAATTATCACTATGGGTCTACACCAACAATGATGTGCAACATCCTACAAACCCGATGTAGACCCATAGTGATAATATTCCAAATATATACAAAAATTAGGGACATAATAAGTGTTCCTTATGCATGGTGATATTCAACTCATTGGCCAACCCAATGACCTCAACAATTCTAGCATCGAACTAAAGAGCTTGGGTGAGTTCAATCAACAAAACAGTAAAGAACCATAAAAGCCCTAAGCCAACATGCAGGTGCATAATGAGTACGAGAGGTTTAATTAAACCACATGTATGTAGGGTTTGTAAACTATAGTCATCATTATTATTTACACTACAATTTTTAGGATTTAAGTTTGAATATAAATTATCGTTACCAACCCTCACAAACATATCCAAGCAGAGCATAACAACAATTCATAACTTTATAACATAGAGATAATATATAATGGTTACATTATCTATTTTGTACATGATTTCATTTCTCCTTCAAAAATAAGCATACTTAGTGCCTTAAATTTATGGCATGTCAAACTATTGAAGCCAAACCAAAAAGGCATAGAGAGTTAATGGGATAAAGCAAAGAACAAGGGCAAATGATAGTTTCACCTATAAGTGCCTATTAATATTATGATTTAATATTTTATTCATGGTGAATAATGTTGAAATCCATCCCTTCCATTGTAAATTTCACCTTTGGGGCAACTGCTAGTATATACAAATTTTAATTGATGCCTTGATGTGTCACTTGAAGAATTGGAACCCTGGTTTTGCCTAGCATAAATTTTTCAATGATACTTTGTGCCATAATCAATTCACTTACGTGCTAAAATTTTATCTTTTATAGAATATGATGTGCATGTTTACTTACCAATCCAATAGAGTAATTGAATTTCAAAATTTAAAAAACATATATTTCATAACTTTTCGATGCATTTTTCAAAAATTAAAAAGCATTACAAATAAATGGACTCAAAATACAAATAGTTATTGTCTCAATGAGTAACAAAACACACTCAAGGATGGTGTCCTTGAATTTGATAAGGAAGTAATGAAAATCTATATATTATTTTAGGGTATTTGTGTGTTTGTCCCTCATTAGTCCAAATCAGGGTCATGCTGACATGTTTTTTGATATTTTGGGTCATTTTCTATCATGAGATGATTTACAAGTTTCACTACAGTATTTTGATTGTTCTACATTAAAATATAAGTACATGTTTAAATCACTTTCAAACTGCAAATAAGCCAAAAAAAAGAAAATTCCAAAGACCAAATTTCATCCCTAAATCCCTTCTTAAAGTTGGACAGTCACCTTTAGTCTTTCTCTAATGCCGACTATAAATTACATAAATACAACTTCACCCTAAAGTCACCCCTATGTCACCTATTAACATCCACCCAGGTGATGTTAGTAGGTGATAAATTTGGAGGTGACTAAAGTGCATTGTGAATATTTCCAACATTCTTTTGATGAATTTAAATATGTCAATAAATGTGAATTTAAATCCATCACTAAATGTGACTCTAAATCCATCATTGAAGGTAACTTTAATTGCAACACTAGGTTTGAATTTAAGGTCACAATAAAAACATAACTAGATCTAATTTAAAGGAGACTTTAAATCGAATATTAAATCTAAATTTAAGTGTCTACCGAATTGATTTAAAATGTTACTTTAGACTAACTTTAAATTTTGAACTTATATTTAGAAATAATAGTTTTGGTTAGTTAAAAAAAATTATGTTATTAATTTTAAAAGAATGTAGTTGTATTATACAATTATTGTTATTATGTATAATTATATAATTATAATGTTAAATTCAATTTTACTACTATACATTAAAAATATATATATATAACTAATTATGAATTTTTAACTAAATTTGAATGAAAAACAAATTAATAATGTAACAACTAATAATATATTAAATATGACAATAGAAAACCATATAATAAAAATAATGTCATAATAATATAATTTTTAAAAATAGTCATAAAGTCATGATTAATTCAGGACAACATTAGGGACATCATGTTAAATTATAATATCCCAACTCTTAATAGTGTCTTCTTAATAATCACTCTCATTCACACATTTTCAATCATCTTCAGTGTTAACACCCCCACTCCCTAAAGTTATTTTGAGTTCAGATATGTACATTGAAGTTGTTTGCAACCCAAAAACATTACCTAAAGAAGGATAACCATATTAATCAAGATCATCCCATTTATAATGGGAAGTATTCTTCAACATTTGGAATGATTTTTAACTTCATCCCCTAAAACTCAATGAAATGAATGTTAAAATATCATATGTTAAAAGGCTTGATCAAGTTTTGATTTGAGTAGATGCAATATAATCATTGATAAAAAAAGGAGTTGATTTGCCAAATGCATATATAATAATTGAGTTTTTTTTTTTTTTTTTTTTTGGGGAGGGGGAGGTCATATACAATATCTGAAAGACCACTTGTGAATTATTTTTTCTTACAAAATATTTAAGACATTTTTATATGTTTTTATTATTTTTATTTCTCTTTGTATTGTCCAAAATGACTGCTCAAATGTGGAGATCAACGGCAGTGAATCAACATGTCTACGTAAAAAAGGAGACACTTTATAATGCAGATACAAAGCCCCATGGCCATTAAAAACAACCTCAACCATGTTTATCAACAATGAAGGGCCCAAAACTTACCTCCCAGCATGAAATGATGACATAGTCAATATCCACAATGTAAGCATGCTCTTAATATGGCATGCAAATGTAAATGTACAACCGATTATTCATCACCATCATGTACTCAAATATATACCAAAGTATGCAGTAAAAGCTCAGAATAAATATAAAAGATAGCACCATGTGCTAACTAAAATATCATCTATAAGAAATAAAGAGCCCATCAATGACCTCATATAGTAAGTTCTTCTTAGAAACTATTATTGACAACAACATAAGTACACAAACAACTTGCTACATGCTGTAAAATTTGCCTCGGATAGCCTGTGGTCAAATATTTGTTAGTTTATTTCTTGTGAAATAAACCTTCATAAAGGTCCCACATAGCATATATACTAAAGTTAACTTATCATCTTCCATTCATGCATATGTATATCACCCTTATTTTTTGGAGATAACACCTGTCATTGAAGTAATAGGATCCTGGTCTTACAATAATTGAAGAAAAAATAACTTGAATGGAGACAAAGAAATACTTAGGCAATTCCTTGAATATTTCCTCAATTTTCTTCAAAACCTTCTTATGATTCCCCTTCATTTGGATATTTTATTGGGTGGATCTCTTAATTTACAAATCATTCCATAATTTTGATGTGCACATTAGCTTAAATAGTGAAGACATTGTTACACACTGAGATAAATTTGAGTCTTACAATCCATGGCATAATGAGCGATCATGTGTAGAGGATGACAATAATGTCAATTCCACCAATAACATCATTGACAAAGAATATATACATCTTAATATGGAAATGAATGAGTGATAAATTCTATCATGAATGCACTCGTCACGGAACAATGAAATAGATGACATTTGAATGATTGGTCATCAAGATTTTGACAACAAGCATAATTAGAATCATTCTAATGTACTACTCAGTAACTCAACCTACACACAATCGCATGGTATTTCATAAATTATGAATGCACAATTTCGAAAGATACATCATTCTAATCTTGATGATCCATGCTTACCACCAATTAAATATTTGGTGTCAATCTTTGTAAGGATTATGATGAACTTATAAATTAGGTGTAGCACCACACCAAATACAATGAATCAACATGTCTATGCCAAAAAGGAACCACTTTCTAATGCAAATACAAAGCCCCATGACAAATACAACCAACCTCAACCATGCTTATCAATAATGAAGGGCTCAAAACTTAAATCCGAATAGGGAATGATGATAGAGTCAACATCCACAATGCACGCATGATCTCAATATAGCATGAAAATGTAGATTGCCAACTAGTTGTTTGCCACCATATTGTACTAAAATATATAGTAAAGTATGAAGCAAAGGCTATAAACAAATATGAAATATACCATCATATGCTAACTATAATATCATCTGTAATCAAAATAAAGAGTCTATTAATTATCACATATAGCAAGTTCTCAAAAATTATTGTTGATTGCAACATAGGTGCATAAGAAACATGCCACATTCTATAAAATTTGCCTCTAA
The DNA here is from genome assembly GCA_037957365.1 of Torreya grandis. NCBI lineage: Eukaryota > Viridiplantae > Streptophyta > Pinopsida > Cupressales > Taxaceae > Torreya > Torreya grandis. The sequence goes on along the minus strand of JARHVA010001247.1, from coordinate 1,591,506 downwards.
TAGTCTATAGTCAAATATTTATTAGTTTATTTGTAGGCAAACAAACCTTCAAAAAGGTACTATATAGTGTATTTACTAAACACAACCTATTGTCTTTCATTCATGCATATGTGTAACACCTTCTTTCTTGGAAATAACACTACTCGTTGAAGAAACAAAATCTTGGTCTTGCAATAGTTAAAGAAAAACTAATGAATTGAAATAAATAAATACTTAGATTATTATTCAAATATTTCCTCAATTATCTTCAAAACCCTCTTATGATTCCCCTTCATTTGAGATATTTTGTCAATCAAATCTCTTAATTTACAAATAATTATGCAATTTTTATGTAGACATTGGCTTAAATAGGAAAGACATTATTACATATTGAGAGAAAATCAAGTATTCTTACAATACATGGCATCTTGAGTGACCATGTTTAAAGGATGAAAACAATGTCAATTCCACTAATTATAGCATTGACAATGAAGAAGATATACTTCTTGCTATGGAAATAAATGAGTGGTAAATTCTATCATGAATGTACCTATCAGAGAATAATGAAATAGATGACATTGGCATTGTTGGCCATCAGTACTTCAATAACAGGCATAAGTGGAATCATTCTAATGTACCACTCATCCTACACACAACTACACAACAATTTATAGATTATCAATGCATAATTTCCAAAGATACAAAGAATGGTAGCACAAGCCAACCAATGTTGAATCTGGTGTTCTCAAAATCTGTTACTCATTTTTGAGACAACATATGAAATATTTTGGTCTTGCAGGCCAAAATTATCTTTTTCCTTCTCAAAAAATTGTTATGAGTATTCAAATTCTCCATTATTCAAGCTTTTTCAGCTAACGGACTCCGTAGGCTGATTTATACGGACTCCATAGGCTTATTTCTATAGACTCCATAGGCTGATTTCTATGGACTCTGTAGGCTTATTTGTACGGACTCTATAGTCTTATTTCTATAGACTCCGCAGGCTTATTTCTATAGACTCCACAGGCTTATTTCTATGGACTCTGCAGGCTTATTTCTACGGACTCCGCAGGCTTATTTCTACGGACTCTGCAGGAAAGTAACAAGTTCCCAACACTTAGGAAATTTCAAGGTAAGTTCAATTGAAAGGTTCAAAGGAAGGTGTCCCAAAGCTCGAAGGACAAGTGCCCTTGTGGAGGGCAAATGGAACAAAAAGATATCTTTCAGAGGGATTTTTCGTAGTGGAATTTTACAAGTGAAATCCTTCGAACAAATTGTCTGAAGGAATTCCTTCATAAATTTTGTCTGAAAGAATGATCAAAGGTCCGATGGGAAGTTCAAAGGAGTCTTCCAAAACCCTGAAGGACAAGTGCGCTTGCGGATGGCACTTAGGTGCCAAAAGGACCTTTGTGACTTTTCCAAAAGGCAATTTTGGAGATCAAATAGCCCTTGCAGAGGGTAGGTGATGAGCAAAATGGACCAGTGCAAAAGGTCGAAAGGGTAAGGTTTTCTTCAAGAAAGTGAACAAGGCAGAAAAATTGAAATTCCTTCGGATTTTTTCAAGGCAAAAGACAAGATGCATTCTTTCGAACAAAAAGTTTGAAGGAATTCATTCGGACTTTTGTCTGAAGAAATTTGCCCAAAAGAAAAAACCCTGAGGGAATAAGTGGGAAAGACAAAGGAAGAAATCCTTCAAACAAAATGTTTGAAGGATTTCCTTCAGACATTTTGTCTAAAGGATTTGAAGAAGAATGCCACCCAAAGAACTCGAAGGGCAGGTACCCTTGCGGGGGGCTCTCAGTGACCAGGAAATCGACCTTTCTTAAGACCCCGAAGGGCAAGTACCCTTCAAAAGGATTCAAAGACTAAGCTCGATCAAAGGAAATCTGAAGGAAATAAAGTCAAAGGAATTGACCAAGGGGTGATGGGCCCACAGACGTCAATGTTGGACACCATGAACTAGCCGTTGGCTTTCAAATGGTGACAGACACGTGAACGTCATCTTTATGGCAATAAAATATCCATTGATTTTCAAATGTGGTGAGGAACCTAAAAAAACTCAGTGACTAGATGGAGAGGGAGCCAAAAGAGCTAGTAGAAGGGGAAAAGATAGCCTGAGATCTAAAATTACAACAAGAAAGAGGGAAAGACCATAAATATTTGCATAGGAATTATTTCTAGTAGGTGGAACAGTCCACCAAGTAGACATCTAAGCTCACAAGCATTAAAAAGCAAGGCCTATTTTTCTTCCTTGACAGGAAAGCTAGGGGACAGCTGCATACCTATTGGGAGAAAGATCAGATGACCCAGGCCCAGGAGAAGACATTTGAGATGAATCGACACACCACAATTAAGGCAGACACCCTGTTCTAGCATGGCTCCTTGACAAAACTAAAAATGCATTCAAGGCATTAAATGCAGCATCGGCCATTCTATGAAACAAAGTGCCAAGCCTTTCATGGATACTATATATTGTAACCTCCTATCTTATGCAAAAAAAATCTTTTTGATTATAGAAGCAAAACTCTACCAAAATTGAAAGGCAATTACTGAGACTTTGAACTCAGATTGTTGATCATATTTCTTTATTTGAATGAGAGAGCAGGTTACTTTCAGACTTTGTGCTGTTATAGCTTGTGTCATTTAGGAGATTATTCTTATGTTTATCTCCTGAATGTGTTCTTGTCCAGTTAATGAAATAAGCAAAATTAGTAGAAGTAATCAGGAAGGTGTCCTAAAGCTGACTGTGGGAAGACTTTGTGCTGCCACAATTGTCTTTAGTGGTGTGTTTTAGTTTCTTTATTTGTGAAGGACCTTGGGACAACTTTGTGCCCTCATTGTCCTTTGTATCTCACTCTTTGGCAGTTGAGGTGGAGACTTTGTGCTACACTTCATCCTGTTGGTTAGTACGCCCTAGTTACTTGTTACCTATTAGAAAGAACTCCTGCTATTTGCTGCAAGACCAATTCTAAAAGAAGAGAAGTGCCTTCAGTGTTTTCACCTAGATTTCTCCTTTGTTTTTGAACATCATCTCTAAAAAAAGAGAGATGGATGGTGTTGTCCTACCTCTGAGTGTTATTTTCTGCATATATATAGTATATAGCTCCTCATATTTACAAGGAACCTCCCCTTGATGAGAGGAGAGATTTGTCCCCTTCTGATGTGGTAAACCTACACATTTGGCCGACCAATATCCTTATGTTGTGGTTGAAATCACCTATTTTTCTCATCAGTTAGCTGGTGACAAAATATTCACCCAACAATTTTTTGGCGACTCTGCTGGGGATCGATGAGCATTTCCAGTCCTTTTTTAGTCTATTCAAATTGAAGCATTTCATATCATTGGGGAACAACGTGAAGTAGGAAAGAACACTACCAGCTTCACACCAATAGTTTTTTGGCAACTCCACTAGGGATTGATGAGCATTTCTAGTCCTTTTCTAGTCTATTCAAATTGAAGCATTTCATGTCATTGGGGAACGACGTGAAGTAGGAAAGAACACTGCCAGTTTCACGCTAATATTTTTTTGGCAACTTCACTGGGGAAGAGTGCGTAGTTTGAAGCCTTAAGCTTCAAGGTGAAGTAGGGCAAGTTCTTTACCATTTTTATTCTACAATCTGGTAACTCCACGCTATACTAGAAGCCAGAGAGCCTAAGGTGTTTTTGACCTTATTTTTGAGTTGGTGCATCAGGGCAAATTTGATTTGTTTCCCCCATAACTTCAAGTTAAACGAACTAGGAGTCTTCCTCCTACCAATACCAGGTCACCAATACAAGGTAGAGCTTCTTTTTCTGCTGTTAGCAGAGCTTTGCCTTTACATACTCCACCCAGATTTGTTATCCCCACTTTCCATAATCAAATCATGGCGGTTCAAGGCCCCTGGGGTAACTCTTTTGGCCCACTCAATTTAACTCCACCTCTACATGAGCTACCATGTAGTTCAAGGAAGAATTTCCCCAAATTCTTTGGTGATAGGAGAGTTCATCCTGATGAACACATTACAGCCTTTAGCATATCCTGTGGTCTAATAGGCATAGAATATGAGGACATAGCAGTCAGGTTATTTGTGGAAACATTGCAAGGTGCTGCTATAGACTGGTTCTATCATCTGTAGGCTCAGATTGTGACTGACTGGAACACTCTCAAACCTAAATTTGAAGTCGAATTCAAGGATACAGAAGATGCACATGCCCTACTAGCCTAGCTCACACAAACAAAGAAGGAACTAAGGTAAAAATATTTCTTGATAACATATGGATACTAGAATTTGATGGCAATTATTCCTCTACCAGTTCAGGAGCTGGGATTGTGTTGATATCTCTTCAAGGAGATATTTTTCATTCTTCATACAAGTTGTAGTTCAGCAACACCAACAATACTACTGAGTATGAGTCTCTACTGCTTGGATTGAAGGCCTCTTAAGACAAGGGTGTCAAACTCCTTCATGCCAAAGGAGATGTTGAGCTAGTGGTTTGTCAGGTGAGGAACCTGTACCAAACCAAAAATGAGAGATTGTGCCACTACCGAAATCTGGTTTGGGATCAAATTGAAAGCTTTGATGCTTTCAGCATCTCTACAGTGCCTAGGGAATTCAATGATTGAGCTGATACTTTGACTGTTTTAGCAACTCTCTTGGTTCTTCACCCAAATTTTAAAGAAGACAAGTACACTATCAAATTAGTTTTTCAACCAAGTGTGCCTGACAATGCCAATCATTGGCAAGTATTTAATGGTGACAACCAAATCATTGCCTTCCTAGAACAAAAAGGCAGCATCGAACAGCTCCACTTTGAAGGCAGTGAACTAGCCCTTGAAATAAATTCAAATGCAGGTGAAGAATTCCTACAACTTAAAGGGAATAAAATTCCTAAAGGATTGGTTTCCCTTGAGAAGTTGTTTGATAAGCACGATAGGTTCATCAAACAACAACAAATTGATTCAAGCTTCTCTCAGGAGTTTGATCAGATAAATTTGGGTACCAAGGAAAATCCCAAGATGGTGAACATTGGGAAGTGCTAAACTCAGGAAGAAAAGTTCAAGTTCACTCCTCTACTCCGCTAGTACATATATGTTTTGGCGTACTCCTATGATGATCTAAAGTCACTCAGGCCTGAAGAAGTTCCCCATGAAATTCCTCTCAAAGGTGATTCGGTGCCTTACAAGCAAAAATACAGGTAGTATAATCCAAAGATATTAGGTATTATTCTGTCTAAAATATAGAAAATGCTAAATGCTAGGATAATTTTCCCAATCCATCATTCCACATGGATTGCAAACATAGTCCCTGTAAGGAAGAAGAATGGAAAAATTCAACTCTGTGTGGATTTTAGAAATTTGAATCAGTCATCCTTAAAGGATAACTATCCTCTGCCCATCATGGACCAAGTTCTTTAGATGGTGACGGGTTCAAAGATGTTATCAATGCTAGATGGATTTTTTGGATACAACCAAGTTGATGTTGGCAAAGCAAACTAGCATAAGACTACCTTCACCACACCTTGGGGCACCTTTGCATATCAAAGAATGCCTTTTGGCTTGATAAATGTTGGCACCACTTTCCAGAGAGCAATGGACCTTGCTTTCAAAGATGAAATGGGTAGGTTCATTATGGTATACCTTGATGACTTGTCTATCTTTTCCAAGCATCACCCTGATCATGTGTGCCATTTGAAACAAGTACTGGAATGATGCCACCAGAATGGCATTTCTCTAAATCCCAAGAAGTCTATTTTTGGAGTAACAGAGGGGAAACTTCTCAGACACTTGTATCTTGAGAAGGCATAAAGATTGACTTAGAAAGAGTCAAATCCATCTAAGAGCTTACACTGCCCACAAGTAAGACTACAGTTCACTCTTTCTTTGGAAAGGTGAATTTTTTACAGAGGTTCATCCCTAAGTTTACAGAGAAGAGTCGCCACATTATGAACATGATGAAGGGAAATGCCACTTTCAACTGGACTGAAGAAGGCAAATTGGCATTTCGAGACATCAAGATAGTTATTGCCCATGCCCCAATTCTAGTTTGTCTAGATTATACCAAGGATTTCATAGTGTATAGTTATGCTTCTGAGCACACACTTTCACCAATCCTGGTTCAACAAAATAAACGTGTGGAATCTCCCATATCATTCATGAGCTATCCTCTCAAAGCTCATGAGCTGAAGTATTCAAATATGGAGAAGCATGCTTATGCAGTGGTAAAGGCAGTAAAACACTTCCATTTTTACATCCTCAATTCACACACTATTGCCTTGGTTCCTAATACCACAGTCAAATCCATATTAACTCAACAGGAGTTTGGAACTAAAAGGGGCAATTAGATTGCTAAAATCTAGGAGTTTGATCTCATTATCAAACCAACGAAGCTTGTATGAGGAAGGGGCCTCTACCAATTGATTTCTGACATCAAACCCAAAGAAGTAGGGCATGAAGAAATAGAATTGGAAGACACACCAATAGTCCTCTTTCTCTCCACCACAGATGAGTGGTATTCAAGTATTGCTCATTTCCTTACCTATGGTGAGTGTCCTGCTCACCTACCTCGTAAAGAGAGGAGGACTGTTAAATTGAAAGCTGACAATTTTGTCCTCTAGGACAATGGCCTGTATAAGAGGAGCCTTGATGGAGTGTTCCTTTGCTACATTGATAAAGAACAACATAACCAACTTTTGAAGTCCTTCCATAATCTAGCTTGTGGAGGACATTCTTTTGCTCCTGTAACTGCCCATAAGATTCTATGAGCTAGGTATTACTGGCCTACTCTATTTCAAGATGCATACAAATGGGTACAAAGATGTTAACTATGCCAATAGTTCATTGGAAGACCCAAGTTAGCTACTCTACCTCTCAAGCCAATGGTAATAGATGAGCCATTTCAGCAATGGGGAATCAATTTCATTGGTGCTGTAAACCCATCTTCAAGCGTTGGACATGATTATGTCCTCACAACCACAAATTACTTCACCAAATAGTTAAAATCAATTCCAACCAAGCATGATACTTTAGAAGTGGTATGTGATTTCCTCAAGGAAAACATCATTTCCAGGTTTGGGGTCCCAACCAAGATTGTCACAGACAATGCAGCCTATTTCTCTTCTCATGAGATCACTCAGTTCTATTTTTACTATGGGATTACCCTCTCCCACTCCTCTAATTATTTTCCACAAGGGAATGGCCAAGCTGAATCAAGCAACAAGAACTTGGTAACCATCATCAGGAAGCTGGTGGATGATAACCAATGAACATGGCATACAACATTAGTTGATGCTTTATGGGTAGACAAAATTACATCCAAAAGGGCAATAGGTATGTCACCTTTCCAAATTTTGTATGGTCTCAATGCAGAGATACCAATCACCCTAGAATTGCAGCATTGAAATTGGCAAAGGTGGTTGAAGATCAGACCTATGAAAGCTCCATCGATAAGAGGATCATGTGCCTTACTAAGTTGGGTGAGCAGCGAACTATGGTGGTGGACTGAATTGTTGTGCATCAAAGTTTGGTGAAGAAGCTCTTCAACTAGAAAGCAAAAAAACATGAGTTATAGATTGGTGATCAAGTTCTATTATGGGACAAGAGAAGAGAACCAAAGGGATTGATGAGAAATTTGATTCCCTATGGAGAGGCCCATTTACTATCCATCAGCTCAATAGTGGAAACAGTTTCCTATTGAAGTATCAAGATGGCACGCCCTTTTCTCTACCTCACAATGGGCATCATATGAAGCACTTCAATTTTTTAAGTATCAGATAAGATCATCTGTACATATTTATATTTGTATAGTCTTTAGTTCTATTTTGTGCTTTTCATTTTCATTTTTTGTGCCTTTCTTTTTTGGGTAGCATGACTCCATGGCCCAATGGCATACTTAAAGGCATTGGAGATTTTGGTTTCTACTCCCCTCAGTTGTGGACTGAATTATTGTACATCAAAGTCTAGTGAAAAAGCTCTTCAACCAAAAAGCAAAAAACCATGAGTTCCAGATTGGTGATCAAGTTTTGTTATGGGACAAGAGAAGAGAGCCAAAGGGAATGCATGGGAAATTTGATTCCCTATGGAGAGTCCCATTTACTATCCATTAGCTCAATAGTGGAAATAATTTCATGTTGAAGTATCAAGATGGCACACCCTTTTCTCTACCTCATAATGGGCAGCATCTGAAACACTTCAATTTTTGAAGTATCAGATAAGATCATCTGTACATATGTATATTTGTATAGTCCTTAGTTCTATTTTGTGCTTTTCATTTTCATTTTTTTTACCTTTATTTTTGGGTAGCATGACTCCATGGCCCAATGGCATACTTAAAGGCACTAGAGATTCTAGTTTCTACTCCCCTTAGCTGTTTCAAAATTTCAAATGAAGGAAGTTCCCCAACTAGAGCCAGCTATTGTTCTCAAAATTTGTTACTCATTTTTGGGACAACATATGAACTATTTTAGTCCTATAGGCCAAAATTCTCTTTTCCCTTCTCAAAAAAATGTTTTGAGTATTTAAATTCTCCATTATTCAAGATTTTTTAGCTAACGAAATCCGCAGTTTAATTTCTACGAACTCCACAGGCTTATTTCTACAGACTCTATAGGCTTATTTCTATAAACTCTGCAGACTTATTTCTATAGACTATACAGGATTATTTCTATGGACTCTGTAGGCTAATTTCTACGAACTCTGTAGGCTTATTTCTATGGACTCTACAGGATTATTTCTATGGAATCTATAGGCTTATTTCTACGGACTCTGTAGGCTTATTTCTACAGACTTTGTAGGGTTATTTCTATGGACTATGTAGGCTGATTTTTACAAACTCCGCAGGCTTATTTCTACGGACTCTACAGGCTTATTTCTATGGACTCTGCACACTGATTTCTATGGACTCCATAAGAAAGAAACAAGTTCCTAACACTTAGGCAATTTCAAGGTCGATTTAATCGAAAGGTTTAAAGGAAGGTGTCCCAAAGCTCAAAGGAAAAGTGCCCTTGTGGAGGGCAAATGGAACAAAAAGATATATTTCGGAAGGATTTTCCATAGTAGAATTTTACAAGTGAAATCCTTCAGAAAAATTGTTCGAAGGAATTCCTTCAGATATTTTGTTTGAAGGAATGATCAAAGGCCCAACGGGAAGTTCAAAGGAGTCTTCCAAAATCTTGAAGGACAAGTGCCCTTACGGAGGGCACTTAGGTGCCAAAAGGACATTTGTGACTTTTTTGAAATGTAATTTTGGAGATCAAACAGCCCTTGCAGAGGGTAGGTGATGAGCAAAATGGACCGTTGCAAAAGGCCAAAAGGGTAAGGTTTTCTTCAAAAAAGTGAACAAGGCAGAAAAGTTGGAATTCCTTCATATTTGTTCAAGGCAAAAGACAAGAATTATTTCAAACAAAAAGTCTGAAGGAATTCTTTCAGACTTTTGTTTGAAGGAATTCACCTGAAATAAAAAATCCCAAGGGAATAAGTAGGAAAGACAAAGGAATACATGCTTTGAACAAAATGTCTGAAGGATTCCTTCAGATATTTTGTCTAAAGGATTTGAAGAAGAAGGCTGCTCGAAGAACCCTGAAGGGCAGGTACCCTTGTGGGGGGCTCTCAGTGACCAAGAAATTGTCCTTTCTCAAGACCCTGAAGGGCAGGTACCCTTCAAAAGGATTTAAAGACTAAGCTCAGTCGAAGGAAATCTGAAGGAAATAAATCCGAAGGAATTGACCAAGGGGTGACAGGTCCACGAACGTCAAAGTTGGGCACCATGAACTAGCCATTAGCTTTCAAATGGTGACAGGTGTGTGAACATCATCTTTATGGAAATAAATTATCTGTTGATTTTCAAATGTGGCTAGGAACCTGAAAACAAACTTAGTGACCAGCTGGAGAGGGCACTGAAAGAGCCAGTAGAAAGGGAAAAGATAGCCTGAGAGCTCAAATTGCAACAAGAAAGAGGGAAAGATCAGAAATATCTATGTAGGAGTTATTTCCAGTAGGTGGAATAGTCCACCAAGTATACATCTAAGCTCACAAGCATTAAAAGGCATAGCCTATTTAGCTTCCTTGACAGGAAAGCGAGGGGACAACTGCGTACCCATTGGGAGAAAGATTAGACAACCCAGGCCCAGGAGAAGACATTTGAGATGAATAGACACACCATAGTTAAGACAGATGCCCTGTTCTAGCATGGCCCCTTGACAAAATTGAAAATGCATTCAAGGCATTGAATGCAGCATGGGCCATTCCATGAAACAAAGTGCCAAGCATTTCTTGGCTACTATATATTGTAATCTCCTATTTTATGCAAAAGAGATATTTTTGATTATAGAATAAAAACTCTACCAAAATTGAAAGGCGATTACTGAGACTTTGACCTTAGATTGTTGAGCATATTTCTTTGTTTGAATGAGAGAGCAAGTTACTTTCAGACTTTGTGCTATTATATCTTGTGTCATTTTAGGAGATTGTTCTTATGTCTGTCTCCTAAATGCATTCTTGTCTAGTTAATGAAATAAGCAAAATTAGTAGAAGTAATCAGGAAGGTGTCCTAAAGCTGACTGTGGGAAGACTTTGTGCTGCCACAATTGTCTTTAGTGTGTGTGTTTTAGTTTCTTTCTGTGTAAAGGACCTTAGGATGACTTTGTGCCCTCATTGTCCTTCGTATCTCACTCTTCGGCAGTTGAGGTGGAGACTTTGTGCTACACTTCATCCTGCTGGATATTATGCCCTAGTTACTTGTTACCTATCAGAAAGAACTCCTATTGTTTGTTATAAGACCACTTCTGAAAGAAGAGAAGTGCCTTAAGTGTTTTCACCTGGATTTCTCCTTTGTTTTTGAACATCATCTCTGAAAAAAGAGAGATGGATGGCGCTGTCCTACCCCTGAGTGTTATTTTCTTCATATATATATATATATATAGCTCCTCATATTTACAGGGAACCTCCCCTTGATGAGAGAAGAGATTTGTCCCCTTCTGATGTGGTAAACTTGCACATTTGGCCGACCAATCTCCTTATGCTGTGGTTGAAATCACCTATTTTGCTCATCAGTTAGCTAGGGACAAAATATTCACCCAACAGAATCAACTATCAGGTAACCAATGAAAAACATACATCATAATTGAGAATCATGCCTAGAAAAGACCACAAATAACCCCATTCAGATTGATAATATAGAGAACATTAGGTACAAGTAAATATTACTTGATAAGCAACATCAAACATTCCTTGGATGCATTTAAAGCATAAGGCAAGACCCCACTCCTTTTCCTCACTCTAATTCGTATTGCACCATTTAACATAAATACATCGACAATACATTTAGCCCTCCACATACTTATCCATGAAATTAAATCACTTGATGAATGTGCATTATCATTTTTTCAAGAATACATGAGATACATTGAATATGCACTCATAGATGAAATGATATTAGTAGGCCCAAAGTGTTGAGTGATATAAATAGTCAATTGTGTGAGGCCTTTCCTCATCATAATAATAGATAATTTGGTGGTTGCTTGATAATACTTGTTGGGCACTTGGGACAACTTCCACCTATAAATGACATTGCAATGTATGCAAGGTCTTTTTATCACATACTATGGAAAAGGTTTTATACAATTATCATATTAGAAACAAATTTCTATCAACCAGTATGCATAAAAGATCAACTACAATTCAAAAATTTGCTAACCAACATCAAAAACATAGATCCAATAGAGGAAGAATAGAGTATTCTCATGTCAGGAACAACATCATTCATGCCTACATAATAACAATATTTTTTTAAAAACTCAACACATTTGTATGGAATTAACATATTGACAACAATGCATAATAAGGAAATGTTAACATCCTTAAACACTCTAGTTGTAATATGTAAATCTGAACAAAGAAAACATACAAAGAAATCTAACTAGAACAACACTCAACTTGAATCAACCGTGATTTTTTTTAAAGAAGAAAAAAACATGCTAACATCAAATCTATAGGTGAAAGCAGGTGTAGTTAATGGAGTGGTTGGAGAAAATATTCATATTGTCCATAATGTAGATTCAAAGCCACCTTCATTACCTATGTATATATAGTTGTGGCATTCAAAAATACTTTGGTCTCCCATGGGATAGTTCCAATCCTTCACATCTTCCAATTCCTCCTATTAGATGAGGTAAGCATTGATAAATGCCTATGAAAAAGTTAAGCGGTCTAACCATACATAAAACATGAGGAATGAAACTTGATAAAGCAATAATTAGCATTGGCAACATTGATCATCAAGGGTTGACCTTCACTGCTATATCAAGAGTATGCTCACTCAGTGACATATATCTCCCATGCTTTTACATTTGATTACTTTGCAAGAAAGAAATATAGTGAATATGTAAATGTCTAAAAATTAGAGGAAAGAAGATTGAGAGAATTGCCTCTTCCACAATATTTATAGCAATTGTAAATGTAATATAATATTCTATACTTTTTCCTCAAAAATAATAATTATAATATATATAATATTTACTAAAATTCAATGTCTACAAATGCAAATCATTTTCTCATGATATAGGTACCTTCCTTTTGTATATTGGGCCCTTGAAATATGCATTTTAATACTAATACTTCAAATTCTTAATGGACTCCCATTACTTCATTTTTGGTTTTATTTGAATTCATTAACCTATTAATTCTTTGTTTTAAAAGTCCTTTCAAATCGATTCCATCCAATCAATACTGAGGCTACACATATCTCGAGAGACAAGAGACGCAACCCCAGGGTACACCAATAACAATGTGCAACATCATACAAACCTGATGTAAACCCATAGTGATAATTTTCCAAATGTATACAACAAGTAGGGACATAATAATTGCTCCCTATGCATGGTGAGCTTCAACTTATCAACTAATACAATGACCTCACACTTCTAGCATTGAAAAAAAGAGCTTGGGTGGGGTCAATCAACAAAATACTAAATAACCATTGAATCCCTAAGCCAACACATGGGTGCATAATGAGTATGAGGTGTTGAATTGAGCCACATGCATGTAGGGTTTATAAATTATAGCCATTGGTATTATTTGTACTACAATTTGTAGGATTTGAGTTTGAATATAAAGTACTATTACTGACCCTCACAAATATATCAAAATAGAGCATAACAAAAATTCATAACTTTATAACATAGAGATAATATACAATGGTTACATTATCTATTATGTACATGTATTCATTTATCCTTCAAAAATAAGCATACTCGGTACCTTAACTTTATGGCATGTCAAACTATCAAAGCCATACCAAAAAGGCATAGAAAGGTCCTGCGATAAACCTAAGAACAAGGGAAAATAATAGTTTTAATTATAAGTGCCTATTAATATTCTGGTCCAATCATTTGTTCATGGTGAATAATGTTGAAATTCATCCCTTCCATTGTAACTTGTATCTTTAGGGCAACTACTAGTATATACAATTTTTAATTGATGCATTGATGTGTCACTTGAAGAATTGGAACCCTAGTTTTGTCTAGCATAATTTTTTCAATGACACCTTGTGCCATAATCAATTCACTTACGTGCTGAAATTTTATCTTTTATAGAATATGATGTGCATGTTTAATTACCAATCCACTAGAGTAATTGAATTTCAAATTTAAAAAAAAAACCATAACCTTTCAATGCATTTGCAAAGATTAAAAGCATTACAAACAAATGGATTCAAAATATACATTTTTATTGTCTCAATGAGCAACATTCATCATAATTGAGAAGCATGCCCAAAAAAGACCACAAGTAACCTCGTTTAGAATGATAATAAAGATAACAATAGGTACAAGTAAATAGTACTTGCTAAGCAATGTGAAACATTCCTTGGATGCATTTTTAGCCAAAGGCAAGACGCCACTCATTTTTATCCCTCTAACTAGTGTTGTAACATTTAACATAAATGCGTCGATAATACATTCATCCCTCCACATACCTATCCATGAAATGAAAGAACTTGATGAACATGCATTAATAATTTTTCAAGATGAAATGAGATACATTGAATGTGTCCTC
>JARHVA010001247.1:1532500-1575000 GCA_037957365.1 Torreya grandis | reverse complement strand
ATGTTAAAGTTAGAGTTGAAATTGTTTTATAATAATTAGATAATATTAAATTTTAGGTGTTTATTAATTATTAAAAATTTATAGATATACTATTGAATGATTATTATTATAATGATATAAATATAAAATAAAAATAAAAATAGTTGTAATATATATATATATATATATATATATATATATATATATATATATATATATATATATATATATATATATATATATCGTTTTCTCATGATATAATTATCTTCTTTCTCTATATTGGGCTCTTGAAATATGCGTTTTAATATTAATATTTCAAATTCTTAATGGACTCTTATTACTTTATGTTTGGTTTTATTTGAATGCAGTAACTTATTAATTCTATGTTTTAAAATTCATTTCAACTCAAGTCCCTCCAATCAATCAATCATGACTCTACACATATCTCAAGAGACCAGAGCTACAGCTCCAGACTACACCAACAACAATGTGCAACGTCCTACAAGCCCAATGTAGACCTATAGTGACAATGTTCCAAATGTATACAAAAGTTAGGGACATAATAAGTGTTCACTATGCATGATAAGCTTCAACTCATCGGCCAACCCAACGACCTCAACATTTCTAGCATCAAACCAAACAGCTTGGGTAGGGTCAATCAACGAAATGGTAAAAAACCACTGAAGCCCCAAGCCAACATGTGGGTGAATAATGAGTATGAGGGGTTGAATTGAACCAAATATAAGTAGGGTTTGTAAACTATAGTCCTTGGCATTGTTTGCACTACAATTTACAGGATTTGAGTTTGAATATAAAGTATTATTACCAACCTGAACAAACATCTCTACGCAGAGCATAACAAAAATTCACAACTTTATAATGCAGAGATAATATACAATGGTTACATTAGATGTTCTATACATGTATTCATTTGTCTTTCGAAAATAAGCATGCTCGATACCTTAATTTTACAGCATGTCAAACTGTCGAAGCCAAACCAAAAAGGCATAAAAAGGGCTTGAGATAAAGTAAAGAACAAGGGCAAATGACATTTTTGATTGTAAGTGTCTCTATTACTATTATGATCTAATCATTTCTTCTTAGTGAATAATGATAAAAGCCATCCCTTTTGATGTAACTTGCACCTTTGGGGCAACTGCTAGTATATACAAATTTTAATTGATGCATCAATGTGTCATTTGAAGAATTGGAACCCTGGTTTTATCTAACAGAAAATTTTCAATGACACTTTGTGCCACAGTCAATTCACATACAAATTGAAATTTTATCTTTTATAGAATATGTTGTGCATGTTTAATTACCAATCCTCTGGAATAATCAAATTTCAAAATTTAAAAAAAAAATAGTATCTTTTTGATGCATTTTTCAGAGATTAAAAGCATTACAAACAAATGGATTCAAAATACAAATGTTCATTGTCTCAATGAGTAACAAAACACACTCAAGGATGGTGTCCCTGAATCTAAGAAGGGAGTAATGAAAATCTATATATTCTTTTAGGGTTTTTTTGTTTTTGTTGCTTATTAGTCCAAATTAGGATCATATTGACATGTTTTTTGATATTTTGGGTAATTTTCTATTGTGAGACGATTTACAAGTTTCACTACAATATTTTGACTCTTATACGTTAAATATTAGTACACCTTTAAATCACTTTCAAGATGCATTTAAGTCACAAAACAAGCAAATTTCAATGACCAAATTTCATCCCTAAAGCCCTTCTTAAAGTTAGATAGGGGTAAGTCCACATATTTGGGGGACAAAAAAAGGGCCTACTCATTGACATGAATTTTTTTTAAATTTCATATATGTGAAATTTTGTAGATAATTAGAAATGGCTACATTCAAAATTTGAAGATGCTATAAAAATATGAATTGTAGCATTTCAAGTCTAGTTTCCAAAAAACTATTTTTTTCTTAAAATGGTTAAGTATAAATAGGTCAAACATCGAAAATTTGAAGAGGACCTCTTATTTTTTTAAGAAAACATAGTAGATAGATGGTTGTACAACCCACCATTTTTGAGTATCATTAAATATAGTTATAAACCCTTTGGTGAATATTTATATAAGATATTCTAATGTATTATGATTTATTTATTATTTTTTTTTTGATGAATACATTTTTTTGATTAATTTTTCTATTAAGTAGATCCTAAAATCTAAAAAAAAAAATGGAAGCCGGTCAAGCGGCCCACTCTAACTACCTCAAAGAAAAATAAAAAATGATTTTTTTTAAAAAATGTGTGTAGAATTAGGCCTAGTTTGTTACCATATAATTTCTTTTGTACTTGGATTAATGAAAAACAAATTAGATAAACATGAATAGGCGTGTATGGGAGCGGCATGTAGTGGCCTAAAAATGGTGTTGTTATAAATAAATATAATTTGAACCCTTAAAATACCCTAAAAATTATAAAAATCATACATTTAGAAAGAGGACAACATGCTCATCCTAAAGGTAATAATTTTTCAATTCTTTATTTTGAAATCCATAGTGTATTTGACGATTGAAGTTGAAATTTGTTGGTTTTTCCTAAAACTCTCAGTCTCAGCTACAGATGCACACTCCCAAGCCTTTGGCTAAAAATTATCTTAGTGAAATCTAAATGGAAAGGAGCTCAGGAAATCATGCCTCTACAAAATGTAGAGGGCGAAGGAGCTGATAAAATGGTGGATCAAAATCAGTGGGAAAGAGTTGAACAAACGAAAATCAGGATTGGGGAGGAAAGCAAAGAGGTCAGAGAATTTGTGTATTAAAACAATATGCATTCAACACCATTCAAAAAAGGATGTTAACTTTTAGAGTTATCTGTATTAAAATCACGTCATAATTTAACTTAGTGAATAATTTACATTATATTTTAAGAAATATTATGTTATCATTAAAATTTAATTATAAATATTAATATATTATTAATTTTTTATAAATAAATATTTAGATGGTCTCGTGTAATTTAGATATATGAAATTTTTACATTTTATTTTATGTTTTTTATTTCTTATACTTCAAAATACTTTCAACTGTATTTTTTTTAAAAATTCTATATAGATATTAAGTATTTTTCAGTTTAATAGTGAAGAATATGTGCTTTTTAAATTAATTTAATAATGAAGAAAATATATATTTTTTAAATTAAAAATTCAAACATCACAAGTGATAAAGTAACAAATTCAAACCATTTTTGATGCTGGCCATATAATTTGATGTTGGCCATTTAATGGATTTACAATTTATGTTTTTAAAGTGATGTCATGTACGCACAATAATGGTAAAAGGCTCTTTTATTTTTTATTTATTTTTTTTAAAAAGAGAAATTTATTATGATAATAAATATATGTTAAATTTAAAGTTGAAGTTATTTTGTGATAATTAATTAATATTAAATTTTAGGTGTTTATTAATTATTAAAAATTTACGGATATATTATTGAATGATCACTATCATATGGACACAAATATAAAATATTTAATAAAAATAATTGTCACACACACACACACACACACACACACACACACACACACACACACACACACACACACATGTCAGGATCTTGCTCTACCAATTAGAGCACATATGATTACTTCTTGTATTAGCAACTAAACACGAAATTTAACCAGAATCAATAACTAGAAATATGAAACAACACAGGAATTGAGAGACAATACACAATTGTATTAATAATCACTCAAAAGAATATACAATAAAAATATGCCACTTCTTCTTCCACCTCAAAGGTTCACCACACCTCAAGACCTTCTTCCCTCTCTCTCTTGGTCACAACGATCAACTCCAATACAGAATTGATGTTCACCTCTCCAACCAGTCAGTAACACGCTGCCAGTTCACTAAGTACATGACCGTACTCCAAGTAGATCTCTTGCTCTCTGCTGCTACCTGCAAATCACTAGACCTTACTCACCATTGTAGATCTCCTATAGAAAGTCATGCCCACATGCTAACCAAGATCATACACACACGAAGAACCCTTATGATTCTCCAAACCAGTACCCACCTTGGTACTGCGGCACTAGGAGGAACGCACCATTGCTCTCTTCTCTCTGAAGGAGCTTATTACTCTCTTACTCACTAGCTACAAGTTTACAATACAGCCCATGAGTCCATATATAGATCTCATGCTTACAATAATTAGACTAACCTAATTACAATAATTAGACACGCAACTCAAGACCAAAAATAGCCTTTGCATGCAAACACTCGGTTCAACGAACTAACTGTCTGTGGAACAAGCAGTTCTAGAACTGCCACAGGTGACCGACGTCGGTCCCTGTCTGCCTAGAGGTGACTGACGTCGGCCAACATATTGCTGATGTCGGTTGCCTTCCTGTCCATCCTGCCATCGTCGGTTTCCTTGTGCACTGCACCCTGCCGATGCCGGTCTCCCTGGAACTCAGCAACCTCCTCCCTGTTTGCACCAGTTGAAGCTTTTAGCTCCACATCCTAACAATCTCCCACTTGGAGATAAACAGCTGCAACTGTACCTATATCTGTACACTATCTAATTTGTACCCTGGCTTGTATCCCTCTTCAAGATCAATCTTGAATACTAACCACCACACCCTGTGATGCTCTAACCTTTGTGCCTTTGTCATCCAAGTAACCTGCCGAATCCGCATCTACAAACCTATGTAGAAAATAACTTGACCCTGCGTAGCATGTCGACCTACTGCTGATCCCTGTAAGAATCCACTGAACTGCCCTTCAGTACCTCTTCCTTGAATTGGCTCCATACTTTCTGACAACCCCCACTGCTTGGGAAAAAACTCAGGTCTACACTAGACCTCATGTGATTTCGAACCCTGTTTCAAGCTAAGCTTGAACTGTCTAGCCCTTGGTGTGCTTTCTGATTTTGCAACCTGCATCATGAACCCCGCCAACACCATCTTCACATCAGCTCCCACTTGAGATAAAATCTCCATGTCTCTTATGCCAAAGAATTTCGTTGCTCCAAATTCTTCATGACATACCTCTGAACTAACATTACCCTTAGCTCAGTGAATCCCTATATGTACAAAACCTGCTAGCAAATTACCCACATACAGTAACTGGATAATGTCGTGACTCATCATCCACCTGGTAAGACAAAACCATAATAGTTACACTGACATTGACTGAAGCCATGCTTAGTCATCCACTTGTCAATACCTCTACCACTGTCCTGCAGCTTCTTCAAGACCATATGCCTTGGCCTTCTGTCTCATGTATCCGTCCACTCTCTTCTTTAACTTGAGAATCCATTCCGTCTCTCAGTGCTTACTTCTAGCTGACAAATCTACCAACAAATCCCTGTTTGGTTCTTCTCCAAGGACTCACACTCCTCATCCATGCCAAGCTCCCACTGTATCTGGATTCTACCTGCATTGCCTCTTCCATCTTCCTGGTTCTTGACCATCAATAAGCAATATAAAGAAGGTGAACAATGAATATGAGGTTCACTTACCCTTTCTGACCTCAACATGAGCGTTTGAGACTTGTTGACAGCTTGTTATCCGCCCACCATCTATACCAGTGACCGATCTCGGCCATCTCCCAGTCTGCTCCCGACCGATGTCATCTCCCTGTACTGAACTTGACTATCGACGTCATTTCCCTGGCCGACGCCGATGTCCCTTTTTATTGACGTCGGTTCCTTCATGACCGACGTCAGTCTTCCTGTTGCCGACGTCGATTACTGTCTAACCGATGCTGGTACATGTGTTCATCTGTGAGTGATAACTTTTTACCCGTGAGCTCTCTATGGATCAAAATCCTAATCATATCAACCCTGCTCTGCTCAGAATAATTTAGCGTCCTCACCTGATCTCTATCCGTCATCTCCTCCATGAACACCAAGGCTTTCCAGTTCTTTAGCTTGTCAAAGACATCTGACTTCCGCTTCAAAACCTGCATTCTCCTTCTACATATGTGACCAAGCCTACGAAGCCACATCTCTGTAACAAAAGGTGAATCAGTCATATAAGTAGATAGATAAAGGATACCTACTTTCTTACCACCATCTAATTCAAGTGTATCCGCTGTGAGAGTTACAGTGCATCTCTCAATATATTTGATGGTGATCATATTTTGAGAGTTAAAAAATTATGTCCAACAAATGGTCTCATATAATGGATTTACAATTAATGTATTTAAATGGATGTTATGTAAGCACAGTAATGGCAAAGGTTTTGTTATAAAAATTTTAAGAACAAAAAGTTTTATTATGATAGTTAAATTTATGTTAAAGTTAGAGTTGAAATTGTTTTATAATAATTAGATAATATTAAATTTTAGGTGTTTATTAATTATTAAAAATTTATAGATATACTATTGAATGATTATTATTATAATGATATAAATATAAAATAAAAATAAAAATAGTTGTAATATATATATATATATATATATATATATATATATATATATATATATATATATATATATATATATATATATATATATCGTTTTCTCATGATATAATTATCTTCTTTCTCTATATTGGGCTCTTGAAATATGCGTCTTAATATTAATATTTCAAATTCTTAATGGACTCTTATTACTTTATGTTTGGTTTTATTTGAATGCAGTAACTTATTAATTCTATGTTTTAAAATTCATTTCAACTCAAGTCCCTCCAATCAATCAATCATGACTCTACACATATCTCAAGAGACCAGAGCTACAGCTCCAGACTACACCAACAACAATGTGCAACGTCCTACAAGCCCAATGTAGACCTATAGTGACAATGTTCCAAATGTATACAAAAGTTAGGGACATAATAAGTGTTCACTATGCATGATAAGCTTCAACTCATCGGCCAACCCAACGACCTCAACATTTCTAGCATCAAACCAAACAGCTTGGGTAGGGTCAATCAACGAAATGGTAAAAAACCACTGAAGCCCCAAGCCAACATGTGGGTGAATAATGAGTATGAGGGGTTGAATTGAACCAAATATAAGTAGGGTTTGTAAACTATAGTCCTTGGCATTGTTTGCACTACAATTTACAGGATTTGAGTTTGAATATAAAGTATTATTACCAACCTGAACAAACATCTCTACGCAGAGCATAACAAAAATTCACAACTTTATAATGCAGAGATAATATACAATGGTTACATTAGATGTTCTATACATGTATTCATTTGTCTTTCGAAAATAAGCATGCTCGATACCTTAATTTTACAGCATGTCAAACTGTCGAAGCCAAACCAAAAAGGCATAAAAAGGGCTTGAGATAAAGTAAAGAACAAGGGCAAATGACATTTTTGATTGTAAGTGTCTCTATTACTATTATGATCTAATCATTTCTTCTTAGTGAATAATGATAAAAGCCATCCCTTTTGATGTAACTTGCACCTTTGGGGCAACTGCTAGTATATACAAATTTTAATTGATGCATCAATGTGTCATTTGAAGAATTGGAACCCTGGTTTTATCTAACAGAAAATTTTCAATGACACTTTGTGCCACAGTCAATTCACATACAAATTGAAATTTTATCTTTTATAGAATATGTTGTGCATGTTTAATTACCAATCCTCTGGAATAATCAAATTTCAAAATTTAAAAAAAAAATAGTATCTTTTTGATGCATTTTTCAGAGATTAAAAGCATTACAAACAAATGGATTCAAAATACAAATGTTCATTGTCTCAATGAGTAACAAAACACACTCAAGGATGGTGTCCCTGAATCTAAGAAGGGAGTAATGAAAATCTATATATTCTTTTAGGGTTTTTTTGTTTTTGTTGCTTATTAGTCCAAATTAGGATCATATTGACATGTTTTTTGATATTTTGGGTAATTTTCTATTGTGAGACGATTTACAAGTTTCACTACAATATTTTGACTCTTATACGTTAAATATTAGTACACCTTTAAATCACTTTCAAGATGCATTTAAGTCACAAAACAAGCAAATTTCAATGACCAAATTTCATCCCTAAAGCCCTTCTTAAAGTTAGATAGGGGTAAGTCCACATATTTGGGGGACAAAAAAAGGGCCTACTCATTGACATGAATTTTTTTTAAATTTCATATATGTGAAATTTTGTAGATAATTAGAAATGGCTACATTCAAAATTTGAAGATGCTATAAAAATATGAATTGTAGCATTTCAAGTCTAGTTTCCAAAAAACTATTTTTTTCTTAAAATGGTTAAGTATAAATAGGTCAAACATCTAAAATTTGAAGAGGACCTCTTATTTTTTTAAGAAAACATAGTAGATAGATGGTTGTACAACCCACCATTTTTGAGTATCATTAAATATAGTTATAAACCCTTTCGTGAATATTTATATAAGATATTCTAATGTATTATGATTTTTTTTTTTTTTTTTTTGATGAATACATTTTTTTGATTAATTTTTCTATTAAGTAGATCCTAAAAACTAAAAAAAAAATGGAAGCCGGTCAAGCGGCCCACTCTAACTACCTCAAAGAAAAATAAAAAATGATTTTTTTAAAAAATGTGTGTAGAATTAGGCCTAGTTTGTTACCATATAATTTCTTTTGTAATTGGATTAATGAAAAACAAATTAGATAAACATGAATAGGCGTGTATGGGAGCGGCATGTAGTGGCCTAAAAATGGTGTTGTTATAAATAAATATAATTTGAACCCTTAAAATACCCTAAAAATTATAAAAATCATACATTTAGAAAGAGGACAACATGCTCATCCTAAAGGTAATAATTTTTCAATTCTTTATTTTGAAATCCATAGTGTATTTGACGATTGAAGTTGAAATTTGTTGGTTTTTCCTAAAACTCTCAGTCTCAGCTACAGATGCACACTCCCAAGCCTTTGGTTAAAAATTATCTTAGTGAAATCTAAATGGAAAGGAGCTCAGGAAATCATGCCTCTACAAAATGTAGAGGGCGAAGGCAATGATAAAATGGTGGATCAAAATCAGTGGGAAAGAGTTGAACAAACGAAAATCAGGATTGGGGAGGAAAGCAAAGAGGTCAGAGAATTTGTGTATTAAAACAATATGCATTCAACACCATTCAAAAAAGGATGTTAACTTTCAGAGTTATCTGTATTAAAATCACGTCATAATTTAACTTAGTGAATAATTTACATTATATTTTAAGAAATATTATGTTATCATTAAAATTTAATTATAAATATTAATATATTATTAATTTTTTATAAATAAATATTTAGATGGTCTCGTGTAATTTAGATATATGAAATTTTTACATTTTATTTTATGTTTTTTATTTCTTATACTTCAAAATACTTTCAACTGTATTTTTTTTAAAAATTCTATATAGATATTAAGTATTTTTCAGTTTAATAGTGAAGAATATGTGCTTTTTAAATTAATTTAATAATGAAGAAAATATATATTTTTTAAATTAAAAATTCAAACATCACAAGTGATAAAGTAACAAATTCAAACCATTTTTGATGCTGGCCATATAATTTGATGTTGGCCATTTAATGGATTTACAATTTATGTTTTTAAAGTGATGTCATGTAAGCACAATAATGGTAAAAGGCTCTTTTATTTTTTATTTATTTATTTTAAAAAGAGAAATTTATTATGATAATAAATATATGTTAAATTTAAAGTTGAAGTTATTTTGTGATAATTAATTAATATTAAATTTTAGGTGTTTATTAATTATTAAAAATTTACGGATATATTATTGAATGATCACTATCATATGGACACAAATATAAAATATTTAATAAAAATAATTGTCACACACACACACACACACACACACACACGCACACACACACATGTCAGGATCTTGCTCTACCAATTAGAGCACATATGATTACTTCTTGTATTAGCAACTAAACACGAAATTTAACCAGAATCAATAACTAGAAATATGAAACAACAAAGGAATTGAGAGACAATACACAATTGTATTAATAATCACTCAGAAGAATATACAATAAAAATATGCCACTTCTTCTTCCACCTCAAAGGTTCACCACACCTCAAGACCTTCTTCCCTCTCTCTCTTGGTCACAACGATCAACTCCAATACAGAATTGATGTTCACCTCTCCAACCAGTCAGTAACACGCTGCCAGTTCACTAAGTACATGACCGTACTCCAAGTAGATCTCTTGCTCTCTGCTGCTACCTGCAAATCACTAGACCTTACTCACCATTGTAGATCTCCTATAGAAAGTCATGCCCACATGCTAACCAAGATCATACACACACGAAGAACCCTTCTGATTCTCCAAACCAGTACCCACCTTGGTACTGCGGCACTAGGAGGAACGCACCATTGCTCTCTTCTCTCTAAAGGAGCTTATTACTCTCTTACTCACTAGCTACAAGTTTACAATACAGCCCATGAGTCCATATATAGATCTCATGCTTACAATAATTAGACTAACCTAATTACAATAATTAGACACGCAACTCAAGACCAAAAATAGCCTTTGCATGCAAACACTCGGTTCAACGAACTAACTGTCTATGGAACAAGCAGTTCTAGAACTGCCACAGGTGACCGACGTCGGTCCCTGTCTGCCTAGAGGTGACTGACGTCGGCCGACATATTGCTGATGTCGGTTGCCTTCCTGTCCATCCTGCCATCGTCGATTTCCTTGTGCACTGCACCCTGCCAACGCCGGTCTCCCTGGAACTCAGCAACCTCCTCCCTGTTTGCACCAGTTGAAGCTTTTAGCTCCACATCCTAACAATCTCCCACTTGGAGATAAACAGCTGCAACTGTACCTATATCTGTACACTATCTAATTTGTACCCTGGCTTGTATCCCTCTTCAAGATCAATCCTGAAGACTAACCACCACACCCTGTGATGCTCTAACCTTTGTGCCTTTGTCATCCAAGTAACCTGCCGAATCCGCATCTACAAACCTATGTAGAAAATAACTTGACCCTGCGTAGCATGTCGACCTACTGCTGATCCCTGTAAGAATCCATTGAACTGCCCTTCAGTAAATCTTCCTTGAATTGGCTCCATACTTTCTGACAACCCCCACTGCTTGGGAAAAAACTCAGGTCTACACTAGACCTCATGTGATTTCGAACCCTATTTCAAGCTAAGCTTGAACTATCTAGCCCTTGGTGTGCTTTCTGATTTTGCAACCTGCATCATGAACCCCGCCAACACCATCTTCACATCAGCTCCCACTTGAGATAAAATCTCCATGTCTCTTATGCCAAAGAATTTCGTTGCTCCAAATTCTTCATGACATACCTCTGAACTAACCTTACCCTTAGCTCAGTGAATCCCTATATGTACAAAACCTGCTAGCAAATTACCCACATACAGTAACTGGATAATGTCGTGACTCATCATCCACCTGGTAAGACAAAACCATAATAGTTACACTGACATTGACTGAAGCCATGCTTAGTCATCCACTTGTCAATACCTGTACCACTGTTCTGCAGCTTCTTCAAGACCATATTCCTTGGCCTTCTGTCTCATGTATCCGTCCACTCTCTTCTTTAACTTGAGAATCCATTCCGTCTCTCAGTGCTTACTTCTAGCTGACAAATCTACCAACAAATCCCTGTTTGGTTCTTCTCCAAGGACTCACACTCCTCATCCATGCCAAGCTCCCACTGTATCTGGATTCTACCTGCATTGCCTCTTCCATCTTCCTGGTTCTTGACCATCAATAAGCAATATAAAAAAGGTGAACAATGAATATGAGGTTCACTTACCCTTTCTGACCTCAACATGAGCGTTTGAGACTTGTTGACAGCTTGTTATCCGCCCACCATCTATACCAGTGACCGATCTCGGCCATCTCCCAGTCTGCTCCCGACCGATGTCAGCTCCCTGTACTGAACTTGACTGTCGACGTCATTTCCCTGGCCGACGCCGATGTCCCTTTTTATCGACGTCGGTTCCTTCATGACCGACGTCAGTCTTCCTTTTGCTGACGTCGGTTACTGTCTAACCGATGCTGGTACATGTGTTCATCTGTGAGTGATAACTTTTTACCCGTGAGCTCTCTATGGATCAAAATCCTAATCAAATCAACCCTGCTCTACTCAGAATAATTTAGCGTCCTCACCTGATCTCTATCCGTCATCTCCTCCATGAACACCAAGGCTTTCCAGTTCTTTAGCTTGTCAAAGACATCTGACTTCCGCTTCAAAACCTGCATTCTCCTTCTACATATGTGACCAAGCCTACGAAGCCACATCTCTGTAACAAAAGGTGAATCAGTAATATAAGTAGATAGATAAAGGATACCTACTTTCTTACCACCATCTAATTCAAGTGTATCCGCTGTGAGAGTTATAGTGCATCTCTCATCACCCAAATTTCCTGAAGAAATTAGACTCATCTCCAAGACTAGTACCTGCATGACTTCCTTCAACCACTGTGTGTCATCCGTCTGCAATTTCAGCTTCACTTCCCCTTCGTCAATCATCTGACAAGGCTCTCCAACCCCTAAATAAATCTCTCCAAAGTCTCCAAAGACATACCCATTAAAAGATGCTCTATTTCGGGCTGCATGGAAAGAGGCAAAAGAATATGTAAACAAAGATTCCACTTTATCCAGAACATCCTGTGCAATGTTACCTGCAACATATGCTTCTACGCGTTGATCTTCTACCGACCAACAATCTCTTTTTACCTGTTCTTTCTTTCCATCAATCAGACCATTCGTGCTATTCAGTTTCTCCATTCGTAGCTTACTTTCTTCTGCCATTGCTATACTCCCACTCAATCTGAAACCCCTGTGAGTGACCTGTAATCAACAAACACTACTAGATCTGAAACCACCTGTTAGTCAACCCAATCAAAATCTCTGATACCACTTTTTAGGATCTTGCTCTACCAATTAGAGCACATATGATTACTTCTTGTATTAGCAACTAAACATGAAATTTAACCAGAATCAATAAGTAACTAGAAATATGAAACAACACAGGAATTGAGAGACAATACACAATTGTATTAATAATCACTCAGAAGAATATACAATAAAGAAGATGCCACTTCTTCTTCCACCTCAAAGGTTTGCCACACCTCAAGAGCTTCTTCCCTCTCTCTCTTGGTCACAACGATCAACTCTAATACAGAATTGATGTTCACCTCTCCAACCAGTCAGTAACACGCTGCCAGTTCACCAAGTACACGACCGTACTCCAAGTAGATCTCTTGCTCTCTCTGCTACCTACAAATCACTAGACCTTACTCACCATTGTAGATCTCCTATAGAAAGTCATGCCCACATGCTGACCAAGATCATACACACACGAAGAACCCTTCTGATTCTCCAAACCAGTACCCACCTTGGTACTGCGGCACTAGGAGGAATGCACCATTGCTCTCTTCTCTCTGAAGGAGCTTATTACTCTCTTACTCACTAGCTACAAGTTTACAATACAACCCATGAGTCCATATATAATAGATCTCATGCTTACAATAATTAGACTAACCTAATTACAATAATTAGACACGTAACTCAAGACCAAAAATAGCCTTTGCATGCAAACACTCGGTTCAACGAACTAACTATTCATGGAACAAGCAGTTCTAGAACTGCCACAGGCGACCGACGTCAGTCCCTGTCTGCCTGGAGGTGACCGACGTCGGCCGACATACTGCCAATGTCGGTTGCCTTCCTGTCCATCCTGCCGTCGTCGGTTTCCTTGTGCACTGCACCCTGCCAACGCCAGTCTCCCTGGAACTCAGCAACCTCCTCCATGTTTGCACCAATTGAAGCTTTTAGCTCCACATCCTAACAATCTCCCACTTGGAGATAAACAGATGCAACTGTACCTGTATCTGTACACTATCTAATTTGTACCCTAGCTTGTATCCCTCTTCAAGATCAATCCTGAAGACTAACCACCACACCCTGTGATGCTTTAACCTTTGTGCCTTTGTCATCCAAGTAACCTACCGAATCCGCATCTACAAACCTATGTAGAAAATAACTTGACCCTGCGTAGCATGTTGACCTGCTGCTGATCCCTGTAAGAATCCACTGAACTGCCCTTCAGTACCTCTTCCTCGAATTGGCTCCATACTTTCTGACAACTCCCACTGCTTGGGAAAAAACTCAGGTCTACACTAGACCTCATGTGATTTCGAACCCTGTTTCAAGCTAAGCTTGAACTGTCCAGCCCTTGGTGTGCTTTCTGATTCTGCAATCTACATCATGAACCCCACCAACACCGTCTTCACATCAGCTCCCACTTGAGATAAAATCTCCATGTCTCTTATGCCAAAGAATTTTGCTGCTCCAAATTCTTCATGACATACCTCTGAACTAACCTTACCCTTAGCTCAGTGAATCCCTGTATGTACAAAACCTGCTAGTAAATTACCCACATACAGTAACTGGATAATGTCGTGACTCATCATCCACCTGGTAAGACAAAACCACAATAGTTACACTGACATTGACTGAAGCCATGCTTAGTCATCCACCTGTCAATACATGTACCACTGTCCTGCAGCTTCTTCAAGACCATATGCCTTGGCCTTCTGTCTCATGTATCTGTCCACTCTCTTCTTTAACTTGGGAATCCATTCCGTCTCTCAGTGCTTACTTCTAGCTGACAAATCTACCAACAAATCCCTGTTTGGTTTTTCTCCAAGGACTCACACTCCTCATCCATGCCAAGCTCCCACTGTATCTGGATTCTACCTGCATTGCCTCTTCCATCTTCCTGGTTCTTGACCATCAATAAGCAATATAAAGAAGGTGAACAATGAATATGAGGTTCACTTACCCTTTCTGACCTCAACATGAGCGTTTGAGACTTGTTGACAGCTTGCTATCCGTCCACCATCCGTACCAGTGACCGATCTCGGCCATCTCCCAGTCTACTCCCGATCGATGTCAGCTCCCTGTACTGAACCTGACTGTCAACGTCATTTCCCTGGCCGACGTTGATGTCCCTTCTTATCGACGTCGGTTCCTTCATGACCGACGTCAGTCTTCTTGTTGCCGACATCGGTTACTGTCTAACCGATGCTGGTACCTGTGTTCATCTGTGAGTGATAAATTTTTACCCGTGAGCTCTCCATGGATCAAAATCCTAATCAAATCAACCCTGCTCTGCTCAGAATAATTCAGCTTCCTCACCTGATCTCTGTCCGTCATCTCCTCCATGAACACCATGGCTTTCCAGTTCTTTAGCTTGTCAAAGACATCTGACTTCCACTTCAAAACCTGCATTCTCCTTCTACATATGTGACCAAGCCTACGAAGCCACATCTCTGTAACAAAAGGTGAATCAGTAATATAAGTAGATAGATAAAGGATACCTACTTTCTTACCACCATCTAATTCAAGTGTATCCGCTGTGAGAGTTACAGTGCATCTCTCATCACCCAAATTTTCTGAAGAAATTAGACTCATCTCCAAGACTGGTACCTGCATGACTTCCTTCAACCACTGTGTGTCATCCGTCTACAATTTCAGCTTCACTTCCCCTTCGTCAATCATCTGACAAGGCTCTCCAACCCCTAAATAAATCTCTCCAAAGTCTCCAAAGACATACCCATGAAAAGATGCTCTATTTCAGGTTGCATGGAAAAAGGCAAAAGAATATGTAAACAAAGATTCCACTTTATCTAGAACATCCTGTGCAATGTTACCTACAACATATGCTTCTACGCCCTGATCTTCTACCAACCAACAATCTCTTTTTACCTGCTCTTTCTTTCCATCAATCAGACCATTCGTGCTATTCAGTTTCTCCATTCGTAGCTTACTTTCTTCTGCCATTGCTATACTCCCACTCAATCTGAAACCCCTGTGAGTGACCTGTAATCAACAAACACTACCAGATCTGAAACCACCTGTTAGTCAACCCAACCAAAAGCTCTGATACCACTTGTCAGGATCTTCCTCTACCAATTAGAGCACATATGATTACTTCTTGTATTAGCAACTAAACACGGAATTTAACTAGAATCAATAAGTAACTAGAAATATGAAACAACACAGGAATTGAGAGACAATACACAATTGTATTAATAATCACTCAGAAGAATATACAATAAAGAAGATGCCACTTCTTCTTCCACCTCAAAGGTTTGCCACACCTCAAGACCTTCTTCCCTCTCTCTCTTGGTCACAACGATCAACTCCAATACAGAATTGATGTTCACCTCTCCAACCAGTCAGTAACACGCTGCCAGTACGTCAAGTACACAACCGTACTCCAAGTAGATCTCCTACTCTCTGCTGCTACCTGCAAATCACTAGACCTTACTCACCATTGTAGATCTCCAAAAGAAGCCATGCTCATCTGCTGACTAAGATCATACGAATATGAAGAACCCTGCTGATTCTCCAAACCAGTACTTACTTTGCTACTAAGATTATTACAGATGCAGAAAAATCCCACCACCTGTTGAACAAAAATTTTCCATGGGGTGTTATCCTTTTGTTACTAGTTTGTTGGTGTACATGAGTACACAATTAGAGAATTGATATGGGCTTACCCTCATGAGCAAAATTCCCCTATGGAGTGATTTAAATCATTCACTTGCCTTGGTATGATAATTCCCTCACATAAGGTTAAAATGAAGGGGTGGTATGACAGTATGAAGTAAGCCTTTACGAAAAAGTGGTGCATCCCCAAGGACTTGCCTAGATAGCTCGAAGACTAACCCAAGTTTGTGGTCAATCAACACTACTCTTTGGTATGCATCGAGACGGTTCCCTTAGGAGAATTATCTTGATGGTTTAAATTGCCATATGTTTTCACCACTATATACCTCATGAGCATCGTCAACAAGATATATGACATGTACCTGATTAACATTATTGATGAGAAAATTGATGTAGAGACTCCCATTCTCCACTAATTATACATTTACCTAGGGAAAAAGGCGTATAGGGAAAGGCTCGAGTTAGATAATACTAACATAAAGGCCCATCAAATTTTAGTTGGTAATTCCATTCATTCTTTATTTTATATGTTGAAACTGACAAATAAAACATCAGGGAGTGGAAACCATCTGAAGGAAATAATCCCACCCCGTCAGAGATAGGAAGGAGAAGAAGCAGAAGATATAAGGGCATGATAATAGTACCAATGCTCAACCAGAGCAAACAAATCAACAAAGGACTTCCCCTAGACCACCCAAGGAAACTCTACTAGTATGTCGACATGAAGGCCTGGAACTAGCAATGCAATATGTTCCTTTGAAACATGAAACATCAATGCCTAAGGATGGTGACCTAGAATAAAATATATAAATCCCAAAATAAACACTAGAAAAAAAGACTGTTGAATCATAATAGGAAGAACAAGTTACCCTGGAACATGAGAAGACACTTTCACCAGTGCAACATGAAGAAACCACCCTTGAGGAGGTACAAGTGGAAACTAAATATCCCATTGGTGAAGACAGGGTTGGTTCATACATGGACTTGGGAATGAGTGGAATAATATTGGGGCCAGCAACCACAGTGAAGACATAGATGTCAAGATACAGAGTGAGATCCTTCTAAGGGGAAAGAGCCAATTGAGGAATACATCCATCAGAGGCTATAAAATACTGAATCAACCATGACCCTACATGCCCAATACTAGAAGGGAGTGTCAAAAAAGAATTTATTTATGTTCTCACACTTTGCATTAGAAGACTTGACTAAGCAGACTTAGTGAGAATTGTCATTTTACCATGATGTTTATAATGAAGAATGCAATTTTGATCTACCATCAGAGAGCTTGATTTTATAACCAGGAGAGATAGAACTTCTAGATATAATTTGGGTAGATCCCCAAATGTGTATTAGGGCACAGGAAAGCATGACACTCCCAAAGTTTGCACATGAGGTAACCAAGTAGAATGCCTTAGCTGAATTTGATGTCAGACAACTCCAAAAGAAGCATTCAAAAATGGTTGCTTTATATTGCAACGAGTGCACTATGAGAATAAAACTTAAATAAGAGCTGGTCAAGGTTAATCACCAGTTGGAGATAGAAATAGAGGCTACGGTAAAAAAAATTGAACCTTTATAAGATAATTTTGAGCTAAGATATAACTATTACGAATGGGGTATCCCTTACTAGTGAGGTAATTGACAAATTGGAGACCC
Organism: Torreya grandis; assembly: GCA_037957365.1. Taxonomy (NCBI): domain Eukaryota; kingdom Viridiplantae; phylum Streptophyta; class Pinopsida; order Cupressales; family Taxaceae; genus Torreya; species Torreya grandis. The sequence goes on along the minus strand of JARHVA010001247.1, from coordinate 1,556,957 downwards.
TAGTTGAATCTTATGTTGAAGAGATGCATGGACTAGATGAGCCCCCAAAATGATCAAACATGGGTAACAAAATAATTTACTAAATCCATGAAAGTATGCATAAGATTTTTTAATAGGGTTGGTGACACAATTCCCATCATGGATGGGGTTTTTGTAAAGATGGCATGGCTCGACAAAAATTTAGAAGCAAGGTTTCAAGCAGAGGAGCTTCAGTGATAATAGTTGGTTGATATCATGTTAGTAATAAAAGACCATGTAGAGCATACCAAAGCATCCAAAGATGTAGAAGCTATGGAAAATAAAACAAGTGCTCACCACTAGGAGACTAATGCAAATTTTATGACACTCCAAGGATAGGTTGTAACAGAAATAACCTTGCTAAAAAATGTTCATAAGGATGCTTCCACATCCCTTGAGCATTTGATCATTCAAGTAGGTGATTTTCTTGACCAGCCCAAGGAGACAAAGAAACTTAAGGAGGTGGTAGAAGAAATCACATCCCATCTATAGAATACCTTAAACCATTAGGAGGGTGTCAATAAGCAAATTGAGCATATGGGACTTGAGTTTTTGGAAGGACCTAAGAATGATGCAGAGTCTAGGGTGGACTATTGGCTAAGTGTGGGGTGATGTTGGGCCCCCAATTTTGGCATAGTACTTTTTGGTAATAAGTGACATGAAGAAACACAGTGCATAAGCTAGTGGTGTAGAAGACCATTGCACGAGATTCCAAGACATAGAAGGAACAAGTCTCATGGAGAAAGTCTGGGTCCATTTTTAAAATATATGATGGCATCATTTAATTAATGAACATGTTTATTCTTGATGAAATTTAAACAATCATTTCTATGGAGTGTGGACTTAAAGCATGTATATTCTACCTAGAATCTGAAGAATCATTCCCGTGGAGTGTGAACTAATGCACCTACAATTTTAAATTGTAAAAAATAATTATTGTATACATTTTAAAAATATAAGATGGTATTATTTAATTAATTATTATGTCTATCCCATCTGAAACTTGAATAGTCATTCCCAAGAAGTGTGGATTTGAAACATGCTTATTCCACCCAAAATCTGAAGAATCATTTCTATTGAGTGTGGACTTGAAGCATGTCTATTTATAAATTGAACTTGCATGGAAAAAACTTTTGTTTGCAAACTTTTAATGTTTAATTAATGCATATCTATTCCAACTATAATTTGAATAGTCTTTCTCATGGAGTGTGGACCAATGCATAAAATAGTCTATTGTCCACATTTCCAATTAATTTTAGTTAGGAGAGGAAATGATTATAATAAGCCATGGATGTATAAGGAATTTTGATGATGGGTACATGGGAAAAACTTCAAACTTACCAACTCTTGGCTCTAGACCTTCATTTTTTTATTTGAACTTCAAATGCTTTGCTTTGGGCATAAGCTTCAATGCTTAACCACTTTGGTCTTCTTTCTAACTTGATAACATATTATACTTTATTCATCATGTTTTTAAGCAACTTGGAGTCATTCTCTATATGTCATTATACCCCTCACATGTCTCTATCTCATTACCTTAACTCATTTCCATTCACTTTCAACCTCCTTTCACTTTCCTCATTCACTAGTGTCACTCTAGTCAATCTCTTCAAGGCTTAAAAGATCAATTAAGATTATGGATCTCATGAATACAATATATATTCATATATGACCTAAGCTGATCACATTACACTTGTATTAAACCCTTTTAACCTCTCAATCATACTCCATCATCTCCTTGCACTCTTCAAGCTCAATAATTAGCCTATCTCCTTGTAGCCTTTTTTCTACCATTTCCCTTTGTTAGAACACTCTACAAGTCATATGAAAGAACCAATCCCATATTTAATCGCCCACTATCTTTTTATATCCTTCTCTAAAGTTTCATCACTTAAATCTCTTTGTAGATACCCTTTCCTTCATAAGCACCTTACTAATTAGGCCTCCTAGCCCTCCATACACTTGCCCAGTCACCAAAACCATACTATTCCATACTGTACCTGACCAAATCCACTTGAATCCTTCTCTAAATTATAAAATAAGCAATGTTAAAAAGTTTTATTAAATTCCAATTATTTGAATAGAAGTTATGGGGTTTTTAGTTTCTAAACCGTAGTTCCTTGACTGTAAAGGTCGAGATGACTCAAAATTCAATATCTTTTATTTTAGGTCTTTTAAAAATGAACCAAGACCTTCCCAAGTCTATCTTGACAACATACACCTATCCACATAGTTTAGACATCTCATTCAATCCTGATAAAGCTTATGATGGTCAAAACACATAATTGTGTCTCCTTATTAAGGATTGTGTAAGGGTTTAAACTTTTTGTTTGACTCTCAAAGAAATCCTTAGAATTTAAAAGGTATATTTTCAAACCAAATTCTCTATCCACATCTATCAAGACTCTAACAACTCAACAACCCTTCATGTGCTCAAGCATATGCATTCTTTCTTAACTTCCTAATTGTGCAAAACAAGGTGTTGATTGTGTCAACAAGGTTCTTTCATTCTTATGGAGTATGTATTGACTTTTACCATTAACTTGCATTCAAACCAACTATTATACCTTCCCATCAAGTGTAATTTTATCTACAGATCATCATCTCAACATAACCATGATCTATACTACAAGAAACATCAACTTACCTTTCATACCTAACTATCATAGGTGTGTACAGGGTTTGAGGGTAGAGAGCAATCTTTCTTGAATCTATTCACTAAAAAATAGTATATTCCATCACCATGAGGTATAAATGATGTCAAATCCCAACATATTCTGGTTTAATGTACCATGGAGTTCCTTCCTTGACAATCTTCATTACTTGAGTATGTATGGATTTTTGGTTAAAACTGTGTCAAGAATTTTTAATCAATGTTTCAGTTCACACTCCATGAACCATCATCAAGATGAGATAATAATAGATAAGATTTCAAACTTAGAACTTTATAGATAAATCAATAAATCCCAATGATGTCAACGAGTTAGGAAAGGTAGAAAAGGTAGGTGTAGTTGAGAAAAAAAAAGAAAGAAAGAAATTCATATAAAGATTAAACAATAGTAAATTTATTGTTAAAATCCATAATTTTTTTAAGGAAACAAAAGTTTATTAAAATTTTAAACTGTAAATTGTAAATTTTAAATTATAAATTACTGAACTCTATTGTGACCTAATAATTGTAAGTAGTAAGAATTCTTATAAATTGTGAATTACAAATTTATGAAAATGACATAAATAATTAAAATAGAAGGTAATCCTAATTCTTCAATTAATACTGAAAATTTGATAAAATTTTAACTAAATTATAAATTAGAATTTAAATTAAATAAGGGTTTATAAGTAAATCAGAATTCAAATTAATTAAGAATAATATGAGATTGTAGTTAATGCAATTAATATTAATATGAGATTGTAATTAATGCATTGCAAATTATGCAATAAATAAAGTTATTATAAATCAACAATAAGAGTTTGTAATCTAATAAATAAATTATAAACTTTCTAATAAATAATATAAAAGTTTTAGAAATTGAATCCCTTTCTCATAAGAGTAAGTGAATATAATTATAAATTATAGTTACCAAACTTACATCCCTTTATCATAATTAGAGGTTATCCAATTCTTAAATTAAGGAATTTTAAATAGTAAGTATAATAATAACTATAAAATCAAATTATAATATAGATTCTAAGTTGTCAGATAAAACTTATTAATAAAATATTTTAAAGTAAAAGTGAGTATTAAAAATGTAGTTAATGCAATTAAGATTAATATGAGATTGTAATTAATGCATTGCAAATTATGCAATAAATAAAGTTATTATAAATCAACAATAAGAGTTTGTAATCTAATAAATGAATTATAAACTTTATAATAAATAATATAAAAGTTTTATAAATTAAATCCCTTTCTCATAAGAGTAAGTGAATATAATTAAAAATTATAATTACCAAACTTACATCCCTTTATCATAATTAGAGGTTATCCAAATCTTAAATTAAGGAATTTTAAATAGTAAGTATAATAATAACTATAAAATCAAATAATAATATAGATTCTAAGTTGTCAGATAAAACTTATTAATAAAATATTTTAAAGTAAAAGTGAGTATTAAAAATTTAGTTAATGCAATTAAAATTAATATGAGATTGCAATTAATGCATTGCAAATTATGCAATAAATAAAGTTATTATAAATCAACAATAAGAGTTTGTAATCTAATAAATAAATTATAAACTTTATAATAAATAATATAAAAGTTTTAGAAATTAAATCCCTTTCTCATAAGAGTAAGTGAATATAATTATAAATTATAATTACCAAACTTACATCCCTTTATCATAATTAGAGGTTATCCAATTCTTAAATTAAGGAATTTTAAATAGTAAGTATAATAATAACTATAAAATCAAATTATAATATAGATTCTAAGTTGTCAAATAAAACTTATTAATAAAATATTTTAAAGTAAAAGTGAGTATTAAAAACAAAAATTAAAATCAACAATAATCTGAGGAAAAAAGATGAAAATAAACCTGAGACATTCGGGCAGGAGAAAAGAATGAGCTCATCGTCATTTTTTTATCAAGTTAATGATAGGTTTCTAGGAGTGGTTCAATTCTAGTCCACCATATTTGTTGAGGTTATTATCAAACTTACGAATTTTGATGGCTTCTCTTAGATGACATTTAAAATAGTTGTTCTTTACATCTAGAACCTTGGTATCTTCAGTGCAATATGATGTCTTGTTTTGAAAGAATGTTTGTTAGGGATGACTTGATTAACCTTTATTTATTAATATCTACCACATGTTCATTAACTCTCATGTTGATGGAATGACCTGTCTCGCCGATATATGAAATCTCACAAAAATAATCAATTTTATAGACACCACTCTTAAGAGTAGGTTCCAATATGTCTTTCGGTGAGTTGACTGTAACTTGTATTCTTGCACTTGGGCCTATAAAATTACACAATAGAGATTAAATATAGCCTCAAGTAATTTTCTAAACAACACATGAATAATAACAATCAATGTACTTTTATAGAGAGATTGAACACAAAAAAATGACTTTCCATTATTCATATGAACCTTCAACTATTACAAATACAATCCTTCCTTGGACTTTGCCACCTTTCTTGAGGAGAATACAATCTTCTATTCTTTTTTTCACTCTCAGCCCTTCTCAGAGCTCTCTCCACATTTCTCCTACTCTCCTCTACTTTTACAACTACCTTACAACTCCCTTCTTATCCAACACCTTCGTTGGTTTGGGTAGTTACCTCTAAAACTCTTTTACATGACCAACTTCAATGTAAGGATGGTGGTTACTCTCTTAATATGATTCTTGAATACCACCACCTTAATGGCTTTGACATATTATGTCTTCAAAACACTCTTTACATGTATCCTTGGACCCTTTAACTAACATTCTCTCACTTACTCACATTCTACCATGTTTATGGTCCATCTTAACTTGGTTCTAATATTTGAATTTTCAAATTATCACTTTTCGAGGGAAAACTCCAATTACATTCAAGACACACTCCTGATGACTCAAATTTACTCTAAAGACACAAATGGATCCTATAATATCTTTAAACACACTTATACTCCAAAAATATATCTACTTTGACCTTTAATTTACATATAAGCTTCAACAATTGAAAGATGGTGTTTGTATGCTTGATGTTCCTACATCAATTTTCAATACCCACTTGCAAGTCACCTATTTTTGAAAGGAATTATATACTATGGAAATGGGGGAATTTTATCATTTACAATACCATTTTTGTCCATTTTTTATTCATGATAATAATCTAATTTGGACATGGCAAGTTGCTCTAAATTCTACGTTGCACACTCACATGACAAATTACACTAAAGTCCTAGCTGTACAAAAAATGGACTTTATGGAACTAATTTAAAATTAATTTAACCACAAAAATTTATGATATATTGCATGATATATGAAATCAAGGTTCTCTCTCACTTTAAACATTGAAATATAATAGAGATTAGAAAGTGAGTGGGTTTTTGTATATTTCTGTCACTCCCTTTGTGAATTGTTAATATACTATTAGTGGTATAATTTTGTATTTAATATATATGCCTCTCTATTTATGTGTGATGTGAGCTATGTTTATGGTATATGTTTTTGATCTTGGCTAGTCTATAGTCCTAATAGTTTTAATTTGGTACACAATGATTGATTTCCCAAAATTGTATCTCAATTAAACTAATTGAGTAATTGCTTCAATAAGAGATTCAATTGGGAAAAATTGAGTTGAAAATCACATGATGTATTCTCAATTAGGTTGTGGGATTTAATTTACCAAAATTGTGCCTCCCAATAAACTAATTGAGTAATTAACTCAATAAGGGAGTAAATTGAGGAAAATTGAGACCCAAATCAGTTTAGATAGTCAAAATTAGCTTGATAGGACTTGTTTTCCATGATTTTATTTCTTCATTGAGCCAATCAACAAATTGGTTCAATCAAGTATAATATTGAGGCTAATAGAACCTCCTACAACCAATTATGACTATCTAATTTCAATTAGAAGATAATTGGTCCCAATGTCATACCAAATTCAACCAAGCAAGTAATTGGTTCCATTTTCCATGCACTTATAACCAATTGGGCCTTTTGTAATTAATTTTGACCATCAAAATTTAATTGGGGAGTTGTGTACTTATTTGAACAATTAAATTAATTAGTTTGATTTGTTATGTATTTGGGTTTAATTGAGCCCTATTTTCAAATAGATAATTGTAATTAATTGCATGGGGCTTGATTGACCCCAAGTATGTACCCAATTTAACTAGTTACATGAAAGGTTAAATTAAGAATGTTATAGGGGTCAATTTATCCCCAATAAAAAATATATTATCACAATTAAGTGTGTAGAGATAGATTGTACCCAATTGTGTACTAGATTCAACCAATTATTTGAGTGGTTCAAACTAAGTATGTAACTTGGTCTAATTAAGGCCCAATTGTAAATATACAATCAAAATTAGTTTCACATGTCTCAATTGACACCAACTACATACAAAATTGAATAAATTATAGAAGTCATTCAAATAAGTACATAATTCATGCCAATCAATCCCAAATTGACATTAAATTATTGTAATTAGTTGCACAGAGATCAATTGGCCCCAAGTCATACTAGATTAAATAAATTAATCTATTCTTGAAATTGGTATGAAATTTAGGGTAATTGATCCCTAATTGACGTTATAATTAGTTCTATGAGACTTGATTGGCCCTAAGTGTAATTGGTTAAATAGGGCTTAATTGACCCAAACTATGTACCAGATTAAACTAGTTATTCGATTGGCCCAATTAAATACATAGTTAGGGCCAATCAACCCCTAATTAAAAATATATTTTGTAATTCGTCATGTGGGTATTGATTGACCCTAATTGTGCATGAGAGTGAACTAGTTATTCAAGTGGTTCAATTAAGTATGTAATTTGGACCAATATAACCCCATTAAAAAATATGTGATATAAATTAGTTTTATGGATTTTGATTGACACAATATATATATATATATATATATATATATATATATATATATATAACATTTTGAAAAAACCCCTTCATTGGTTGAATTAAGTATGGAATTTGGGTCAATAAAGCCCTAATTGACATTAAATAGTTGTAATTGAGTGCACATAACTTGACTCACCTAGTTTTTACCAAATTAAATGAGTTACTTGATTGGCTCAATGTGGTATGCATTTTGGGGACAAAAAAACCTAATTGAAATTATAATGTTGTAATTAGTTACATGGGACTCAGTTAACCCTGAAATCATAACAAACTAAACTAATATCTTGGTTTGTTTAGTTTGGTATAAAAATCAGGGCTAATTAAGACCTGATTGACTTTAGATGGTTGCATGGGGCTTAATTGCACACAAATATGTACCATTAGAATCAATTACTTGATTAGTTCAATCTGAAATGCATTTTCAACTAGGCAAGCCCAAAGGAATATTATATGGTGGTAAGTCATTTCATGGGGCTCATTTGGCCCCTACACATACATGCATGCATGCATACATACATACATATATGCATATAGATAGATACATACATACATACACACACACATACATACATACATACCAATTATTCAATTGGTTTAATTGGGTTTGCAATCAGGGCATACTAATTCCTTTTGATGGTCACATTTTGATTTCATCAGGTTCAATTTATCCCAATTTCATACATAATTGAACCAACTACGCCCGTGGATCAATATGGCATGCACTGTTATCTAATATACTCACAATTGACATTAGATAAAATAAATTATTTTATAGAGGTTGAATCACCCCAATTTTATACTAGATTGAATCAATTCCTAAATTAGTATAATCTGGTATTTAATTGGTTCCAATTAATCTAAAATTTACATTGGATGGTTTTAATTGGTTACATGGGGCTCCATTGGCCTCAGTTACATTAAAAACCTGAAACGAAGGAATCATTTATTTATTTTGGTATGCAATTTGGTCTAATCAATCCCCAATTCAAATTAGATGGTTGTAATTGGTTGCAAGGAAATTGATTAGCACAAATTGTATACCCTATCAAACTATTTACTTGATTAGTTCAATCTTAGACACAGTTGTGGCTAATCAATCCCTAATTTATATTATATGGTCATAAGTAGTTTTATTAGGCTTGGGTGGCTTTAATTGCATACTATATTTAACCAATTACTTGATTGGTCCAATCTAATATGAAATATAGGAAAAATAATCTCTAATTGACATTTTATGGTCATAAATGATTACATAGGTCTTGATTGACCCCAATTGGATATTATATTCAGCCAATTTTCCATAATTAGTGGAGAATTTGTTGATTCTAAACTAATTTCACTTTTTATTGAGATTAATTGGTCGTAATTAGTCTTAGTTCACCAATTTTGGTTAAAGAGTTTGTTTATTTAGGTCATTCACTTATCAAATTCTACCTCGTAGTGACCTATGAACATGGAATAATAACAAATAGGGTAGATTATGCATGCAGAACATTGAATAGTCCATCATCTATTTGATTTCTCATAATGAGGGCCTTATTTTGTCAAATTTAGTTTAATAACAACCTAGAAACATTGAATATATTGAGAGAGAGAGAGAGAATCCTTGAATCTTAAAACATTGATACAAAATAAATTGCTCAAGTTCCCAATATAAAGATGCATGTTACCACCTTCCTTTCACATGGGAATACATGACTTTAGAAAAAATTCTTCTGTAAGATAATATCATCACTTTCAAAAATGTTCTCTATTTGGTTAATATAGGCGAACAAATCATTTCCATCAAGGTTACGCATTTCCATTATTTGCATCATGTTTTGTGGCCACCTCCTCATCTAGAATGGGAAACATTGATTAACAAGGTATATATATCTAAGAGCTTTGTCTTTAAAGGTAAAATATGATCTCTCTCTCTCTCTCTCTCTCTCTAACACACACACACACAAAAGAAGATATATATATATATATATATATATATATATATATATATATATATATATATATATATATATATATATATAAGATTTTCTTGTTGCTATTCACTTATCACTACTTTATGTGTTGAGTTGTATTAGGGCTTATAATGGGTTGACTAGAAGATCCACATGGTTGGTCTTAAAATTAGTGAATTGTGGTTGATTTGGTACAATCAATTACATATGCCTAAGCTCAACATTAATTAAGATTTAGTCCTTTCCCAAGCTCATCTAATAGGTGATTGATTTTGTCCATATCTCCTTTAATTGCTATATCATATTATATGTTTTGTACACATTACTCAAGTTGGCTTACTTGATTGAAATAAGTGATTCGTCAAATAAAACCCTAAAATAAGAATAGAAATTTTCAAAATAATCAATTATTAATAATTTTTCCCCAATATTCTCTTTTTATAAATTTTTCCAGAGTATATTGAAAATCATTTCCTCGATTCCTAGAGTGCAATCTCCCCCATACAAAAGATTGATGAATTAAATCTCTTCTAGTAATTCATCTGTAAAAATTGACCAATTAACACCAAAATTAATTTTCATGTCTGAATTAACTTTGATCAAACAATTTTTTCCAGACTTAGATCGGCCTCAAATCCTTACAATGGGTTGACTAGAAGATCCACATGGTTGGTCTTAAAATTAGTGAATTGTGGTTGATTTGGTACAATCAATTACATATTCAACATTTGATTTAGTCCTTTCCCAAGCTCATCTAATAGGTGATTGATTTTGTCCATATCTCCTTTAATTGCTATATCATATTATATGTTTTGTACACAATACTCAAGTTGGCTCACTTTGTGATTCGTCAAATAAAACCCTAAAACAAAATAATCAATTATTAATAATTTTTACCCAATATTCTCTTTTTATAAATTTTTCCAGAGTATATTGAAAACCATTTCCTCGATTCCTAGAGTGCAATCTCCCCATACAAAAGATTGACAGTGCAAAATTAATTTTCATGTCTGAATTAACTTTGATCAAACAATTTAGACTTAGATCGGCCTCAAATCCAAAAAGGTAAAGAACAACCCCACACTTGATTTTTGATACCTTTCTGAAAATGTAATGAAATCAATAAAATTCCTAAAATTATGACATGTAAAGTGAATTTATTAAAAAATTTAACATTGCAATAACTCACTAAAAATGATCATCAAAACCTAATTTTCTTATTATAAATTCTTTAAATTATTGTTGAAATTTTATATTTATATTTATTTTTATTTTTTTAATTATAATAATTTAAAAAATATAAATAATTCTTCAAAATTAATGTTTCAACCACACTTAACTACTAATAAATTTCATTAAATCATTTTATTATTATTATTTACATATACCTAAAATAAAGTTAACAAAATACTTTGCTTAAATAACCGTGAACACAAGTAGAGCAGATGGGTAGAATTTTGTTAACCAAATGGCTTTAAAAAGAGTCTTAATGAAAGAAGCATAGATTTGTTTTTTAAAGTTATGGTTAATTTCACACATGAAACTTCTTATCTATTTTTCTTGGGGCATTGTTTAATTAATGAAGCATGTCCATTCCATGGATTGATATATATATATATATATATATATATATATATATATATATATATATATATATATATATATATATATTATTAATTTATAAGTACCTTATCAAACATACTAATTTAATATTTTACGATAAATTTAAATTTACAAAAATTAATTTATACATTCCATGAATTACAATTTACAAGAATCATTAATCTTCTAGAATCATTCTAAAATGGTAAAAAATGGTTATACGGGTCTTGATTGACCCAAATTGGATAATAAATTCAATCAATTTTCCATAATTAGTGGAGAATTTATTGATTTAAATTAATTTCACTTTTTATTGAGATTAATTGGTCATAATTAATCTTAGTTCACCAATCTTGGTTAAAGAGTTAATTTATTTGGGTCATTCACTTGTCAAATTCTACCTAGTAACGACTTATGAACATGGAATAAAAACAAACACAAGTAAATTATGCATGCATAACACTAAATCAGCCATCATTTCTTTGATTTCTCCAACTGAGGGCTTTCTTTTGTCAAGTTTAGTTTAATAACAACTAAAACCATTGAATAAGAATAATGTGAGTTAATTATGTATGTATAGACCAAATTTGTCCTTCATTTCTCTAAATATGATTTCATTGAGGCCTTGATTTGTCACTATTCAATCACAATTACCCTTTCTTAGTTATTATTGGTTGTAATCTTTAATATCTTAAAATTTTGAAGTTCTAAAACTTCAAAATCATAAAAATGTGAAATTTATTTAAATTTGAGATTTGAAGGAATTATAAAAAACCCTTTTTTTATATAAATTTTAAAGTCTCAAATCATTTTCAAATATATTAAAAAATGTATTTGTAAAATAAACTAAAATAGAATACTTACTTTTGATAGTTGCCTTATTCAACATTCTATAATCTATGCAAAGTCGAAGAGTACCATCCTTCTTCTTGACAAAGACAACTAGTGCACCCCATGGTGGCACTCTTGCCCTGATCAACCCCTTTGACAACAATTCCTAGAGTTGAGACTTCAATTCAACCAATTCAGTGGTTGTCATCCTATATGGTACCTTAAACTTTGGTTTTGATCCAGATATGATATCGATAGAGAAATTAAACTCATGTTTAGGAGGCAATCCTGAAAATTCCTTTGGAAACACATCATGAATATTCTTAATGAATATATAATCTTCAGGGAATGGTTCTTTAGATTCCTCTATTTCATTTATCTTGATGATAAATGTTCGGCATCCTTTTCCCTAGACCTTCAATTCCATTTTATAAACATGCCTTAATCTTAACTCTCTCTTCTCGCCTTGAATTTATTTTTGATTCACAAAATCGTTTAAACACTTAACCTTTTTCATATAGGAGTCAACTTTGGATTTATGTTTCGCAAGCCAGTTGACCCCTAGGATCACATCATATGAACTTATTGGCGCTACATAAAGATCCACTATTGTTGTGAATTCAAGCAACCTAATCTTAGCTTCAACTAAACATTTATCCATTTTTACTTTTGAATCATTCATATATTGTACTAACCATGCATTTACCATTACTCCAGCTCTTCTAGATAACTTATTAAGCATTTCAGGAGCTATAAAACATTATGTATCTTTTGTATCTATCAAAATAAATACTAGATATTCAACAAAATACCATGATCAACTATAACATGAATACATTGTTGAAAAGTTCCTTACTGAGAAACGTAACCTTTGTTCTTCATCTTATCCTGAGTACACTCACGAGCATAATGGTCACCTTCAAAAATGAAGCAACATTTAAGTGTTCCTTTCCTATTAGATTGTTGGTTTCCTTTGAAATTGCCTTTGAAATCATTACTAAAATTCTATTTTCCTGAACCATTGTTGAATCTAGCATTCTAATTTTTAAACTGATTCCTAGAGTCTCCATTCCTCTATTTCCATATAGTGTTCAAAATTGGGTAATCATTTAACCGAAGCTATGCAACCCAAAAGAAAAAGATCTGTGGACCAACCCCATGAATTGAGGCTTAAACTAAAATCAATCAATGTTTGGATCCAAACTTGACAAGGTTAATTAAAACTCAATTTTGAAAACTAAGATTTGACCAAATAAGCTAGACAATATCGGACAACATGGCAGCACAAGACAAAGGTCCAAATGGTATATACAAAATGGTTTGAAACAAATGGTTTTGATACAATGGTAAACAAATCTTGAAATAAATTATGCAGCCTAACGGCAAAGCATACTCGAGTAATGCGGTCAATGTTTATGTTTCAAAAAATCAAAGGCAAAAAATATTTGACATGATTTGGGTAGCATAACGCTTCCCTTGTTAACTTAAATACATGATTTTGACATGGCTTATGAACAAACAAACAAGTTTTAACCTCAAAGCATACCAAGAAAATAATGACCAAAATTTACTAAGTATAATCATCCAAATCCTAGCAAGGGTATGGCATGTGGGGTTAACTAAACTATCAAGACTCGATCATTCTAGGGTAATCAATTGAACAATGAATTTCATGCCAAACAATGCAAAAGAAAAACATAAATTTTGGGTCCATATCACTTACCTTGTTGCATAAAGGTCTAGTCCTTTATGCAACCACTACATCCTGTTGTTCACTCAGTGTAGTTCGATGTCCAAAGTGCCACTGCATCCCATGTGCAACTTTAAAAAGATTCAAATGAATTCAATGCTAGGAGATGAAATCCTAGCTCAAAGCTTTCTTAAAAAACTTGCGAGAGGTGATGAAGTCCCCCTCACAAGCCAAGTTGCATAAAAACAAAGAAAGCATGAAAATAGAAAGACTTTAGGATCATTTTCAAGATCACCCAAAATTTAGCAAGTTTTTAGGGAGTGCTTTAGGTGACATTCTTTCTAAGCCTTAGACTAGGTTACTTGCAATAGGAATGGTGCTTTTGATTCCAAGGGTTCCCTATAGGGGACAAATGGAAGAGTATATATGCAACATTCCTCTTTTTACCAAACAGGATAAATCTAATCAACTATTTCCAATAAGAATTAACAAGTGTGTTGAATTTTAAACCTAAATAAAATGTATGGTGGTGTTCATTTGACCCCTTGGTCTGAGTTGTAAACTTTGAAAAACATTCACCAAAAACATCTAAAAATTCCATGGTAAACACCAAAACCAAGTTCCTAATCAAATTTTAAGCATACAAAATTGGTTTAAACATGTTTTAAGCAAATTTTAAACTTGATCCTACAACAAAATTGTTAGCATGTCCTTTAGCTTTAAAGCCCTTTTGAATTTGAAACAAGAAAGTTTAAAAAACTAGGTCTTAGGTCTATGTTTTTTGAAAAACACAGTGACCGACATTTGTCAATACAACCAAAATTGGTTAAGGCCAATCGAGATCTGATCGATGTCGGTTCTGCTAACCGACATTGGTTAACCCAAGTAACTGATGTTGGTATTTCTGTTGACGTCAATTACTGTGTAAAAACTGTGGCAACCAAAAATGGCAAAATAAACTTAGAAAACCAAATTACAAGAGTTTTAAAATCTCAAATAAGTTTTTAAGGTTGCAAAAGGGTTTTATTTAGGTGTAGGATGCATCTTGTCCCACCAGGCATGCCAAGATATAGATAAGATTACAAAGCAAGTTAGCCAAGCATTAGTTCATAAACCATGAAACATGCATAAAGGACTAACTAACCAAGCCTATCTATTCCTATGGGAATTACAAAGGATAAAAAGAAACAAATGAAAGAAAGATATCACCATATTACCTTCCCAAATGGATTCACCATACCTATGTGGCTAAAAAATATGTTATCCCTTGATCAAGCATCCTTGTCTTTGTCAACAATAGTGGTAAGCTCCTCCAATACCTCAAGAACACTCCAAAAAACCTAGGCTCTTGATGTGGAATCACTAAACTAGCCTATTAATGAAGCTTTATAGAAATAATTTAGCATTATAAATTTACAATATTCAAACTTTGGAGATATTTGAGCATAATAACCTTACACCAAAATAGCTTACAAATGATGTCCATGGCCTCTCTATTTATAGATTTTTGAGATTGGTCAGGATCAACCTCAACCGTCCATCCCAAGATTGAGATGTGTGGTTGAGGATAGTCCTAATATTTGGAATTAAATCCATTATTATCCTCGAAATGACCTTGGAATAAGGGGCATTGAAGAGACATGGGAGGCATTAACTAGGCATGGGTGACCCATAATCCTGATATTTTATGCACTTATGGCTTGATGGATGCCACCCCATAGATGATGTCACTAGGTGATGCAGATAATAAGAATCAATTTTCAAAAATAAATATTCAAAAACTCTCATGGAAAATCCACTTAAGCTCTTGATCTAGATTAATTAGCCTTAAACAAGGTTAATCAACATTTATGCAATTATTTGAAAATTGGTCCTTAATTGATCAAAATGATCAAAAATTCATATTAGTGGGTCATAATTTGACTCGAAAAGAATTAGAGGGTGATGTTAGATGCATTGGAACCATATTTTCATTTAGGATGTTGCCAATAGCAAATAACAAAGGTATGTGACGTGTACCAATGAAGTAGAAGAAAAGAGTGATTCAAAGCACTAAATGGCAAAATTATCATTTTGACTCGACATGATCTGATCAAAGTTAGCTGGTCCATAAAATGCATTGCGCTATTTAGGGATTCTTTGACCTAAATTGGCACTTTTAAAGGACAAGTTCAAACCATTTAGGGTGTTTTATGGATTTTGACCTAAAATGTGCATTTGAGTGTAATTCGAGTAAGACTGACAATTTCAACCCAATGGTGTTAGGAATTGGATGTCTACACATACTTGGTACCTTAATTTTATGGCATGTCAAATTGTCGAATCCAGATCAAAAAAGCGTAAAAAAGGCCTAGGATAAAGCAAAGAACAATGACAAATGATGGTTTCAACTATAAGTGCCTATTATTATTATGATCTAATCATTTATTCATGGTGAATAATGTTGAAAACCATCCCTTCTGATGTAATTTATACCTTTGGGGAAACTGATAGTATATACAAATTTTAATTGATGCAATAATGTGTAACTTGAAAATTTTGAACCCAGGTTTTGTCTAGCATAATTTTTTCAAAGACACTTTGTGCGACAATCAATCCACTTACGCGTTGAAATTTTAATCTTTTATAGAATATGATGTGTGTGTTTAATTACCAATCCATTGGGGTAATTAAATTTCAAAATTTTAAAAAAAAATTTCATATATTTTCGATGCATTTTTTAGAGATTAAAAGCCTTACAAACAAATGGATTCAAAATACAAATGTTCATTGTTTTAATGAGTAACAAAATACATTTAAGGATGGTATCCTTAAATTTGATAAAGGAGTAATGAAAATATATATGTTATTTTAGGGTATTTATGTGTTTATTACTTATTAATTCAAACTAAGATCATGTTAACATGTTTTTCGATATTTTGAATCATTTTTTATCATCAGATGATTTACAAGTTTCATTTTTTATCATCAGATGATTAAAAAAATTTGTGAATTATGTTTTTGTTGATTGATTAATACACATATAAAAGATGTTAAATGATTTTTTATATAATAATTGATGTGCATTTAAGTGAAAACATTAAATTATATTTTATTATATATGATTAATGTTATGGGTTTTGAAGCTCCCAGAACATTGTACAATAGAGAAAAAGATTATGATTTTATTTTTCAAAAGGGACGCTTTTACCAGTGGTAAAAAAAACAACCAAAAAACCAAGCCAAGTCATACCAAATAGCGGACACTAACTTCCTCTAAAAACCCAATTACCATTGAGTAATCTTCCGCAACTTCTGCCAAGCTGCCAACACTTTCAACTATCTTTTGCAATTTTAAATTTTATGTATGTATATGTATATGTCTATATATATATATATATATATATATATATATATATATATATATATATATATATTACAAAATTTGTGAACTAACTCTTGGAATATAAATTATGAATAATAAGTGTAAATATTGAAATATTTTTATTTAAATTTGATTTAAAAGTTTGTGAATTATGTTTTTGTCGATTAATTAATGCAAATATAAATATTTTTAAATAATTTTTTATATAATAATTGACATGTATTTTAAGTGAAAACATTAAGTTTTTTAATTAGATTGGTTAAGGTCATGGGTTTTGAAGCTCCCAAAACTTTGTATAATGGAGAAAAAATTATAACTTTCCTACTCAAAAGCCACGCCTCTACCAAAAACAAAACAAACAACCAAAAAGCAAGCCAAGTCATACCAAACATAGGTCACTTCCTTCATATAGCAACCTAGTTACCATTGGGTAATCTTCCACAAAACTTCTACCAAGATGCCAACTCTTTCAATTATCTTCTAAAATTCTACTCGAAGGTCGCCCTGATCGAAGAGCCATACTTGAAGACTGAACCACAACTCTTTTGCATTTTTATTTTTTTGAACCTTGGTCCAATCTCCCATGTCCTCCTCAACTTATGTCTAAACTAGAACTATATTTTCAACTGGTTTAGGGGTTTGAGATTTGACCTCTGTTGATGTATCTTCATTTTGTTTTGCCTTGAAGATATCCCATTCTAGATTCACATCCACTGACATATCTAGTTTGCAAGTCTCTGGATCTCCATTGAAGGTCTTCCTTGAATCTGCCATAAGGTTACCCT
This sequence comes from Torreya grandis, assembly GCA_037957365.1. NCBI lineage: Eukaryota > Viridiplantae > Streptophyta > Pinopsida > Cupressales > Taxaceae > Torreya > Torreya grandis. The sequence continues at coordinate 1,539,145 of JARHVA010001247.1, read as the reverse complement.
CAGTCTGGAAAGGGGACTGCAGTATCTTATTCTTCATAGGGGATTCTGGATCTTTCAAAGATGATGTTGAATCCTCATATTCGTAATCAACAATAATTTTAAGATGGGTGGGAAGGGAGTCCTTCTACCATGAAGAATATTTTTTTCTTCTAAGGGTGTTACATTTTTTAGTCAAGTGTCTTATATTGAAGTAATTATGGCAGTGAAAAAGAAGTCCTTCACAGTTGAGGGATTGAGACCAAGGGCAGTCACCCACTTACAAGACAATTTTTTCAAATAGGTCTTTGGAGGTGTCTATGTTTACCAGAATCTTGGCATAAGTAGTATAATTATTAAATTATTATTAATATATAAATATTAAAATAATTTTAATTAAGTTTAATATAAGAATTATAATGAATTATAATTTTTTAAAATTTCTCAATCTCTATTCAAGGCTATACATATCATGATTATAAAGATGAAGATTAATGTTAATTTGTACTTGAGGTTAAATAATCCATAAACTCTATAAATTTCCTGCTCAAAAGGCATGCCTCTACTAGCGACAAAATAAACAACCAAAAACCAAGCCAAATCATACCAACCATCGATCACTAACTTCCTGTAGCAACCTAGTTATCATTGGGTAATCTTCCACAAAATTTTTACCAAGCTACTAATGCTTTCAATTGTCTTCTACATTTCTGCTCGAAGGCCCCCCTGATTGAAGATCCATACTTAAGGATTGGACCACAACTCTTTTTCATTTTTTTTTTGAACCTTGGTCCATTCTCCCATGTCTTCCTCAACTTATGGTTGAACTAGAACTATATTATCAACTAGTTTAAGGGGTTGAGATTTGACCTCTGTTGATGTATCTTCATTTTTTTCTACCCTGAAGATATCCCATTCTAGATTCACATCCACTGACTTATCTATTTTACAAGTCTCTATATCTCCATTGAAGGTCTTCCTTGAATCTGCCATTAGGTTACCCTCAGTCTAGAAAGGGGACTGGAGTACCTTATTCTACATAGGGGATCCTGAATCTTTCAAAGATGATGTTGAATCCTTGCATTCATGATCAATGATAATTTTAAGATGGGTGGGAAGGGAGTCCTATCAGGAAGAATCATTTTTTCTTTTAAAGGTGTTACATTTTTTGGTCAGGTGTCATATATTGAAGTAATTATGGCAGTGAAAAAGAAGTCCTTCATAGTCAAGGGATCAGGACTAGGGGCGATCACCCATTTACAAGACAATCTTTTCAAATAGGTCTTTGGAGGTGTCTATGTTTACCATAATTTTGGCATAAGTAATATAAATATTAAATTATTATTAATATATAAATATTAAAATAATTTTAATTAAATTTAATATAGAAATTATAATGATTTATATTTTTTAAAATTTATCAATCTCTATTCAAGGCTATTCAAAGCATGGTTATAAAGATGAGGATTAATGTTAAGTTGTATTTGGGGTTCAATCATCCATAAACTCACAAGTTGATTCTTGAGGTTCATTTCTTTATAAACTCACCAATTAATTATTTGTATGTTTGACTATTTAATTTTTATTTAATTAATTAATAAGTCATAATTAATTAACTAATAAATATATTTTAATTATATTTATTTTAAAACTATTGAAATATAATCATTTTAAGGTATTTATCTTGAATTTTTTGTATATTATATAAATTCATAACTCCCTAAAGTTGGTTAAGATATATAATTTGGAATGATTTTTAACTTTATCCCTTAAAACTCAATGAATGTTAAAAATATCATATGTTAAAAGGTTTGATCAAGTTTTGATTTGAGTAGATATAATATAATCATTGGTAAAGAGGGGTTGATTTGTGGAATGCATACATAATAATGGAGAAGTTTTTCTTTGGGTTGAGGTCATGTATACAATGTTGAAAAGACCCCTTGCATATTTTTTTTCTTGCAAGCATTTTAAGTCATTATTATATATTTTTATAATTTTGATTTCTTCTTGTAGTTAACAATATTTACACTATATACTATATGAATATGAAACTATATACTCTAGAAAATATGGCATGATTATTTCTCTACAATTTTCAATTATTAATAACTAAGTTCCTTTGTTTGAATCTAAATAGATATAACCAATTCCCAACGAATTTTTATTATCACTAATGTTTATGAAATAACTAAAAGCAAAGGTTGAGTTTTATTAGGGCTTACAATGGGTTGACTTGAATATCCACATGAATGATCTTAGAATTAATGAATTACAGTTGATTTGATACAATAAACTACATATTCAACCTTTGATTTAGTCCCTTCTCAAACTCATATAACTTGTAATTGATTTTGTCCATATCTCCTTTAATTTCCATATCAAACTATATGTTTTGTACACAATACTCAAGTTGGCTCACTTTGTGATTTTTCAAATAAAACCTTACAATAAAATAATCAATTATTAATATTTTCTACCTAATCTCCTCTTTTTATGATTTTTTCCAATATATTTGAAACCATTTCCTCGACTCCTGCAATCTCGCCATACAAAGGCTTGATAATATGAAATGTATTTTCACGTTTGAATTAACTTTGATCAAATCATTTAAGACTTAGATTAGCCTCAAATCCAAAGAGGTAAAGAACAACCCCATACTTGATTTTTGATAGCTTTCTGAAAATGTAATGAAATAAAAAAAATCCTCAAAACACGACGTGTAGAGCAAATTTATGAAAAACTATAAAATTTCAATAACTAGCTAAAAATGATCATCGAAACCTAATTTTCTTATTGTAACTTCTATAAATTATTGTTCAAGTTTTATGTTTGTTTGTTTGTTTTTTTTTTTTAAATCATAATAATTTGAAAATATAGATAATTCTTCAAAATTAATGTTTCAACCACACATAACTACTAATAAATTTCATTCAATCATTTTTATTTATTATTATTTACAAATACCTATAATAAAGTTAACAAAATACTTTACTTAAATAATTGTGAACACAAGTAGAGCAAATTGATAGAATTTTGTGAACCAAATAGCTTTAAAAAATGTCTTTAATGGAAGTTGTAGGCAAGAATAGATTTGTTTATTATATTTACTTGAGGACTGAACCACAACTCTTTTGCATTTTTTATTTTTTTTGTACCTTGGTCCATTCTCCCATGTCTTCCTCAACTTATGGTTCAATTAGAACTATATTGTCAATTGCTTTAGGGGGTTTGATGTATCTTCATTTTGTTTTTCCCTGAAGATATCACATTCTAGATTCACTTCCACTAAGGTATTTATTTCGTAAGTTTTTGGATCCACATCAAAGCTCTTCCTTGAATCTACTATCAGGTTACCCTCAGTCCAAAAAGGGGATTGCAGTACCTTATTCTACACAAGGGATTCTGGGTCTTTCCAAGATGATGTTGAATCCTCATATTCACAATCAACGATAATTTTAAGATGGGTGTGTAGGGAGTCCTTCCACCATGAAGAATCCTTTTTTCTTCTAATTGTGTTATATTTTTTGGTTAGGTGTCCCGTATTGAATCAGTTATGTCAGCAAAAAATAAGTTCATAGTAGAGGGATTGAAACCAGGGCGGTCACCCGCTTGTAAGACAATTTTTTCAAGTAGGGCTTTGGAGGTGTCTATGTTTACCATAATTTTGGTATAAGTAGTATAAATATTAAATTATAATTAATATATAAATATTAAAATAAATTTAATTATATTAAATTTAATATAAAAATTATAATGAATTATATTTTTTTCAAATTTGTCAATCTCTATTCAAGGATATTCAAGGCATGGTTATAGAGATGAGGAATAATGTTAAGTTATACTTGAGTTTCAATCATCCATAAACTCACAAATTGAATCTTGGGTTTCATTTCTTTATAAATTCACCAATTGATTATTTGGATGTTTGACTATTTAATTAATTAATAGGTTCTAATTAATTAACTAGTAAATATATCTTAAATATATTTATTTTAAAAATATTGAAAGATATTTATTTTATATTTTTCTCTTAAATTTATCGTATATTATATAAATATATGAATTGATGGTTCAAAAAAATGTTTTTTAAAAATAAGGGCACCAAATTTTCATCCAATACATAAATATCACAATTTTTCAATCACCTTCTTCAAGCAAGAAAAAAACTTATGCAAAAAATTCAAATGAACATCAAATTTAAGGTTGAAATTGTTATATAATAATCAAATAGAAGTCAAATTTGAGCTCAATCATTTTTATTGAAATCTCACTCTATCACATTCATTTATTGCCATGCCCCCCAACCCAACCCCACTTTCTATCAATGTAGTGATGCAGCTTGGTGTAATTATTTAACTAGTAAAAATATCTTTAATATATCTATCAATTTTTATGGTTAGAAAATGCACCTAACATGGATACATTAAATTGGGAAGATATACTTTAGGTTGACACTGCAAGGATATTCTTTGATCAACATGTAATAACATGGAATCCATGCAACATTGATACAATCCATGATAGAATACATTGTTTTATTTTTGATGATCCATGATTTCTCAAAACAAATCAATTTTTTGGTGTGGATTCTAATAAATATTATGAGGGGTGCATTACCACACCAAATGTAATGAATCAACATGTCTACGTAAAAAAAGAGTCACTTTCTAATGCAGATACAAATCCCCATGGCTACTAAAACCAAGCTCAACCATGCTTATCAACAATGAAGGGCCCAAAAATTACCTCCCATCATAAAAAGATGACATAGTCAACATTCACAATGTAACCATGCTCTCAATATGGCATGCAAATGTAAATTTCCAACTAGTTATTCACTGCCATGATGTACTCAAATATATACCAAAGTATGTAACAAAATTTGACAATAAATATAAAAGCTACCATCATATGCTAACTACAATATCATATATAACTATAATAAAGATCCCATCAATAACCGCATGCAGTAAGTTCTTCTCATAAACTATTTTTGACTACGACATAAGTACACAAGAAACTTGCCACATGCATTAAATTTTGCCTCTAATAGCCTATAGTCAAACATTTCTTAGTTTATTTGTTGTTAAACAAACCTTGGTCCCACATAACATATATATTAAAGGCAACTTATCATCTTTCATTCATGCATATGTGCATCGCCCTTATCTTTTGGAGACAACACTCCTCATTGAAGCAACAAGATCCTAGTGTTACAATAGTTGAAGAAAAAATAACATGAATGGAGACCAAAAAATACTTAGGAAATTTTTCAAATATTTCCTAAATTCTCTTTAAACCCCTCTTATGCTTCCCCTTCATTTGAACTATTTTGTTGGGTGGATCTCTTACTTTATAAACCATTCCATAATTTTGATGTGGAAAATGGATTAAATAGGGAAGACATTGTTACACACTAAGAGAAATTTGAGTCTTACAATCCATGGCATAACAAGTGATCATGTGTAGAGGATGGCAACAATGTCAATTCCACCAGTAAAAGCATTGACAAATAAGAAGTTATACAACTTGATATGGAAATGAATGAGTGGGATATTTTATCACGAATGCACTCGTCATGGAATAATGAAATAGATGACATTGGAATGTTTGGCCACTAAGAATTTGATAAGAAGCACAATTAGAATCATTATGATATACCACTCAGCCTACACACATTCGCATAGTAGTTCATAGATTATCAATGCATAATTTCCAAAGATACATCATTCTGATCTTGATGATCCATGCTTACTCACCACCAATCAAATAGTTGGTGTCAATATTTATAAGGATTATGATGAACTTTTAATTAGGTGTAGTACCACACCAAATGTAATGAATCAACATGTCTACGCAAAAAAGGATTCACTTTCTAATGTAGATACAAATCACCATGGCCACTAAAACCAATCTCAACCATGCTTATCAATAATGAAGGGCTCATAACTTAACTCCAAACATCCACAACCCACACATGATCTCAATATGGCATGAAAATGTAGATTTCCAATCGGTTGTTTGCCACCATCTTGTACTCAAATATATATTAAAGTATGCAGCAAAGGCTAGAAAAAAATATGAAAGCTACCACCATATGCTAACTAGAAAATCATCTGTAATTACAATAGAGAGTCGAGGAATGACCACATATAGAAAGTTCTTAGAAATTATTGTTGACTGTGACATAGGTACATAAGAAACATGCCATATTCTACAAAATTTGCCTCTAACAGTCTATAGTCAAACTTTGGTTAGTTTATATGTTGGCAAACAAACCTTCAAAAAGGTACTACATAGTGTATTTACTAAAGACAACCTATTGTCTTTTATTCATGCATATGTACATCGCCCTTCTTTCTTGGAGACAAAACCACTCATTGAAGTAGCACAATCCTGGTCTTACAATAGTTGAAGAAAAATTAATGAATTGAGATACAGAAATACTCAGATGATTCTTAACATATTTCCTCAATTATCTTCAAAACCCTCTTATGATTCTCCTTCATTTGATCTATTTTGTTGGTCAGATCTCTTACTTTACAAACCATTATGCAATTTTGATGTGGACATTAGCTTAAGTAGGGAAGACATTATTATATCTTGAGAGCAATTCAAGGAGTTTTAAAATCCATGGCATCTTGAGAGATAATGTGTAGAGGATGA